>JAODAL010001659.1:0-221340 GCA_025379985.1 Phyllomedusa bahiana
CTGCCCCATTTAGAACTGGGGGTCAGGTCCCCAACCTTTTCACAATTTTTCACAAATTTTTTTTAAAGGAAGGGAACCTCCTTTGGGTGTAAAATTTTGTTTAAACCCCCTAGACAAATGGGGACAAAGAAATGCCAGGGGGCCCAGATCATTAACAAGGGAGCTGGAAAACTTTTGAAAGGGGTTCCCAAAACCGGCCGCCTGTTTTTTTAAAAATTTTTCCCCTTCTAGCCCCCAGGGGGGGAAATTGGGGGGAAACCCCCCATCTTTGTACAAAAGCTTAAAAGATTGTTTCCCATACAATGCATTAAGCTTTTACACTCCACCGCCACTTTATTAGGGACACCATTTTTAAATAACCGGTTGGGCCCCCCCCTTTTTCCTTCAGAACGGCCCCCAATTCTTCGTGGCAAAGAAATTTCCCCAAGGGGTTGGGAAACGATGCTCAATTGGTACCCCGGGGCCCAAAAAGTTTTTAAAAAAATTCCCCCACACCATGACACCACCACCACCAGCCCGAAAACCCTTTATACAAGGCAGGATGGATCCTGCTTTCCCTGTTGTTGACGCCAAAATTTTGACCCCCACCAACCGAAAATTTTCCAACAGAAATCGAGACTCTCAGACCAAAGCAAACGTTTTTTTCCAATCTTTTAAATGTCCAATTTCCGGGTTTAAACTTTGGGCAAAATTTGGGGCCTCAATTTTCCCGTTTTTTTACTAAAGGAGTGGGGACCCTGAGGCTTCCTTTCCTTTTCCCGTAACCCATCTGCCCCCAAAAATTCGCCGACTGTGCGTTCAGAAAAATGCTCTTCTGCCCAACCCCTTTGGTTTTTAACGGGTTTGGGTATATAGTCACTGTTCCTTTCTATCAGCTCGAACCCGTCCCGGCCCCCTTCTCCTTTGACCTCTGGCATCAAAAAGGGGATTTCCGCCCACCCAGGGCGCCCCCCTCACCCGGATGTTTTTTTTTTTTCGGTAAACCCTTCTCTGTAAACCCTAGAGAAGGTTTTGGCGTGAAAAACCAGGAGAAACAGCATTTTCCCGAAAAACTTTAGAAACCAGCCCCTTTTGGGACCCAAAAAAACCATGCCCAAAAGTTTTAAAGGGACTCAAATTTTAAACCCTTTTTTCCCCATACTGATGCCCCGGTTTTAATGGGAAAGGGGGTTGGGCTTGACCATGTCCCACATGCCTAAATGCACTGATTGCCCCCCATTAATTTGGGGATTAAAATTAAAAAGGGTTTTTCGACAATTTTGGGCAAGGTTTTACCTAATAAGGGCCGGTGAGTGGGATAAATAAAACACCCCCTAGGGGTGTAATACCCTAGGGGAACTCAAAATTAAAATGTAAAAAAAAAAAAAGAAAAATTAAAAAATTCAAAAACCCCCCCTTTTTTCCATTTACAAATAAAATAATTAAAAAATTTCACATATTTGGTATGCCACGTCCGAAAAAGACCGATCTATTAAAATAAAAAAATCATTTTATCCCTTGCTGAACACCGGAAAAAAAATTCCAAAATTGTGGTTTTTTGGAAATTTTCCCATCCCCAAAAATTTGGAATAATGTAATCCAAAAATCGCATGCATTTCAAACGGGTAGAAATAGAAATACACTTCAGCCCCAAAAATCCCCTTTCACTCACCCATAGGTGTTATACAAAAAAGTTAGGGTCCAAAATGGCGGCTGGTCAAATTTAAAAAATAAAAAAATTTGAAATTTTTTACGGAAACCCAAAAACAAGGAAACCAACATGTTTTGGTATAAACGGATGCATACACCTGTAAATCAGAAACACATATTTTTTACTGAAGATACAGTGAAAAAAAAACCCCCCAAAACAGGGCGCAATATTTTTTTTCACATTTTCCCAAGAATTTTTTTTTTGGGGTTTTCCCAGTATATTCTATTTTTAATATGAAAACACATAGAAAGCACATCTTACCTGCAAAAAAAAAAACTCTCATATGCTTGTGGGAGGAAATAAAAAGTTATGATTTGGGGGAAACAAAGGGAAAAAAAAGCGTAAAAAAAAAAGCTCCATCAAAGGGGGTTAAAACTGATGAGTCATACAAAATTTACTTTATTCAGAAAACAATACAAACCTTTTAGGAATTATCCGGGTTTTGAAAAGAAAAGGCTGCTTTCTTCCAAAAACACCCCACACTTGTTTACGGGTTTATGTCGGTATTCAGCTCAGCCTCAACACTTCACAGAACGGCTGCAAATCAGATCATATGTTATTTTTTTTTTTTTGCAAAAAAAAGCCATTTCATCAAACCCGGACCAGCTTTAATAAGAGCCTTTTTTCTCTTGGAATTTTTTAATTTTTTGGACTGAGAAACCCAAAGAAAGGGAACATTACCGAAATAACTTGTAGCACGTGCTTGTTATTTATATCCTGTAAACAAAATGTATTTGCGCTGTGCTATAAGGGAACAAAGACGGGAATAAGGTTGACTTTTTTGAGTTTCGCGAATGGAAAAGAAGGAGTGGAAATTTTTTTTTAAATATTGTTTCCTATTCTGCGGCTAACGGGAAAATTGCTGGGTTTCTGCTATCCCTCGAGAGTCCACCTAAATGTTAATAACTAAACTAGCCTTTTCCCTGGGACTTTCATTAGTGAACATTTGGGCAAAAAGAATAAGCTGCTGTCTGTATGAATTGTTTCCACTTACACTTATCCCTGGAGCATTTATACTCGATGCAAAACCAGTGTCAGGAATATAGGATTTATCCTCTGTATATGTCCGTATTATCCTCTTAGCCACACACATTACCTTCTTAGGTATGCTTATAGTGTCCTCTTATGCATACTGTACTATTAAATACGTCCAGCATATGAAAACCATCCTCGCCTACGCACTATCCTCTTCTTCATACACGTTACCCCCTATTATTATACATCGCCTGCAAATACCTTCTTATTCATCCCCTAAATCAGACATTGTCAACAGATGATCAATCAGACCCGTGAGGCCCTCAAAGCGTTTATGTTGCTTCGTATCCTGTTTTTTATTCCATAACCTTTTAATAGTTTCCAGCCCATCAGCCCATGATAATAACAAGTATATGGGTCACCGCTTGAGATAATTGGACAGTATTGCTATAAATATCTTCATATGTGTATTCTTTAATGCAGGTTTTCATTTAGATATAGGTAATGTCCTCCTAATGGTGCACAGATTCTGAAGTCATTTCTGATACGGGTAGATGTATATGAGATTCTTAGCTCTGGATATGATTTCTTTTTCTTTTTTTACGTTCGTAGTTGCAATATTGCTTCAAAATCACAAGAAGCTTACAAGAAAACACAGTGTATTACTTCCTAATGCTTATCTTGTCAAAGCCTGAGACAAGAACAATTGTTATGGAGGATATGAAAAACTGTCTTCAGTCACATGGTCACCTAAGCTGTATACCAGCATATACCCTTCACTGCCCAGCCACTTGTTCATTGTCTCCATGTATGTCTTGTGGATTTAATTCCTGTATGCGTGCCTCCTTTCTCTGCTGGGATATGACATTCATAAACTGATAGTTCACATGAGGACCCACCAGTACCCTTGGGCTGTTAACCCCTTAAGGACCTTGCAATTTTTTTTGCTGACATGTTCATTTTTCCCTCCTTGCCTTACTAGAGCCATAACTTTTTTATTTTTCCACCTACATAAACCTATGAGGGCTTTTATTTTGCGGGACAAAATGTACTTTCTAATTGTGTTATTCACTGTACCATAGAAAAATACTGGAAACCGCAAAAAAATGCTTTTCTTTTAAACGGCGTTCAATCTTTGTAAATATAAAGTGTTATCTTATTTTTACAGGTTGATATGCATCCGCCAACACCAAACATGTAGGGTTTCTGTTATGTTTTGGTACTGTAAAAAAAAAAATTCTATTTTTGAAATATGCGCCGCGGCGCCAATAACTTTTTTGTACTAACACCTACGGACGTCAGTGAGGGTGCCTTTTTGCGGCTGAAGTGTACTTTTTATTTTTAGCAGTTTGGATGCATGTACTTTTTGATCATTTTATTGCAATTTTTATGCGACGTGAAATGACCAAAAAACACAATTTTGGGGTTTGGAATTTTTTTCTTCTATGCCGTTCAGCGCATGGGATAAATGATGTTATATTTTTATAGATCTGACTTTTTCGGATGTGCTGATACCAAATATGTGTAACTCTTTAATTATTTTATTGTTTTTATTTGTAAAATAGGGAAAGGGGGGTGATTTGAACTTTTAATACTTTTTTTTGTACTTTAAAACTTTATTTATTTATTTTTTTTACTTTAACATTGAGTCCCCCTAGGATGCTTCACCACTATGGGGCGTGATCGTTAATACAGTCTAATGCATTGTATATAAAATGCATTCGGGTGTACCAAGATGGCGGTTTCCCCACTTCCTTCCTGGGGCTGGTAGTGGAGCAAACAAGAACATGGCAGCGATGGAGGCCTTCACAAGGCTTCGCTGCCATGTCCAGGCATCGGATCCCTGCAGTTACGCTGCGGGGACTCCAATCGGCGTGAAGAACGGTGCAGCCATGTTTGCCGCGCCGTCTAAGGGGTTAAACAGCTCGGGCGGGCAGCGCCACCCCCCGCGCTGTAACCGCCGGGTGTTAGCTGCGATCAGCCGATAACACCCGGCGGCTTTGTGGCTGGGTCACGGAGTGATCCCGCCGCAAGGCCCCTTAGCCACCCTGGGACGTACTCATAAGTTCAGGGTCGTTAATGGGTTAATGGTAACACCTCTTATAGGGGTTGTCTCACTACAAGGATTGCTTTTTATGTTAAAGATCTTGCAAAAACAAGTCACTTTGTAACATATGTCCATTAACAGTGTCCTAACTATTCCTAGATATCCCCTCTTGTATGCGCTACATCAGTTCCTCAGGTCGCTATAGCCACAGACCTGTTCGATCTCTCCTGATTGGCTGCCAACATTGGTCACTATAGCTTCAGACCTGGCTTCTACTGCAGCCTATTGGAAACCAGTAAACACAACCCTTAATTCAAAATGAAACCAAGAAAACAGGACTGAGGTAAGATGAATCAGCGTAGTGAGACAACCCCATTAAGCCCTACCTTCATTTCAGTATCTTCTATCCATTCAGTTGTGTCTGACCCTTGGATACTTTGTAGGCCAGTTCTCGCCGGTCTTCCCTGTTTTCCAGAGCTTCTTTGGCCTCGTTCACACGGCTTATTTTGCCGCGGATCGGCGCCGTACTGCGCGCCGGATTTGCGCTGCAGTACGGCGCCAATCCGTCTGAGTCATTACAGTAATCCACTGCTCTCATAGAGAACAGTGGATTCCGTCGCTCCTACCCGCTCGGCGAATCCGCCGCGGGGGAGAAAGTGACATGCACATTATCCAGGCGCAATACGCGCCGTGGATAATATAAGTCTATGAGGCCGGAGAGCGGCGCCCCCTCCGCGCTCCGGCCCCGCCCCCGCCCCGCCCCTTATTCACGGCGGATTTGTGAGCCGTGTGTGAACACGGCCTTTCAGAGCTTCTTTCAATTGCTTGATGTATATTCCTATGTCATTCTTGGTAATATGCAACCCCCTGACTTTTGGTCTCCACGTTTAATTTTACCACTTACCATTCCGAGCAGCCTCTGCTTTACTAATGAATTCACCCTCATTACATGACTAAAATAGATCAGTTTCTGTCTAGTGATCTTGCCTTCCAGGGACAATTCTTGGTTTATACAAAAACAATATTTTTTTGCTGATCCTAGCCGTCAATGGGATTTGTAGAAGTCTTCTCCAGCACCACACTCCAGAAGCCTTGGGTTTTCTTCTGTCTGCTTTTGTGAGCATCCGTGTCTTACAGCCATATGTCGTGATTTCAGTATAGATTGGTATAAACTAATACAATGAAAGACCATGCTGTTTCAAAGAGCCACAGCCAGCTTCAGGCTCCCACTACCTGGTCATGCTGTGTGGTCATGCTGTGAGAGGTTCTACAGCAGTGATTGTCATACTAGCTCTGTTATTCCTAGCTGATCCTGTTCGACATTAGTGCAGGAGGTTTCTAAACAGCAGAGCTCTAAAGGGTTACATTTTATCAGTAAGCAATGTAAACTAGCTCCATTTTGCAGATAACAAGCAGCCGCTGCTGTAAGAGTCTGCAGAAAGAGGTGGTCGGTAACCAAGGTAAGCTTGTGTACACACGCAGGAAATAAGATTTGCTCTAATTCTGATGGGAAACAAAATTAGTACAGTAATGTATTTGGTAATATATTTTATTTAACTTTTTCCATATTTAAAGCTAATCAATGAAATGGAAATACCCATTTAAATTATTTATAGAGGTTTTTCCAATAAAAACAATCAACATGATAAGTGATAAATGCATGATTGCTGGGGACCCCTTTGTTTCATGATTGCTGGGGGCCCCTTTGTTCTCCATTTTTCAGAAGTGCGCAATCATTCTCCAACCTACTATATCAGTGTATTAGTCAGAGTTCCAAATTCCCTTGTGCAAGTGCAAAATTAAAGAGAATCTGTCACATAGGTTATGCCCCCCTTGCTGAGGGCAGCACAAGCTAGTGTCAGACGTGCTGTCTCCAGCGCTGTGTCCCTTATTCTGTAAGATGCAGATGTAAGATGTAAGATATTTAATGCTCAAATCTGGAAGTTTGCAGCCAGAAAAGAGTCCATCTTATTCATGAGCAGGTGTTAGCCCCGCCCACCCAAGGCTAGATCTACCCACCTGGCAGTTATTCACATGTTTCTACCTATTCAAAGTAATAGGTTAATCATTTATGAGGTGGGTGGAGCTAAGCTCAGATGATAGATTCCTTTCTGGCTGAAAACTGCAGATTTGAGCATTAAATACTCTAAAGCTACAGCACCTTACAGAATAAGGGACACAGCACTGGAAACAGCAGGTCTGTCACTACCTTGTTCTGTCTTCAGCAAGAGGGCATAATCTATGTGACAGGTTCTCTTTAAAGAATAAATTTTTTTGTACCTCCAGCCACCACTAGAGGGAGCTTGTTGCATGCTGTTTATACACTGAACTTAATAATAATAATGCAGTATACAGTAAGATTATTAGCTTCCCCTAGAAATGGCTGTGGATAATTGTAATGTAATCCTTTTCTAGTGAAATCACCCTCATCACTTGACCAAAGTAGATTTGTTTTGTCAGGTGAAACAATTCTGGGTTTATACAAAGAATAACATTTTTCTAGCTATCAATGGGAGTCATAGAAATCTTTTCCAGCACCGAAGCTCAAAAGCATTGATTTTTGTTCTGTTTGCTTTTTCTGTTTGCTTTTATGTTTCACAGCCATATGTCGCAATTGCCGTTTAGACAGGTAGAAACTAATGTAATGCATGACCCCTATTTAAATAAAAAGTTACATTCATCAAAGGAGTGTTTCTACTAAAAAGAATCTTTTCACAGGATAAGGGATAAATACATGACAGCTGGGGGTCCCTGTCCTCCATTTCTTCTTACTGCGCAATTATCTCCATCTTAATATATCTGTGTATTAAAGCATCCTGCAAAAAAACAAATGCCAGGACAAAATGTAAATGAAACTAGGCGAACTATAATATTTATTAATTTATAATAATAAAACAATGCATTATAACCACAGTACAGGTATCCGATCAAAAGAAGAAAAGAGGATAAGCAGGACCATAAAATGTGTACAAAAATACTGATTGGTTGTTATGGGCAACAAAGACTAATACTTAAAGGGGTTGTCTCACTACAAGGATTGCTTTTTATGTTAAAGATCTTGCAAAAACAAAGTCACTTTGCAATATGTGTCCATTAACTATGTCCTACCTATTCTGAGATATCCCCTCTTGTATGGGCTGCATCAGCTCCTCAGGTCGCTATAGCTACAGACCTGTGTGATCTCTCCTTATAGGCTGCCAGCACTGGTTGCTATGGCTACAGACTTAGCTTCTACGGCAGCCTAGTAGAAGCCCTGATTTCAAAATGAAACCAAGAAAACTGGACTGAGGTCTGATGAATCAATGTAGTGAGACAACCCCTTTAATACTACACAGTTTTCATACATAACACCCAATGGGCGACATGTATCAATCTTGGCGCCCAGGCGTCAATTTTATTGCACGCATTAGTAACGTAGAATGCGTCTGAATCTATGAACCTGTTCTACTGCGGGTCATAGATTTAGCGCTTTCTAGATACAGAGCGGCACTTCAGTCTCAATTAAACCACCTTTAACCCCTTAAGCCGAACGCCTGAAAAGTAGTTAATGACCAGAACATTTTTTTTAGTTTTTGCCTCCTTGCATTTCTACAGTTATTTTTTCAATGACGCAGTTGAATGAGGCCTCATTTTATTCGAGACAAGTTGCAATTTATGGGGGAATAGTTTAAGTTCACTTATAAATAATTGCAGAATTTTTTTCAATGTTTTTTTATTTTTTTACACCATTCACATTTCTCTCTTAATAACTTGTTAGATTAATTCTACAGGTTATTACGGTCCTGTGGATACCTAATATGTGTATGTTTTTTTTGTGTGTAATGAATGCACAATTATTTTTTATTAAATATTTATTTTTATTTTATTATTTATTTTTTTATTCTTTTTTTTTTTACACTTTTCATGTTTTTTATTTTTATTTTTTTTAAATCCCATGAACGGAGAACTGTTTTCCTTTTTTTTTTTTGCTTAGTAATGTATTAGCATATTCATATATGGTAATACATTATAATCTGTGTCAGTCTGATACAGACAGTGATCAGGGCAGCTCACAGTCTGTCCTGATCACTGGCTTCTTACACAGACAGCCCTGGGGCTACTCTAGGTCCCCAGGGCTGACTGTGCAGCCGTTCCCCGGACTCTGTCGGGTCACCGGATGTCCCAATCACCCGACCGAGCAGGGAAACCCTTTGATTGCGCTGCGGTGACGATCCGCGGCAATCAAAGGGTTAAAGCACCGGGAAGCAGAGGTTCCCCCGCTCCCCGTGGCTCGCAGGAGCTGCACTAGGATCAGGGCTGTGTAGTACAGACCCGATCTCAGCGCCACTGTGGTGCTAGACGCCGCAAACTCCGATGTCTGCAGCGACACCAAAAGACATCGTTGCAGACGAACAACCTGAAATGCCCGACATCAAAAGAAGGTGGACAGTCATTAAGGAGTTAAAGTGCTCTACCTGTTCCAGCAGTAATGCGACTGGATTTGCCATATTAAAACTATAAATGTGTAGCTTCCTACGGGTGTAGTTCGACACGCCTCCAGCACGCCCCCCGATCTCCGGCGCATTACAAAGTGCCAAAGTGATATTGGAGTGTGTCTGCTCATACATCGAGCGCACAGGGCTGCGCTGGTTTTTGGGCTGAAAGGAGGCCAGAATACTGGTGCAGCTCCGTACATACATGTTGCCCAATGTGTCTAAAGGCATGACAAAGCAAGGAGCGAAATGTGCGTTCAATGTTGGGGGGTAAGCAGATACACCATATGCCTCTCAGTTGAATTATTTGCACTTGCACATCACTTTTTAAGGACTGATTATTATTATTGCTTGGGATCTATTCTTGGTCCTCTCCTCTTTTCACTCTACACAGCCCCCATTGGACAAACTATCAGTAGATTTGGCTTCCAGTACCATCTCTATGCTGATGACACTCAACTATACACTTCCTCCCAAGACATCACTCCAGCCCTGCTACAAAACACCAGTGACTGTCTGTCCGCTGTCTCTGACATCATGTCCTCTCTCTATCTTAAACTAAATCTCACTAAAACGGAACTTCTAGTCATCCCGCCATCTACTAACCGACCTCACTCTGCTATTTCTCTCTCAGTGTGTGGTACCACCATAACTCCTAGGCAGCAGGCCCGATGTCTGGGGGTTATATTAGATTCTGATCTGACCTTCACCCCCTAAATCCCAATCCCTTGCCCGCTCTTGTCACCTGCACCTCCAGAACATCTCCAGAATCCGTCCAGTTCTCACTGTGGAAACAACTCAAACTCTCATTGTTGCTCTTATTCTTTCTCGTCTTGACTACTGTAACTCCCTACTTGTTGGTCTTCCTCTCTGTAAACTCTCCACTCTCCAATCTGTCCTGAATGCAGCAGCCAGGCTCATCTTTCTTTCCAACCGCTATACTGATGCCTCTACCCTGTGTCAGTCTCTGCACTGGCTGCCTATTCAGTACAGAATACAACATAAACTCATCACTCTCACACATAAGGCTCTCCACAGTGCTGCACCCCCATACATCTCCTCCCTTATCTCTGTCTACCACCCTACCGGGGCTCTCCGCTCTGCTACTGATCTAAGATTACACACCTCACTCATCCGAACCTCCCATGCCCGTCTCCAAGATTTTGCACGTATTGCACCAGTTCTCTGGAACATGTTACCCCATGTGATCAGGCACACTCAAAACCCTCACAGTTTTAAGTGCGCTCTGAAAACTCATCTTCTTAGACAAGCCTATCAAGATCCCTAATTGTTAACCCCCCAAATTCTGTCCCACATTCATCACTTCCTGCAATGTGGCCCCCACAGGCACTTCTCTGTATATAGATGTAATGGTTGGGATGGCAGGTTCATCCACTTTTTTTGTATACTACCCCATATTTATGTAACATGGCTGGTCCATTGTAAACCAAGCACTTGTCACCGTTTGTTTCACCCATACACCCTAATAGTTTGTAAGCTCTTGTGAGCAGGGCCCTCACACCTCGTGTCTCATTTGTCAGTAGCTTTTTTATAATGTAATGTCTGGTTTGTCTGTGCTTATTCCCTCTATATTGTAAAGTGCAACGGAATATGTTGGCGCTATATAAATAAAGATTATTATTATTATTATCCCATTTGGTGTTTTTTTATTTGGGCAGTGTTCTCCACAACTGTCCACTTAAGTGGGTTTCATTATACATAAGGGGATATACTTTTACAAACTTTGTATTATTTGTATTGCTATTTTTGTATCCACTCTAGGGTCCTGCTTACCCATCTTTCTTCTTCTAATCTCATGCTTAAACTGTGGTTTTAATACATTTTTTACTGATATGAATTAGTACATATTTTATACTAGAATTTTTTTTTTTTTTTGTCCTGGCATTTTTTTTCTTTGTAGGTGGTTTTTGAGTACTGTGCTTTGGGACTTTACATTAGTTGAATAATATTTGTGTGTGTCTTGGAGACTGTGGTAGATTTCACATTATATCTATATGTCGCAGGGAAATGATAAAAACAGGGATTTGATGAAATCCTTAAGGGAGATGATTCATCTTTTCACTAAAACTGTTCAGGGATTTGATCAAATCATGGACTCGTTTAGGGAAATCACCCCACAGAGTTGTTATTTTAACAACTTCTGTGATTTGATCATCTGCCTTAGGGATTTGATCAAATCCCTATTTTTATCATTTCCCTGCGACATATATATTAGTCAGAGCTCCAAAGTTAAAAAGCATAATTCTTCGGGCCTGCTGCCACCACTAGAGGGAGCTTATTGCATACTGTTTATGCATTGATCTTAATAATAATGCAGTATACATTGATCTTAATAGTAATGAAGCTCCCCCTGGTTGTGGCTTAGGATTGTCACAATGTTATCCTTTTAATCTTTGTCTGCACTAAGGATCTGAAGCTTAATATCAGATAACAGGGCTTCCACTGCTATAATGATAGATTATGAAGCAACATTAAAAGAAGTGGCATGCTGATACCAAAGATCTATATTTCTGTATAGTTTGATACCCTGGGATTCTTGCATCAATGAGTTGAAGCAACATTGAAGCAAATGCATTGACTGTTCTTTTAAGTAATTTGAATCCAATAGAATAAGCTGAGTTTTAATGAAACAATAAGAGCTAGCTTCCTCTTAACATGTATTAAAGATGCATTTCCCTGATAGCAATTCATCTTTTGCTCTACTCATTCAGGTGATTCAGCCCTCTGTAAATGGGCATATAGAAATGAGTAAGGAGGTTGAAAGAATAATCAGATTCCTGTTATTCTGTTATTATCTTGATTTAGGGTGAATTAGGCAGGGAACCTAAAATGTTTTGCAGTTAGGAAATCTGACAATCATCACTAAAGATATGCCTTCTATGCCAGGCTTGCTCTGGATATTTGAATACAATTTAGTCTCATTGTTCGAGGCAGAGCAAAGGTGCATATGGCTGAAATGCTGGAGAAGGGAGCGGGGTGAGCGATAATGGAAGGTGATAGTTGGAAGACATTGTCATACATGAGATCCCGCATAAACTGGCAGACAGCAATGAAGACATTTTAGAAGCTTCAAGCTTATGGAAAGCTTTACAGATGACAAACAAAGCTTTAAATTGCATTCTGTATTCTCACAATGACTGGCAAAGAGCACATACCTTAGTCTAACCAATAGACAGAAAGTTCAACCTGCACAAATGATTGAACAGCAGCCACCTTAGTTAGTAAAAGTCAATTAACAAGCTAATAAGTAAGGCAAGGCAATAAGTAATGATGGCACGAATGAATGATTTAACAGTGTCTATTGTGAGTGATTTAGCTTAGTACCTGAATGGGGGGCAAGTTTAAGTCAGATATAACTCCGAAACAATGGGTTTGTAGGAACCTTGACAGTATATATTGTCAACTTGTTTTTGTGCATGGTATGGAATAACAGAACAATTATGGAAAGATTGCATTTTTGATTTGTACTGTATGCATGCTAGAAGAAATGTGTGACTGGTAGTCAAGGTCTAGAGATACGTAAAACAACCTAGTAACTGAATGGGATCAAGATCCCTGAAAATCATCAATTAATAAAGAGGGAAGAGGCAGTAGAAAGGGTGGAGGTTAGGCTTACCTTTATTGGGGCGGTTACCATAACTTGCTAGGGTCAACCTGGATAGGGCTAGTCCAGGGCCAGATGATTTTGAATGTCTCTGTGTCTTTTTTGACAATTTATTAAAAGTTATGTTTAGAGCTGTCTATCTGCAAATTGAGATTGAAGTTTGTAGTCATTTCTGTCATCCTGTCCTTCATTGAGGGTTCAACCACAATCATTTTCACCTCTTTGGTCTTGTTTGTTTGAAAAGCACACAGAAAAAATATATATAGAGTCAGCTCACCTATTTTGCAGGATGGTTTGAAAGGTCCCAGGCGCACGTCCTTTGCTCCAGCAGCAATTGGTAAGCACGTTACAGAAGTGTAGTGAAGACAGCGCACAAAGGGCCAACCATGAAGTAAAAGCATCCAATGTTTATTCAATCCAAAACAATTAAAAATCATGGAAGCATATATGGAGGGACATGTGAAAAGGAAGCCCACTCTTGAAAGGTGGGCTTCCTTTTGACACATGTCCCTCCATATATGCTTCCATGATTTTTAATTGTTTTGGATTGAATAAACATTGGATGCTTTTACTTCATGGTTGGCCCTTTGTGCGCTGTCTTCACTATACACTTCTGTTACTTGTTTGTTTGAACCTGTAATACAGACTCTGAAAATCGTAGCTCCCTTGTTAGCTTTGCTGTGTAGATTGAGACAAGGTCAGCAGAGGGTGGTGGATTTAATGACAGCTCTATTGTGCAGTTAATGGTTTAGGTAAGATAACAGCACTGAACATACAGGTAAAACATTTCTCCTGTCAGTCCCTGGTCTCTGGGGGATGTGGCTATACTTCATTACTTTCTGAAGATTGTAAAAGTCTATGACATTTCTCAGAAAGCATACTGTACTGTCTATAGAACAGGAAGTGTATGCCTACAATATGCCCAAGGACAGCTTTAAAAACTAAACAATAAATGGCTACAAGGTTTCAAAAAAGAGCAAACACATTCGTTCTCTTTTGAACACTTACACACATCAAATTAATGAAACTGACTTCAAATGCATAACATATTCCCTTTAAACCATGAGAATGAGTAGCCTTGGGAAATGAGGCATGATCTATTCTGTCAAATGTAGCAAAAAATCCCAAATGCAACCATAAGAGAATATTCTATAGTGTTGTAGGAGCTTCTTTTGTGGAATGCAAAGAGAAGAAACCGTAGTATAAGCACCTTTCGAATTCTAAGCTGGTGAAATAGAAGTGCACCAAAATTGAAGAAGTTAGGAAGCAGCTGGAAGGTCAGATATAGGGTAAATGCCGGGCAGGATGGTCAATGGATGCATGACGACAGATTACAATCACATGGCTAATGACAACTGAGAGCCACTGGATGAAGTAATAGGGGAGAAGGACATGATTGCTTGTTATAGGTTTAAACACATTATGGGCTCAAGAGGGAGAATGGAGGATGTGATCTGGAAACTGTGATGGCACCTCTTGATGAACGTTGTCATTTTAGTTTCAAGCAGATGGAGCTAAAAGCACCTCTGCCTCTGGAGGACCTAGCATTTCACAAACAGTTTCTTGATTTCATTAGGTGCCATGTAATGCTGCAAGGGGTGTTCTCACCATGTTATTTTACAGAGCCTGCTCTTCATAGGCAGTTCCAGGCTCTCATTCCCTGTTCAGTCTGTGAGTCTATAGCAGTGATTGGCATATCAGCTCTGCTATTCTTAGCTGAGCCTGACAGAAGGACATTGTAATGGGGAGGTTATAACAGCAGGGCACAAGGTTAAAGTTAATCAGTACTGTAAGAAACCTGAACAAGCTCATGTTCTGCTGATAAGACGCAGCAGGGAGTGATGTCAAAATGACGACCAGGGCTACTAGAGCAGTGAGAGGTGATTGGTAACCTAGGGAAGCTTTTGCACATTACAGGAGGTAAGAATTGGACTAACTCTAACATGAAGCAAAATCAGAAAACCATGTACTTGCCTTAATGTTTAAAACAAATGACTGTGATAAGAATACTCCTTTAGTTTCCCCTGTAGTGGCGCTGTTGGAGAATAAAACACTTGCAGTCACGTTCCACTGGATATGCCACATACTCATGATACCACACCACCATCGCCGTACATCCACTTGGTCGGAAGGGATGTTTCATCATTTCAATCTGTCTATTCAGGGCTCTCCAGATATGCTGTGTTTTATTAAGGTCTGTCTTGAGGCTAAACTCATTTTAAGGAGAGCCATTTTCATCACCTTCATAAACCCAGCAAAATGCTTGACTGATATACAAACATTATTATATTTACATGTAACAGTGGTTATACGTACATGTAAAATATCAAAATAACACATTACACATACTATTATATTCATCTGTGAAAGTAGGATATTACTTTGTCTTGGAATTTCTAAAATAAGAAGTGGTAGCGTTACTAAAAAAGCCATGATTTGGTTTGAAATGAAATATTTATAGAATAAAACTCATAGCTGATTGGGAATATGAATTGTATAACATAAAATATACTGCTTTACAAAACAGTACATTTGCATTCATTAAAAAGAACAATATCAATTACTTAATAATGTATTTAGTCCAGTGTAGTAGCTGAGCTAAATTACTATTTAATACCAAAAAATGTGCAGCATTGTAATTTATGTAAGAGTCAGATGGGCCATGCTCACATTATTGCCTTTAATCAGTTTTTGTGTGCCAATTTTTATTCCAACACAAATTTTTTAGGTATTTTTTTTCCTACACTCTATAGCAAAATGCCTTGTAAAAAAAGGAAAAAAAAACCCCACCTGCTTGTGACGCATTGACCTACACTAAACATCAGGATATGGCACTCTTTACCAATTAAAAACAAGTGCTATGAGTAAACCAGCCTCATTATGTAGTGACATAGCAGATAAGGTTGGAAAAAGACACAGGTCCATCAGTTACAACCTATAATCATACAGTGTTGATCCAGAGGAAGGCAAAAACCCTTATGAGGTAGATGCCAATTGTCCCATACAAGAGGTATGATTCCTGACTCCAAATCTGGCAATCAGAAAATGCCCCTGTAATATTATATTTTTCAAGGAAGGCATCTAAGCCGTTCTTGACTGTCTTTAATGAATCCACCATCTCACCCTCGTGTGGCAGAGAGTTTCATAGTCTCACGGCTCTTTGTGATGATGGCGAAACCTTCTCTCCTCTAGACACAGTGGCAGCACTTTTTTTATCTGAGGAAGCACCGTTCCGGTGCGAAACGCGTCATATTAATGTGTTGTACTATATGGAAGGCTTAACACTCCTTTCATGAATTTTTATTTGGAGTAAAGAAATTTATTATAGTCCATTCCCGTTTGGCCAAGAGGATCTTCTTTACTCCACGAAACGAGCGCCAGGTCCATTGTTTCTTGAACTTTATTACTGGTCGTGCCCGCTGTCTGTCCTTGGCTCCGGAGAGAGTGACCGACGGCTGCTGTTTCCGAGGCTCGGTGAGAGCCACCCAGACTCTTATGAGTGTTGTGCCTCTACATTAGTTGCACAACACCCTCAGGTGAGCACCTGTATAATATTAGTAAAATTTCTCTTCGTTTACAGACGTATGTTTACCAAGAGCGCCGCCTCTGTGTTTTTGTTATTTCAAACTTGTATCTGACATACAGTTATAGCCGGCACACTACAGGTCTTGCTGAGACTTGTGGTGCAACATGCAAGATCACTACCGTGGTTTCTATTCCCTGACATGCTATTCTACCATCTGTTATTTTATTTCTGGCCTGCTATGTTGTGTTTGTAAGCGCTGATAATACTACGCTAACTCCGTAAACACACGATTGAGAATGGGATTTATGGTAGATACTGGATTGGTTTAATTCATTTATATTTTTTAATTTTAAATTGATTTTAGATTATATAAATCTTATTTTTTTTATATTAGATAATTTATTATGACATTTATATAATTGAATTTTATATAGTTTGATAATCATTATAAATTACTTTTTATTATTTTACTGGTTTAAGTTCAGAAATAAGGGACATTTTTTTGCCCGAATGGCAAAACTAGTTCCATTATGACTGCTCAGGCTCAGGCAGATCACATTGAAATAGGTCTGCCTGTTCGGTCAGTAATATGCCTAGTTTCATATATGTATCTATTATTATGAATGTTGTGTGACGCCCCCAGAACGCCCCCAACATCTTTGGCGCATTACAAAGTGGTGGGGCAGGCACACAATGCACCAAACATGTTCATTCGATGCGCTGTACCTCGGAAAAATTAGGCGGACTAATCACTTTTAATGCCAGAACATTAAAACTGACCCCTTCATACATGTTGCCCCAGGTTTACAATACAATCACATATGGATGTACACATGTTCTGGATATGTTTTGCACATCTTGTGGGTAGGTGGCACCCCTCTGTGACACTGCTTCTAATTTACATATATTTATGTAAAAATGACGTATGAATAAAAACTGTTCCCTGTAGAGTCAAACCTACAGTGTCTACAGGTAAATATAGCCCTTTTAAAATATTATATTACTTCAAAAACCTTTCTTGTAAAATTTGACTTATTTCCTCTAAAACTCTGGGCTGAGCAGAACTATTTTAAAAAATTGATATTTTTTTAGTCTGTAGGTGCCCTGTTTACACTGCTTCAGGATCAGTCAGTGCACTGACATCACCATTACTTGCTGTCTCCTATGGCCACCCATATCGCATGTCTTTAGCAAACTTTAAAGGGGTTTTGCCATCTTGTTAAATCTCCTATGAGGCCAACTTGTAGCTCAGCTGCCACAAGGGAGGACAGACAAGGATGAAGTCAATGCTCACGGCTACAGGTAATAATAGCTTCATGGCACAGACTGAGTTGAGGGGAAGGGTTTTGGCAACCACTGCCACTCTCCTTTGAACATTAAAGGGGTTGTCTCACTACATTGATTCATTCCTCAGTCCTTTTTTCTTGGTTTCACTTTGAATTCAGGGGCGTATTTATTGGCTTCTACTAGGCTGCAGTAGAAGCCAGGTCTGTAGCTATAGCAACCAGTGCTGGCAGCCTATCAGAAGAGATTGAATAGGTCTGTAGCTATAACGACCTGAGGAGCTGATCCAGCCCATACAAGAGGGGATATCTAGGAATAGGTAAGACACTGTTAATGGACACTTATCGCAAAGTTACTTGTTTTTGCAAGATTTTTACCATAAAAAGCAATTCTTGTAGTGAGACAACCCCTTTAAGCAGCAATGGCCAAAACTACATTTTTCAAATTTTTTTAAAATTTCACTAGTCTGGTGCTGGCCAGCCAGCCTCAGAAATGAGTGACTTACAAGTGTCTGTTTAAAAGCTTGAGAAGGCTTCTTTAACTAGGTCTGGTGAGAATGAATGACTTTTGTCTCCAGGGTTATATGAATAAAAGATAGTAATCATCCAGCTGAATTTACGGGCTGATCTTGGGCCATAAGTAAAAAGGTCTATTGGCTTAGACAGTCCATATTTTGGATGTATTGTAGTTCTGGGCCAAACAAGATCATTAAATTGTCTATTTCTTAACTTAGAGTTAATTGTAAAGCATGTAAAATCCTGCTTGATAAAGCATAGAATTCAGCCTGTACAAGCCATCTGGGGTCCTGTTCCATAGAATATTATGAATGATATATCATTTCAACTCTACTGAACAAGCATTAAGTCTGTTCATGGCTAAGTTCTTTTAATATTTATGCACAATATAGAGAAAATTAGAAACGTTATATTTTATGCTATTGCCTATTCCAGGATTGAAGTGAAATTCCTATTTATATCATACAGTGAATAATAGGCACAAAAAATAAAAACCAATTTCAGGAGCAAGCAGGATCCATTTATGAAGAACTGTTCTCCATAGACAACAAAGAGGAGGTGTTTGTTGTAATTTACAGGGGTGTTCTCACCCTGCTGTGTCACAAAGCCAGCTTCAGGTTCACATTTCCTGGTCAGGCTGAGGTTGGCGCTACAACAGTACAGTGATTGGCTTTGCTATTCCTAGCTGAGCATGTTAGAGGGACATTAGTGATGATTATTCTAAACAGCTGAGCAGAAAGACCTCAAAAGGGTTATAGTTTGTCAGTAAGAAACATAAACAAGCTCTTTTGCTTCTGATGAGACACAGCAGGAAGTGACATCACCATCCTGACCATCCAGCCACTGCTGCAGCCTGTTAAAGCAGACGGAGGTGGTCGGTAACCTAGAAAAGAGCAGAAGATAAACTACTCTAACTCTGAAGGGAAGCAGAATCAGAAAATCAATGTATTTGACAATAAACTTTTTTTCATTTATTTTACATTTCAATCAATGAGATGGGAATATCCATTTAATGTACTACCAGCCACAATGTGGTTCGGAACCAACATGTGGCCCACATTGCCATCCTGTGCAGCACTTAGCCCACAGGGCACAGACTAGCTTTGTCTCTATCATAGTTACATAGTACGGTTGGAAAAGAACATAAGTTCATTAAATTCAACAGAGTGGGGAAAGATGTAGCTGGAGAGAGGGGGATAAGGAATTTTTTTAGCTTAGCTTCCCCTTCTGATGAAGACTTGGATCCCATAAGGCAAGAACTAATCTGCTCTAAATTAATACTTAAAGGGGTTTTATCATTTATTTAAATGGTCTTCAGAATAAGGGGACAGTGAAAACAAGCAACTTTGCAATTGGATGTCATTAGCAAAGCTGTCTTGTATTCACAGTATTCCTTATCTTGTGTTTTTGTTTACACTGATATCCAGTCCTGGTCGAATCCCTCTGGATCCCTCCTCCTTGCATTTCACTAGCTGAGAGCTCATTTACATTCTGTACAGCTGTCGATCGAATTCACGGAGCTGTGTCTCTCACTCAGAGTAAGGGACCGTCACATTTTCACTTTATACAGGCAGAAGAAACAGAATTACACTGAAGGGCTTACATAATCAGGAAAAAGCACAATTTGTATCGATCCCTGCCTGACTCAGAGTTAGGGGCCATAGCATTTTCTCTCTCCACACCCAGCAGAAACAGACTGCAACAGATTCTACAATGATAAAAACATAACAGTTTTGTCCCGGTGCCTAAACTCTCCTGCATAGAAGCGAGATCTGTGCCATTCATAGAGCATCTCCAGCTGTGAGAGGAGAAGAGTTCAGTTGCTCAGTCTAGATTGAATGCAGCCTGTGGTATGTATACAGCTCTTACAAAATAAGACTGATATGGAAAGACACAGTGACATGTGGACTCAGAGGGGGGGGGGTCTCGGGAGCCAGCATGCACAGTGAAGGGGGGAGGATGTCACCCAGCTAGGAGGGGAAGAACGCCCCTGCATTTCCAGATGTGGAAGCTGAGAGCAGTATGAATCAGCCGAACTAAGGAAGCGATACATCCCCTTTAATTTCTGATCCGTAAATTGCCATCAGACTCAATTTAGAATTGTATACGACTACATAAGTGTTAATATGTTTTAGTTTCAGGTAGTTATCTAAGCCTCTCTTGAAATCATCAACTGTTCCTGCTGTGACCAACTCCTCAGGCAGGCTATTCCACAGAATCACAATTCTTACGGTGAAGAAGGATTTTCTCTTCTGGAGATTGAATCCTTATTTCTCCAGACAGAGGGAACTCCCCCTTGTCTTTTGAGGGGATTTTACATGAAATAGGTTTTCCCCATACTTTTTATAAAGGCCTTTTGTATACTTATATAAATGAGCCATATCTCCCCGTAGCCGTCTTTTCCCAAGACTACATTCTTTTAACCTTTCCTCATAGCTAAGATGCCCTATTCCCCTTATTAGTTTGGTTGCTCGTCTTTGTGTTTTCTCTAGCTCCATTACATCCTTTCTATAAACTGGAGCCTAGAATTGAACAGCATATTCTAAGTGAGGTCGCACCAATGCTTTATACAGCAGTAGTATTAAATCCCTGTCCCGCGAGTCCATGCCGCTTTTAATACACGCCAATATTCTGCTTGCCTTAGAGGCAGTTGATTGACATTGCATGCTGTTATGTAATCTATAACCTACAAGTCACCTATATCCTTCTCAACAAGCGATTCTCCAGCTTGGTCCCTCTAGGACACATGTGGCATACAGATTATTAGTACTAAGATGCAGAACTTTACATTTATCAACATTGAACCTCATTAGCCAAGTAGTTGCCCAAACACTCTGCTTGCAGTTTATGAACATCTCCTATAGATTGCACCACACTACATAGCTTGGGATCATCTGACACAGATGAAACAGAAATAGAAACAGTGCTTTTAACCCCCTCACTATATCATTCATGAATAAATTGAATAAAAGAGAACCCAGTACTGAGCCTTGGGGTTACCACTCATAACTGGGGACCACTCAAAGTAGGAATCATTTACCACTACTCGGAATACGATCCAATAGTTCTTAATCCAGTTACACACTTTTTCTATAATTCGTCCTGATACTTAAATCAGCTTTATGTTTTGATGATAACTGTTAGAAGTTTCCCTAAAACACAAGCTAACCACTAGTTGTCTTGCTGTTGGGATCCTAAAATCATCTGTAGTCTGTAGGGCACATAAGTCACCTCAAGACCTGCGGGCCAAATCTGGCCCACCACGACATTTTATGTAGCTCGCTAGAATTTGGCATAGGTGGCAGCTCCAGCACAGGGAGCAGGTGCCATCTTGCATTCGGAGCTCTGTTCAACTCGCAGACAGAAACACTGCTCTATCCAGGCATCTAGCCACCATTCAAAGCCCAAGAATGGCCCTTTGAGGCCAATTATAATGCTGATGTGGTCTTCAGTAAATATGAGTTTGACATCCCTGCTGTAGGGGAATCTATGAGCAAGTTTTCGATTCCTTTTCAGTGCCATCATAGGAGAAACAAGGCATTGCAGAGTTTCTTTTGAAATCAATGGAGCATAAAACGTAAAATCACATTGTACGATTTTTAAATAATTAATTTGATACAATAGAAAAGCAGAACTCAAGGAGGCATTTTTTGGGGGGATTTTGTGGCAAAAAACTTTTGACACCCGATTCTCTACATAAATGAACTGTAGTACACCAAAAGTAGGTGCTTTATATGCCAGGCTCGACACATTTGAATGCACCTTAACTACGTGCATCAAATATGATAGCAATGATATGCTATGCATCTAAATTATGCTATGCGCCTAGATTAGGCGCATTAATTATACTATGCAAGGTATACTATACGCCAGATTTTTGACAGGTTAATTTATTCAGTTGCACTATACACTCATTTAATGCGCCTTAAAACTGGTGTGGTGGTGCCTCTTTTATGATAGGTCACCCTTAATGTTTGGTACAGAAACCTTTGTTTGCAATTTCAGAAGTCAGATGTTTCCAGTAATTCTTGACCAAGTTTGCATACATTGCAACAGGGATTTCGGCCAACTCTTCCATACAGATTTCCTCCAGGTCTTTCACGTTTCAGGGCTGTCGCTGGGCAACATTGAGTTACAGTTCCTTCTAAAGATTCTCGATTAGGTTTGGATCTGGAAACTGGCTAGGCCACTCCAGGGCCATGAAATGCTTCTTACACAGCCATTCCTTAGTTGCCCTGGCTGTGTGCTTTGGGTTTAAATTTTCCCGCTATAAGTTTATCTTTAAGGGTTTGCTGAGGGAAAAAGGGGAAATTGTTGACAAGAACCTGCGGGGCCCTGACCCATCCAAAAACCAAATTTTGGTGCCGTCCTGCACCCCTAAAGTTTTGATGTTTAAAAAACCCCCTGGTTTTGGTTGGGAAGGGGTTTTTGGATTTGTACCTTTTCTTTTTTTCCTCCAAAAACGGTTTGTTGAGTTGAAAACCCAAAAGTTCTTTTTTTTGGGGGCTCTTTCCCCAGAAAATTCTTCCTTCCCGCTTTGCTCTCTTGATGGCAACCCCCCGCAAATTCAAACAGGCCAGGACATGCGCTTGCGTTAGCACGAGGACCTTCTGTGCCCTACAGGATTTTAGCCTATAATGGTGTAGTCTGTTTTAAGGAAAATTTTTGAGTGTGGGGACCTTTTTCAGGTCAATTTAACCCGGGTTTTCCCCCCTAGTCTTGTTTACCCCTTGCTGCAGCCTGGTGGTGGTAGGGCCAAGGGGAGGCTTAGGCTACAAAATTTCTGGGGAAAAGCGTAAGTGCCAGGTTTTTGTTTCAAAATTTACTGGAAGCAAATTGGGTTTTAGTCCCCAGAAGGGAGTAGGGGATAATCCTATTTGTGGAAAACAAGAAAGAGTGTCTTTTGGTTTGTGAAGAGAGAGAAAGTTTTTTCTGTGTTGCAAAATAAAGGGACGGGCCTCCTCGGGGGTTTTAAAAGAAGGGAAATTTGATGTGATGTAAAAAACATTTGTGCTGTAAAAATAATCAGTGAAATGTAGGATTAGAGATGTGCCCAAAAAGGGAAAGCCTGTTTAATTTCTCTGAAAATAAGAAGTCTTGGGTTTTTTTTCCTGCTTTGGTGCAATGCACCTTTAAGGGAAAAACCCCCCCAGTAACCCTGGGGATACATACTCCCCATGCACCAAAACCCCCTGCCGGAATTTAAAATTGGGAACTCAGTCTTTTGGAGGTAATTTTTAGAGAAAATTTGTTGAGATGGCAAAAGGGAAAGTGTGGATCTCCAAATTTATTTTTTAAAACGAGTTTCAGAAAAACAGTCAAATCCTATAGAAAAAAGTTGAAGGGGGAGCGATTTCACATGCTCGCAACCTTTTTTATTTTCCAAAAAAGATAAGGCCCGAGAATTTGGAAGGGTTCGGGGCTGTTTAAAAGGATTTTCCTTTTAAAAGTTAAGAAAATTTTTTTAACACAGTGAACCTTGGGGCCTGCTGTAGGAATTTTTTTTCATTATTTTAAACTTGTATTTGTTAAATTTTTGTGTCTCCGGTTTTTTGGGGTGTACTTCCAATTTTACTTGTGAAATTATAACCGGTATTTAACTCTGAGCCCAAAAATTTCATTTTTCGGGCTCCCCCTTTGGGTGAGCTTCTGCTTTTCCCCCTGAGAAGAGGCCCCGATGTTCTTGCACAGGTCTTGGGTTTTTGCTTTAAACCTTCAGCAGGTCCAAAGCAAAAAAAATTTAGTCTGTCAGCCCAAAAGGGGGTTTAAGCAAAATTACAGTAAAGTAATTTAACAGGGGGCTTTAAAAAAAAAAGCATTTTTGGGGGATTTTTTTCATGTTGATTCAGGGCTCCCCACGTTTTTGCATTCATCAATTTTTTTTCAGAAAGTCTTTAGTGGGGGAAAAATTTCAGAGGAAAAAAAAATAATGGAAAAAGGGTAAAAAACACTTTTGGGGGACATGTATGAAAAGGGGCCCGCAAAAAGTTTTATGGCGTCTTTTTAAAAACCCATATCAGCGCAGCCCCCTTTATAAGGGTTTTAAAAAACCTGCATGCCAATTAAACGGGCAAATTTTAAAAGCACCTGCGGCAATTTGTAAGGCAAAATGTTCTCGGGGGGGTGCCCGGGGGCGGGGGGCCCCATTGAACCGTTTGGAAGCTTTAGATTTTTTAGCTTCGCCCATGGCATTTCTAGGCACATTACATCTGGAACAGGGAGAGAAAGTTCCCAAAGTGGTTTAATGGGGCCAGAAATTTTTAACCCAAACATAGAATGCGCGAAATTTTTGAGGGGGGTTTTTTTTTTAAATCAGATCCATTTTAGTATTTAAAAAACGCATGAATTTTGGCGTCTAAACAACATTTCTACTTTTCAACCCCTTTAAAGTATTTGTAGTAAATTGGGAAAATTTTAAGGGAAAATTTTCCCCGGCTCTTAAAAACCCTTACTTTTTTGCTGAGCTCTCTCCTTTATCACAAAAAACTAATATCACAGAGCTAGCTTCTTTCTATATATAACCCCTTTTTATCAAGTTAAAACTCCTTTAAACATATTTTCCCCGTAATTTTAAAGGGGCTAGCTTCTTCCCCTTAAATAACCCTAAAATATCACAGGGGTAGCTCTTCTCCTCTTTGGATTAACCCTTATTATAACAGATTCATTTTTTTCCTTATCATATAACCTATTATCCCGGCTCAGTCCCTCCTCTTTTGATATAATCCCTTTTTTCAAGAGTCAGTTCTTCCTCTATCATATAAACCTTTTATATCCAGAGTAGTTTCCCCTCCTTTTTTCATATAACCCCAAAAATAACAGAGTCAGTTCTCTCCCCCTAAAAAACCCCCTAAAAAATCTATTTTTTTTCCCAAACCCGGCTAAACCCCCTCTCCCCCTATTTTATATTTTCCCCGTTTATCACAGAGCTCAGAATTCATCCCCTATTTTATTTTTCCCCTATTTCACAGAGCCCCCAAAACTTCTCCTTATCATATACCCCTATATATCCCCAGAGAAATCAGTTCTCTCCTTTAAAATTTTTAAAACCCCATATTTTCACGAGGGTATTTTTCTCTCCCCTATCATTTTTTCCCCATTTATCAAAGAGGGTCAGCCTCTTTCCCCTATGATTAATTTCCCATATATCACAAAGCCATTTCTTCCTAATCAAAATTAAAACCCTATTATCCAGAGTTTAACTCCTCTCCTCTAAAAATTTAACCCTGTTTATAAAAGAGCCAAGCTTTTCCTTATCATATAACCCCCATATATAAAAGAGCTCAGCTCCTTCCTTATTATTTTAATTTCTAAAATTTTTCAAGAGCTCAGCTTCTTTTCCTTATCAATTTCCCTATATATCAAAGAGCTCAGTTATTTGCCCCTTTCACATCCCGCTTCGAAGGTAGCCCCTGAAAAAATCTAAAAGGGTTTCCATTCAAGCTTTTTTCGGGAAAATTTTATAGGTTGTATTCCAGTAGCTATATCCAGACCCTCACCCCAGAGTTCTACTTAACCAATATTATTGTAGTTCAAAATAAGGCTCTATGTACTTTTTAGGAGAACTGCAAGTGGGCCAGGTGTTGTAGTTATAATATGGATTCTTTTATATCTCCTACTCATTGGGCTTGATTGTGAACTTAAAAAAATGGTAAAAGACTGGGGGAAACATGTTGAATTTGGGCGTGGACCCACTTTTTCGCAGTTTTAAGAAAAGCTGCCCCCTCATGTATGTCGCAATAAGTTTCGCGCCCACCGAGGAGGTTCGCTCTACATGGGGTTTAAAAAAGCCCCCGGGCCCCCTCGCCAGTGTGGGGGAAGCGCTTGGGGGGCTTAGGCGCGTGGGGACTGCGTAAATTTTTTCCGTTTGAGAAGGCTGGAAACAGCGAGAAATCATTAAACATTTTAGTGAAGAGCAAAAAGAGTTGTCTTTAAAGAATGTGAATAAAGTGAAAATCAAAGCTGTCTAAAAACGATAATGTGTGGAAAAGTGGAAAAAATTAAAAAAATTTAAAATGAAAATATTAAGATCGCTCAAGAAATAAATCTCGCTCCATGTGGGCCCTGGAGTATGAAATTTAAAAAAATTGTGTTTTTTTAGGTGTAAAAATTATCTGAAAAAGAGCTCAAAAAATTTAAAAAAAACAAAAAAAAGCCTAACAAAATTAATGGGGGCAAAAATTTGGAAAATTTGGGTTAGAATTTTGCCGGGAAATAAAAGTAAATTAAATTCTGTAAGCGCGTTCATTGGTTGGCATAAACCAGCCAAACAGATTTGGAGCGACAGTGAACCATTATAGTTTGGGAGTATATTGACAATCAAATGAAAAAAGGGGGGCATTAAAAATACAAAAAAAAGGGAGAAAAAAGTGATTGGTTGAGCTGGGGGGCTTGGCTATCCGGCCAACAGAGGCGGACTCTTTTTTTTTTCCCCATTTTAGTTATGGAGGATGGGGCAAGAAATTCGGTCTAGCAGTGTGCTGGGTTGTTTTAAAAAAATCTTTTTTTTTAGGTTAAAATATTATTTTTGAAAAAGAGTTCAAACATTCTTTTTAAATTCATAAATCAAAACCCGAAAAAGCGTTTTTCGCGAGACCGGCGCTAAATAAGGAATTGGGATATTGTAAATTGCGGGAAAATTAAAAATTTAAATTCTGTAAACTTTCTATTGGTCGGCAGAAACCGCCAAACAGAATAGGGGCGACAGTGACCCATTAAAACATATGGGGAAATATTGCCAATCAAAATCAAAGGGGGACGTTCATAAAACATAAAAAACAGAAAGAGCTGATTTTTGAGTAGGGGGGATTTTGGGAATCCCGGCCAAACAAAAAAAGCGAAAAGGGACCATTATAACCCCATGGAGAAGTATTTACCAATCAAAAACAAAGGGGGACGTTCAAAATACAGAAAAAATGCAGAAAGAGTGATTGGGTTAAACGGGGGGGGCTTGGTATCTGGCCAATCGAATGGAGCTACAGGGCCCTTTTTAACCCTTGGGAAGTATTGACCAATTTTTAAAATTTAAAGGCGGGAAAGTTCAAAATACAGTAAAAAAGCAGAAAAAAAATGATTGGTTGAAAAAGCGGGGGCTTGGTTCTCGGCCAATCGAGGCAAGTACTTTGTCCCCATTTACTGTGTTATGGCCGATTTGGGGCCCCCCCCCCCCCCCCAAGAAAAACCGGGTTCCAGCGCCGTGCGGCATGGATATGATAAAAAAATATTTTTATTAAGTGTAAATATATTGAAAAAGAGCTGAAAACCTTCTATAAAAAAAAAAGCAATCAAAACCCTAACAACGCGTTTTTCGCCAAAAAAAACCCGGGCCCCAATTTAAAGGGTTGGATTTAGAGAAATTTCCGGGAAATACAGTAATTCAAATTCTGTAAGTTTTATTTGGTTGGAGAAACCCAACCAATCGAAATTTGGGGACAGTGAACCTTATAAGCTATGGGGAAAGATGGACCAATCAAAATTCAAAGGGGGACAGTTCAAAAAACAGTAAAAAAGGCAGAAAAGAGTGATTTGGGTTTAGCCCAGGCGGAGATTTGAATACCCAATCATATGTGGCGTCTATTTTTAGTGGAGCCCAAAAAAAGGGGGGGGATAAAAGGGTGCCCTAAAGTTATTACTGTTATGGGAAATATTTAGTACTGTGATTTTTGGGGGGGAAAAGGGCTGTCTGTTTTCCCAATCAGGGGTGAGTACTTATCTCATAGAGTTTAGGGGAAAAAAGAAAGCAGAGCGAGCTCTGTTTCTGTTTGGGCCCAAATTTAATTGTTGGCTCGTTTGTGATTGGGCCCAAGGGAGAGCGAGTCTGTGGGTTTTATAATGCAATTTTTTTAAAATGTACTGGCAGAAATAAATGATAAGATCCGAAGTTGTGGATGTGTATATAAAATGAACAATAATATGGGGGGAATCGAAAATAAACAAATAAAAATGTTTTTAATGGTTAAATTTTTTTTTCCTTATTTTTGTTAGCCAATGAACAATAAAATGGGTGTAATGAAAAAAAAGAAATAAAAATTAATTAATTGAATTATTATTTCTTTTTTTCGTTACCCCCCCTTTATTGTTCTTTTTTTATACAATCTTTTTCTTCGTGAGTTTATCTTTTTTTTTTTCGGGCATGTAAAGTTTATTTAGATTGCTTAGAAAACCCATAAAGAGCGTCGCCCCTCTCCCCCTTGGGGCCCCTTTAAAAACGCCTTTTTAACTTAGCCAATCACAAAAAAAGAGCTCGCTCTGCATTTCTTTTCCCATAGAACTCTATGAAGATAAGTAGCTCAACACGCTTGATTGGGTAAGCAGGACGAGCCCCTCTTCCCCCAACCAATCACTGTACTAGAATATTTCCAATAGACAGTAATAACATTTAGGGCGCCTTCTATCGCACCCTCTCTTGCTCCATCAAAATAAAATGACGCACATCCATATGTTGGTGGATTAATATGCCGCTGGGCTGCAACAAATCAGCTTTTTATGCATTTTTACTGATTTTGAATCTGTCCCACTTTGTCTGTTTGGATTGGTCAAACACTTACTCCATAGGTTATGAGGGTTCACTGTGGCTCCTATTCTGATTGGTTGGTTTCTGACCGACCGGAATGAGTAAGAGCTTACAGAATTTTAATTACTGTATTTCCAGGCAATTTACAATATCCAATTCTGATGTAGCGCCGGGTCACCGGCGGGCTCAAACTCGTTGTTAGGGATTTGATTGCTGTATGTTTTTTTATAAGAAGGTTTCAAGCTTCTTTTCAGATAATATTTTGATACCTAATAAAAACGCATTTTTTTTTTATATCATAACTCCATGCGCACACGGCGTGAGAGCAGATGATTTACATTGTCACGTTCCTCTCCAATAGATTACAATTGGGACAAAGTAGCTCGCACCCGCTAGATTCAACATCAGTCTTTTCTGACTTTTTTTACTGTTTTTGAACTGTCCCTCCCTTTTCATTTGATTGAGTCACATATTTTCTCCATAGGTATAATGGGTCACTGTCACTAGGCCCGGCTGACCATAGGGCAAATCAGGGCATTTGCCGGCGGGACCTTGGGGTCCGGGCAGCCGGGCCGTCTCGGATCGGGCCCGTCCGAGGAGGCACGGGTGTTCCCCCCCGGCCGGGACCAGAGTGCCCGGTCTGTGGCAACGCGCTACAGGGGACAGCAATGGTCGCATCAGCGGACCCATTGACCCCTGTGGCAATGGGGCGCCGACAGGCCCCCCGCCTCGCCACCGGATAGCAATGGCCGAGGTCAACGACCCAGCGAATGCAGCCATCACGGCAGCCACCTGCACCGGCGCGGTGCACAGCAGCAACAGGCCGAGGCTGTGCATCTCGGGATCTAATGATCCCGTCTGTTCAGCTCCAGGAGGACGCGGGGGCTAGGGCGCGCGAGGTAATGGAGTCATCAGCGCGCGGCCTGAGCCGCGGGCCCCCCCGCACTCTGCAGTGAGCGGCCACAGGGCTCCAGAGAGAAGAGGACGGGACAGCAGGTGTCCGGGTGAAGTATTACGTTTTTATTTTTTTTTTAAAATCTCCTTTCGTTTCCAGGGCTGCTTTATGCCAGCAGCCTGGCTGCCTATACTGCCCAATGCCCTGGCTTAGATTATACTGCCATCCGTGCACACGCTGGCATAGTATACTGGTCTCCTGCCCTAGCTGCACATATACGGCCGCCTCTTCGCACCTTGGCTTCAGTTATATTCGCTGCGCTCCGCGCTACTCGCTGATCCTGGATTGCGCCACGTGTATACTGCCCTGCCCTGGCTATTTTTTAACTGCCACTCTGCCTGGTGCTATATACGTGGCTCCCCTGCCTGGCCTATATTACTGCCCGTTGCCCGTGCCCCTGGATATATACTGCCCCTGCCTCTGGCCTGTCGCATACTACCTGCCCCTGCTCCTGGCCTGCCTATACTGCCCCTGCCTTAGCTGCATATACTGCCCCGCCCTGGCTGCCTTTAATGCCCCTGCCTGGCTGCCTAGTAAGTGTGCGCCCTGCCCGGCTGCCTATACTGCCCCTGCCCTAGCTGCTATAATGAGCCCCTGCACGACCTGGCGCTGAGATATACTTGGCCCTGCCCTAGCTGGCGCAGGTCTATCTGGCCCTTGCCTGGCTATATACTGCTCCTGCGCCTTGGCTGCCTCTATACTGCCCCTGCCCTCGGCTATATTAATGCCCCTGACCTGCCCTGGCTATATACTGCCCCCTGGCCATGGTATTTCTAACTGCACCTGACCCTGGCTGCATATACTGACCCTGCCCTGGCTGCCTATACTGCACCTGCCCTGGCTATATACTGCCCCTGCCCTAGTGCCTTATAACGTTGCCCTGCCGCCTGGCGTAGTATAACTGACCCTGCCTGGCGGCTTACTGCCCCTGCCCTGGCTATATACTGCCCCGGCCCTGGCCCTCTATTTCTGCCCCTGCATGGCTGCATATAATTGCCCTAACTCGGCTATTACAGCCCTGCCTCCTGGCTGCGATGATTAATTAGCTCTGCCCTTGGCTATGATTCGCCCATGATAGCCTGGATTGCGCTATAATATAGACCCATGACCCTGGCTAAATATGACCGCCTGCCCTGGTCTGCCTATTAGTTAGCCCCTCGCCCTCATGGATTATATTAATGCCCTGCCTCCGTGCGCTGCCTATTAATAGCACCTGTCCACTGGCATATATATCTGCCCACTGCCCTGGCCTACTTGATTGCCTATCCGCCTGGGTATATGTATTTGCCCTGCCTTGGGGAGGTTATCTATGCCTGCCCTGGCTACTGTGGTGTAGAGCTGGGAAGGAGTGGCCTGTGTCAGGTTAATGAGTATGTGTGGGCCCGTGCTCTCGCCTGAGGGAGCTATCTCATTTCTTAAGTATATCTACTGCCGGGTCTGGGCTACCTTTGAGTTTAGTGACCACGCGTGCCGCAGGCCTATATTAGGAGTGCTCCACTGGCCAACTGGCTACACCTTAATTTACATGCACGTACATGGCTATATGATGCCCTGCCCTGGCTAGTGTTACCCGGCGCTGCTTATATGATGCCTGCCCTGGCGTACCTTATACATGGCCATTGTGCTACCTATACTGCTGGCCCTGGCGTATTTATGGACGTGCCTCCTTCACTGGCTACAGATAATCTCCACTGATGGTTCTATCTTATCCCCGATGCCTGGCTACCAATGACGCTGCCTGGTACGTACCTATACACTGTTGGCTTATGATGGCCCTGCCTGGAATATGTTTACCTTGCCCTGGCTACTGTTACATGCCTGGCTACTGATCGCCTGCTCCTGGCTACTGATGCCACTAAGCCATGAGGTACTGGATTCGCTCACCTTTGCCACAGGTCGTGTACTGATGTGGCCTGGTCGGCTGGCTAGGCGTTATCATACTACCTCTGTGAACATTGGCTATATGATGGCCACTGCCTCGCGTTGAGGCGCGCTGTGACTCGTGTAAATGCCGCGCAGTTGCTCTTTCATGGCCTGTATCAGTGATTGCCCGCGCTTGCCTCTGGTTGCGTACGCCATCATGCCCTTCCTATTGTCGGCTTATGCGTGTAGTTTGGAGAGTGCTCTGCCCTGGGGATTGCGGTATACCCGGCGCTCTGGCAGGCTTGAGTATGGATGCCGTGCCCTTGGATCGTTACCTGAGTGCGCATCCTGCCGGTGGTGCATTGTATTCATGCATGCCACCTTGGCCCTGGCAGATATTTGATGTCCGACGTCGCAGCCCTGTGTATTACGCTGATATTCGCTGTACTCCGTGGCGTATATGATGGCCCTGCCAATGGCTTACCTATGTTCTCCTAGCCTTTCTACGCCTCTTGGAGATGTGTACCACGTGCGCCTTGGCCGTTATATGTTGCCCTTCCCTGTGGCTACACACGATACCATGTGCCGTGGTGTGACGGTCGCGTATGTACACCTGCCTGTGTGCTACCTAAGATCAGCATGTTCTTGGCTATATGATGCCCTGCCTGGCTACTGAATACGCGCCTGACCCTGGGAGACTACCCTGCCCTGGCTAACTGTTGACACCTGCCCTGGCTCTACTGTTGCCGTGCCCCTGGCTACTGATGCCTACTGCCCTCGGGTCTGATGCACTGCCACTCTGGTTACTGATTGCCTGCACGTGCTTCTATTCCCTGACTTGGCTATATATGCCCTGCCCTGGCTACCTCATGCACACTGCTCCTGGCTAATATTGTGGCCCTGCCCTGGTTTACTCGCATAGCCCTGCCCTGGTCGCTATTATGATGCCATGCCTGGCCTATATGATGCCTCTTCCCCTGGATACTATACCCTGCCTGGCTATATGGTTTCCCATGACTCTGGCTTTTTTTAAAAAACCTATTCCTGCCTTTGCTACTCCTATACCTGCCCTATGGCTATATGATGCCCTTCACCTGGCTACCGATACCTGCCTTGGTACCTATACCCTGCGCTGGCTATCGTATGATCCCCCCTGCCTGGCTACCTTATACACTGTCTGGCTTATGATGCTTCTCTGCCCATGGCTACTGGATTTACGCTCCCTGCCCTGGTAATATCGGTTCCCTGCCTGGTACTGTTAGATGGCGCCGCGCGCTGCTCAACTGGTTACAGATCTTCACTGTTTGCACGCCCTGCCTCTGGCTACTGTATGCGCACTTGCCCTGGAACTACTGATGCCTGCCTGGCTTGACTATACCCTGACTTGGCTATATGATGCCACTGCCACTGGCTACCTATGGCCCGTCCTTGGTTTATGATGCCCTGCCTTGGATACTATGCCCTCTGACTGGCCACCTATAGGCCCTCTGCTGGCTATATGATGCCCTGCACTGGCCTATGTGATTGCCTGCCCTGGAATGTCTACCTATACCCTGCCCTGGTCATATGTATGCCCTGCCCTGGCTGATCTGATGTATCCTGCCCTGGCTGCATTATGAATAGCATTGACCTACACTATTACAACCTGCTTGGCTGCGTATAATAGCCCTGCTCCTACTTAACAACTGGCCCTGCCTACCTATACTCACTGCCTGGTTGCATATACACGGTCCTGCCTGCCTATATACTGTGCTGTCCTGCCCTATAGTGGCTCTGTCTGCCTGTATACCTGGCCCTGTCGCCTGTATACTGTCCCTGCCCTACCTGTCTTGAGTGTCCCTGCATACATGTATACTGGCCCTGCCTGCCTGCATACTGGCCCTGCCTGCTGCCTTACTGGCCCTGCTGCACTACAGACTGCCCTTGCCTGCCTAATGGGGTCTACCTATTTACCATGCCATTATCTGACATTTTTTATTTTTAGTTTTAGGGTATAACATACGTGTCTGGGGAATTGATAGGAAAGTGTGGAAGAGGAGAGGAGTTTTAAGATGTATTGTTAGTAAATTCTACAGGACGAGTAGTGACCAGGGGAAAGAAGAATTGCATGACTGTATCGGGACAGTGAGAAAGAAGAATGGGAAGAGAACCAAACAACGGAAGCGTAATGGTGGTTGTGGCAGAAGGGAGAAGAAAAGGAGAAAGTGAACAAGAACCTCAGAGATGAGGTCTCCTGTGAGTACCCTGCTCTGTCTAGTGGGTACGTTTACTTCTGTGTTGAATCAGTGCTGTGTTCATTGTGATGGTGACTGAATTACTGGTGATGTTTGTGATTGGTTGTAGGTTATGTGGTGCTTGAATTGTAGTGACTGTGTGGGCTTGTCACAGTTGTAAAGCAAGTGCACACACATGAACTCTGTGGACAGAGGGTTTCTCTGCACATCTGTTTCTCTCTTGCTAGTGTGTAGGGGGCTCTCACACAGAGCGGTTTTGTGCATTTTTGTTGTGTTTTGTGGAGGAAATGTTCTCGCTTTAACTGCTCTGCCTTTTCTCACAAAACCGCACACGAAAACCCCTATCAAAAATGCACCAAAAACGACTCCGTGTGAAGCAGCTTTATAGTGTAGTTTATTTTAGAAGTGGCGAGGTGCGCTGAGAACAAGGGGGGAGGACATTTTGTAAGCGGTTATTGTATGTGGGCTGCAGGGGGCATTGGTAGTTGCAAGGGCTGATTTTTATTCCCAGTCGGCCCTGCTGTCACTCATATTCTGTTTGTGGTTTATGCCGACACAAATGAGAAGTGCTTAGAATTTGAATTTACTGTATTCCCGGTAATTTTATGATTGCAAGTTCCCGATGTAGCGACGGGGTGACGGCGACAAACGAAGTTGTTAGTGATTTTTATTTATGTATCTTTTTGACGGTTGAGCTCTTTTTTTTTTTCCTAGAATGTTTTACACTTAATAGAAAAACGAGTTACTGATTTAATACTTAATGACCTCACGGATGCGGAGGAGCTGTGTACTGTTTGTAACAGTTGACATAGAGTAACATTTTTGCCCCATTACAAATTACGTTCTCGCTTATCACTCGCCCCTCGGCTCATTTAGACCAACATTAACAAGAGGTCTGCCTGTACGGAGCTGCTAGTGCGACTCAACTTTGCCGACCCGACGATCATACATGCCTCGGACTATTCGAAAAGTGCCCGCGTCCCGCACCAGAACGCCCCACTGCCGCCACTACACGCCCCTTCGTGTTAGGGCGAGCCGAGTGGAGAAGCATTGCGGCTAATCTTCGCATCACTGCGTCCGACAGGGGATTCGAATCGGTGAGCCGCAGTTTTTGCCAAAAAACAGGCGCAAATCCCGATCATACATGTCGCCCATAATGAGAATAGTCAGACCTGACAGCAGGTGGTCGGCTATTTAATGGTTTGCAGATGGTAAAACATCTATGGTGCCCATAGGAGCTTGGTCTTTAGCTTTTTTTAAAGACCCTAAAGATGGCAGAACTCTGCACCAAAATTACTAGTAAGCTATTGCTCTGTTCTGTCTAAGTGCAGCAGCGGTTCAGGTAGTTCAATACATCTGGAATTTTATTCATGAACTAAGATATACAGGGGTAATGAGGCTCTTCTCTAGTGTGGTACAGTACATAAGCAAAGGTTATAAAGAAGTTACATACTCAGATTATCATCAGCAAAAGACTGCAATCTATGGTGCTTCACGAATTGTGGTTTAATGGTTTATGAAGGTTTCCTGTATTTCTCATAAGCTTATACTTTCTTCAAGAAATAGAGACCGTTTTTTACATGGCATCTGAAACAGAAGACCTGTGTGAGGTTGCTGTTGGTAACCATCAGATCTTATATGCTTATTTATAGGATACGGTACCACTAATCTAAATTACAGTGGTATCTCAAGTTGCAATGGTCTCAGTATACAATATTTTCAGAGTGCCGCTCTGTTTCTTACTATTGCTATACAATATTTTCACCATACATCTTTCCTGGGACATAGTATCCTGAAACCACACTCACTATACAATGTCCCAGACACTGCTGATCTGCTGCTCATGTGATTAACCAATTATCATGAACATTTTACTTGTAAAACATCTTTATTAGTGAAATACATGCATTGATAGGTGATCTAGTAGCACCTCTCTACAGTACAGTGCGGCACTACATGTCCTGTACTATTCTTTATACGTGCCAGGATGAGCGGCTCCTTTAGGCACAAGGTGAGGGCCCTGTTTTCTCTTTTTCTGATATATTGCGTATAAAATACACAGTCGGACTGGCGTGCCTAAGGCCCACCAGAGGAGTTGATTTTAGGGGCCTGCTGTGCCTCGCATTCTCTGCCACCTGTCCGGTGCCCCATCTGGTCTCACTTCAACTTATACAGACCGATATGATGACATCATCACACTAATCTTCAATCAAGATGGAGCGCTGGGGCTTCTGAGTCTCCCTCCCCTAATTAAAGCAGGATACAGGTGGTGAGCATAAAAGTCTATAGATACATGTACCCCTCCCCGAATGATACATTTTATACAAATAAAAATATATCAAAAGCTATAACACAAAGTACTGAGTATAAAACCACTAAATAATGGTCGTACAGTTACCAAATAACACCACTACATAAAACCAGAATCCCAAGGCTAAAATTACCAATAATTCCACTAAGACCAAATACCGCCACATCATGACCATATATTACCACCACATAGTGCCTGAATACTACCATCACACCATGACCAAATATCACCACCACATAATGACTGAATAATACTTCAACACCATGAACACATATCACCATGACATAGAGACTGAATAATGCCGCCACACCATGACCTCATTTCACCCCCACATAGTGACTGAATAATACCACCACACTTACCACATATCACCACCACATAATGACTGAATAATACCACAACACCATGACCACATATCACCACCACAGAGTGACTGAATAATACCACCACACCATGACCACAGGCCTAGGGCCCTAGGCTTTCTAGGTAGAATAGCGGAGCAGGCAACGGTGGCGTTCTTCTCCACTAAGGGCCCTTGCAGATAAGCCACTGAACGCCCAGAACAGAGGGTCCAGGCGTTCTTAAGCATGGTGTGAGGGCCAGGCCCGGCTCTCTGTGGTGGCAGGCAGGGCCACCATCAGAAATTTCAAGGCCCTGTACAGCCAAAGTGCCCCCCCCACACACAAAAATAAAACATTGGGGGAAAAAAATCATTTTTGGGGTTTATTTTTGTGGAAACTTACTATGTGATGATGTTAATGACACATTATCTTTATTTTGTGGGTCAGTCGAATTCTGTCGATACCAGATTTATAAAGAGTGTTTAGTGTTTTACTAGTTTTTTCTTAGACCAATAACCTCTTCTGTCAGCTAAACTGTGTCAGGGATAAGTCGTTATGGGGTTAGGGTTTTTATTTGTATCATTTCCTATTTTAGAGTGAATATGACTTTTCCACCTTTAATTCCAATTTTAAAGCAAAAGTGAGGTGACAGACACATAGACACAATTCCGACATTTTTTATGGCAGTAATATAAAGTAGTTGTAAATATTCTTTTTTTTTTCCCCGTTTCACCTGGGTATTTGCACAAGTGATCGCTAGCACAATAGACTACGGTATTTGTGTACTGCAGTATATGGTCATTCAAGTGATCCCCTATTAAACCTTGCCTATGGCCACAATTAGCATAGGTAGACAGCTGGGTTAGGTAGGTAGCTCTTTAGTAGAGTAAACCATACATCCTGCAAAACTTTCTGTAAATGTAAAATGTTGGACAGAAAATTCTGCAGGAGGCAAACAAGACAGGAAAGTAAAGAGTTAAAGCAGCAAACTATGTGCCCCACACCTGAGTACAGTGTAACAAGTGAATGGTGTATTGCCCTCACCTGCTCCCGGGAGATGGATGGCTGGGACAACCTCCAGGATATCTTGCTGCTAGCATAGTTAACGTCTCTCTCAGAGACACCAACAAAGCTCCAGTGTCACTCGACTGCGCCTGGACCAGGTAGCAGCCCAGGAAGAAGTGGTCATCTTCCCCTTGTTTTTTTTCTTTCAGCCCAGACCACCATGATCACTTCTCCCAGCCACAACTTGTCTCTGCAGAATTTACCACATACACATCTTAGAATACTCACTTTTCCAGCAGTTACTTACTTATAAGTATATGTTCCCTCAGTTAGGTAGCTCTATAGCTACCCTCATCAGATACGAAATTCTATAGTTCCCCTCAGTTGCGTAGGTGTATAGGTCCCCTCAGATAGGAAGCTATATAGGTCCCCTCAGGTAGGTATATAGGTCCCCTCAGTTAGGCAGGTATGTATAGGTCCCCTCAGTTAGGCAGGTATGTATAGTTCCCTTCAGGGAGGTATGTATAGGTCCCCTAAGGCACGTATATATAAGTCCCCTCAGTAAGACAGGTATATATAGGTCACCTCAAGCAGGTATATATAGGTCCCCTCAGTTATGTAGGTATTTAAAGGCCCCCTCAGGCATGTATATATAGGTCTCCTCAGTAAAGCAGGTATATATAGGTTCCCTCAGTAAGGCAGATATTTATAGGTCCCCTCAGTAAGGCAGGTATATTTAGGTCCCTTCATAAGGCAGATATTTATAGGTTCCCCCCCAGGCAGGTATATATAGGCCCTCTCAGTTATGCAAGTATATATAGGTCCCCTCAGTAAGGCAGGTATATATAGGTCCCCTCAGTTAGGCAGGGATATAGATCCCCTCAGCTAGGCAGGTGTATATTGGTCCCTTCAGTAAGGCTGGTGACCGGCAATAAAAATAACAACAATAATACTTAACTTACCTCCTTTCCCAGCCGAGAACCTTCCTCTTCTTTCCGACACTGGTGATGTGACGTCATCACATTGACAGCGCTGGGATGCTCCTAGGGCAGCTCCTCAGTCGCACGGCAGAGTGATTAGGCTGTTTGGCCGAGGAGAGGCAGCGGCACAATGAGGTCACTTCATCGTGTCGCTGCCAAGTTCAGTGCTACAGGGTCACGGCAGGACCTCACCACTATTGGGCCACAGCAGGCCCCACTGTGTAGGGTCCGGGGTCCACCGGAGGATCCTCTGATCCTTTGGTGGGCCAGTCCGACACTGAAAGTACACATGACCTAAAGAAACTCCTGGCCTCAGCATAGAAGGTGATTTCCAGCTACCAGCACCTCTTTCTAGTGTTATATGTAAGGAGCTTTTTTTATCTGTTTTATCTAGGTTAGTTATTTGCTTAATTTTATTTAATCGTCATTTTGCTTTATCTTATTGGTATTTTGGGGCTTCAGAACCAATTACCAGTTTTCCATAGTGTTCGGTTTTCAATATACAATGGCTTTCCCTTAACCAATTACTATGGTATGTTGAGGGAGTGCTGTATAAGCCAATGAGAAGTCTGATAACATTTTTATAACTTAAAAGGATTTTATCATTACACGCTTTCACAGACTTGAGCTGTTGATCTCTTTTACAGCTTCAAATCCAGGGTCGAGTCTCTTCTCTCAGTGGGCGTGCCTCTCCTGCCAGGAGGCGTGTCTCACCTCACTGAAGAGTTGTGACATCATCATTCTGTATATGCTGTGGAAGGGTGAGGGTGTCACAGCTCTGCAGCCCTCCTGCATGCTTCTCATGGCTGCAGAGCTGTCAGCTTCAGGCTCCACAAGCTCCTTGTATCCAGAACATCTGCATTACTGTAACCAAAACACCTGCATTGCTGTAAGCAATTATGCATACAGCCTGAACTGATGAAACAAATGTGAGAAATGCACTCTGCCACCCCTCCTCCATTTATTATCAGGCAGGAGATAGGGTGGGACACAGTATAAGGCTGTGTTATTTTGGGGGAGAGAGTGAATCTACCATCCAAAATGACCTTTAAGGATCAGATATAACATTTTCAACATATTTCCCACATTGTCAACTACAATGTCCCTTCACTGTAAACCACAATGCCTCCCTATTGCCAATTCCTCCGGTGTCAGTGACAATGAAACGCAGGCCATAGTGATAAATAATAATAATCTTTATATAGTGTCAACATATTCATTAGCACTTTACAAAGTAGAGAGTATAAGTACAGGCAATTCAAATAAACAGTACATAGTAAAAAGCTACTTACAGGTCAGACATGAACTGTGAGGGCAAGAGCTTACAATCTATGGCCATCTACAACAACTACAATAACTACTACATTAACGGTACCTCTTTTCCTTTCCACTTTTGTCTTACATACGAGCAGCCCATTGAACACTGTCATATACTGTAATTCGTTTTCCTGTTCTAGAGGTCGGCATCGAAGAAAGAAGTCCCAGCTGAAGAGAACTGAAAATAGATTTGATGTCCCAGTGTACTGATTATAAAATATGAAAAATTCCATTGATGTGCATTATACAGTGCTAACATATTGTGCAGTGCCGTACTTGTGCATCTCTTTGATCATCTCCTGCCTTGCACTTACCGGTGGCACTGACTGTGTCTGACTGCTCTGACCTCTATTATGCAGTACTGTAGAGAGAATTTAGTCTTTCAAGTCAGCCTTGCCTCAGTGGAGCTGACAATATAATTTTTCCTACAAAAGGCACATTTACTGTGCACAACCAGACTAGGGCTAATTGCCTAGAAAGGCAATAAACCTACCAGTATGTCTCTTGCTCTATGGAAGAAATGCGAGTTCCCAAAGGAAGCCCACACTAGCACAAAGAGCACATGCAAGTATATGGTTCTCCACAATGGGTCCTAGGGTTGTTAGTTAAAAAAATCCTACAAATCCGAGTAACCCTCCAAACATATTTTGTATTGCCAACCAGAAAAATATCTTTATATCATCCTACATAAAAATACAGTATGTACTTACACCCATACAACCATTGAATATATGGATCATGTAAACTGTATCACATGTAGAAAATAGAGGTTTTTGTTGCACACTTTGATCGAACTGTTTATGCTCACCTACCGCTTCAAGGTAACCTCATCAAGGGGGTCTCTATCTCTCTAAGTGTGCCTCTCCTTTGGGCCAAAGCCTCCATGTGTTTAGGGCAACAGGCTCCAATCACACTGATTATAAGGACCTCTGGGTATATGGAAGGAGTGCAGGGCTAAACTGAAGACAGCCACTAATCCAAATGCACTGTTCAAAAAAAAGACAAAAATTAGCCAGAAACAACAGCCAAGAACAGACAATCACTGTAAATACTGAATTCATAGAACATTTAAACTGCATTTCTGTTATCTTTTATAAATATATAAAATATGGGTTTTTAATGCACACTTTGATCAAACAGTGTATACCTACCTACCACACCAAGGTGACCTCGTCAAGTGCTTACCTGTCTCTAAATTTGCCTCTCCTATAGTTCAAAGCCTCCAGGCAACAGGATCAATTTACACTTATTTTAGAGAACTCTGGGCAGATAGAAAGAGTGTACAACCAAGATGGAGGCAGCCACTCTTCCAAATGCACTATGTAAAAATAGCCAGCACATCCCCAAAAACAGCTGAAACAGACACTGGTGCAGGTTGTTGTGGCAATAATTTTAAAAGTAACTTTTCAAACATAAAAAACACCAGCACCCATTGGGCACTAAAACACATACAAACATATATTTATGGAACATTTACTTAATCTTTTCTACATGTATTAAATAGAGGTTTCTAGTGCACACTTTGATCAAACTCTGTACGTCTATCTATTGTGTTAAGGTAACTTCATCAAGTAGTAGTATGGATTTTAATGCTTACCGGGAGTTGTTGTAGTTTAGGTATAGAGAGTTTGCTTTTTGCATTACAGCTACAGAAGTTTGCACCAGTGCCTATTTTCAGCTGTTTTTGGGATGCGCTGGCTAATTTTTGTCTTTTTTTTTTTGTTTATTATCCCAATATCCCTTTCAATAATTAAAAAATGCTATCCTTCTAAAAAAAAAAGAAATACATCAAACATCATTTGCAGCTCTAGTGGTTTAGAATTAGATTTTTGTTTTCTTAATTTTATCAAAGAATTCACCAGCTTAAATTGGGCTGATCTATTAGGGCATTCTCTGTTTAAATGCAGCCAATTAGGACATAAAAGAATCTACAGTGGTGCCCCTCCTACCCCACCAATGAAAATATTTTATTTGCCATGTATTACAAGGTCATCCACTGTGCAAAACATCACTTCAGAGAAAATGTGTGGGCACCAACAGCTGTCTCAAGTGCCAGGGATCTCCGATGATCAGTTTATCACAGAGAAGCCGCTTAGGGCAAAAGTTTGTCCTGATGAGACAATCTCTTTATTATCTGTATCCTCCGTGTTTGTAGTTCTTCTGTTGCTGGTAAACTGAGCAGAAATGATTTCATGTTACTCCTTTACAGATGTTTATTCTTTTTTCAGTTTTGATTCGCCAGCAATGTAATCTAATCCTGTGGCCTGGATTACTATGATAGGAACATAAGCAACCCCAATAAAACAATACACTTTATTTAAATTAATATTTAAATCCCCCTATTTTGATAATCACAAGATATAAATTGATATCAAACAATAAGCAAGAATCATAGAAGCACCCTTTACAGTCAAAGGCAATACTGTATATGTTATAGGGAAAAACATACAGGGACCTATTTTACTCATGATTCTGTAGTCCTCATTTCAGCTTGATCCAACCCGAAGATAAGGCTGTACATAAATAAGGATATATGGGCTATAGGGAAAAACATACATGGAACTGTTTTACTCATGATACTGTAGTCCTCATTTCAGCTTGATCCAACCCGAAGATAAGGCTGTACATAAATAATGATACATAGCTCTAAAAACAGAGTATTTTAGGAACCTCTCACCCTATCAAAAATCCCTAAATAAGCCTTTCAAAAAGTACAGTCATCGGCCTGATTAGGGCAGCCCCACCACTGATAACTCCAGGGTCGTATAATATCCCTAAGCACCTGATTGTTCCAATTTGCAAATTTAATTTTATGGAGTAGGTCCACTGATGTAGAAAAAATGTTCCAAGGCGTTTAACCTACAAAAGTAGGCGCATCAGGAGACTACATCCCAAATAAAGTGCAGATCCCCGTGTAGCATTTGATAATATGACTACAATTCCATGTGATTCACTTGGATATATGAATGACAAGCTTTAATTAACAAGCATGTCAATATGTGAAGGAAGCAAAAAGGCTAATGAAAATGTATAGCAAAGTTGCTGAATGCCAACTTAACTCACTCCTCTATATACTGAGCTATACTGAGTTTATTTCTTCAAAGATTAAAAAGCGGAGTGAGTTTTATCCAAAATCTCTTGCTGACTAAAATAAAATAGTAAAATAGAGCTTAAAGGGGTTTTCTCATTACAATGATTAGCTTTCAACATGTAGGGAAGGGTAAATCAATACATTTACTAAATACATTGCTGTTTTGATATTGCCCTGGTTAGGAGGGAAGAGAGATTTTATCTGATCTGAGTGCACATAAGTGTCTCTAGGTAACCGTCTATATCACCTTCCTGATTAGACAAAAGCAAGGATTAAAATCACCATGATGGAATGAAGCAGAGTCTTTGTCTCTAACAAGATTAGATTGTTTCATTGTTTACCTTTGAAAAGCACTTGTTTACACTCCTTGGAGGTCTGTAGTGTTGTTTACTTACAGATGAAATCTCCTGAATTATTGCTATAGAACCACCTACAGCCTGACCTGTTAATGTAAGTCTGAAGCTGCCTGTGAAACAGCATGGTGAGAAAATCCTTTTAAATATCTAAAAATCATTTAACACCAACATGAATCTGTCTTGGTTCCCAGGACTACATACTTTGGGCTGGATCTAAGGCGATTAGCAAGGGTGTCCGCAGATATTTTATGGCTCCTGTGCTGAACAGTATGTGGGCCCTATCATAGAGCCCACCTTAGGTCCCTGACATAACTCAGGCATTTGCATACACTCTAATAAACAATACTGAGGCACTTTATAGTTAAATTGGGCCCCCATATATAATGAAAAACTACAGAGACCCTGGCAATAAGCCTACTGATAATTACAACATTTTCCAAAGGCAACCCGAAAGCCCAATTATTTCACCTATAGAAATAAAGTTTAATTCAATACATAACTTTTATTCACAAGGGCTAAAAGAATTTACTCCAATACAATTCCGGATATCCTGGTGCTAAACCATTCCGAGGCTTGCACCGCAAGGAACTCCAAATGCCGGTAACGGTGAAAAAATACAGCTTTATTGCAGAATTAAAACTAGCAGCGCAGAAACAAAGTCACAGGATGCCTGCACTTGACAGACGCGTTTCGAGCGTATCGCTCTTGCTCACCTGGTTAAAACCATGATCCTGACTGTGTAATTGTCAAATTAAAGTTGTAACAAATGTAGCAATGCTGTCAGCATTTAGGACATGTTCACACGCGGTGTTTGCTCCGTGTGAACATACGCTTTTTGATGCATGTTTGGGTCCGTCTATATGGACCCAAACACGTATCAAACAATGAACAGTGTGTTTTGCACTGCTCGTAATGTAAAACATGTATCGGCGTTCACATGAGTGATCGCCAATGTGTGTCTGCCTTGCGTCTGTCGGATCCGTGTTTCAGATCCACTCCAAAAATTTACATGTCAATTCTTGGAGCGAAAGACGCAGCAGGAGCCCTATAATAAACTATAGGGTGCGACCCTGATGCATTCAACACACATCGAAACTGAGCTGCGTGTTGGATCCGATCGACGCTACGTTTTTGGATGCGATTTTCGGATCCAACACTGTTCCGAAATCGTATCCAAAAACGCTGTGTGAAAATACCCTTATAGTAAAACTGTAGTTCAGGGATGCATAACATGTGGCCCTTAGTGCCCCTCTGTGCGGCCCCCATTCATCAGGACACAAACATGCTTTGTGTCTGTCATCATTCTTTAGAAAGTAATATTCAACTTTTGACAGCTGCATTTAACTTGTGCCGCTTTATGACTTGTAATGTTATGGTCGGTACTTTAGAGCTGCCACTAAAGGGCTGTATATGCTATTTTTTACTGCAATGTTAACTAATTGTCTACAAATGACTTCGAATAACAAATCACTGCAGCATATAACCCCTTAAAGCATTAATAATCTAAAACATAACATTTATTTCCACCATATAAAAATGCCAGTATAGTCATTATAACTCTATCAAGAAATAATCCCAAAATTACATATAAAAGGAACAAACAAAGAAAAAGGCAAAAGAGTAGGGTATCCCAATAAATGCATCTGATGGTCGCAATGAGGTCAAGACCAACGTTCAAAGGGTTAGTAGAGCTGGAACAAAATAATATGAAGTATATTCTTGATGTGAACCATGCCCTGAGAACCTAATCCTTAGCAGAACACCCATCCTGAAAAGGTGGTCAACCAAAACATCCCAACCTACACCCTAGCACCATAATCAAAGAAAGCAAAACATGTAAAATCCCATACGGGTTTCATCCACCAGTAAGGTAGAATCATCAGTGGGAAAAACAAAAGACTTAGAACAGTATTGGTGAGAGCCTTAAATGGTCAATCACATATGGTGACTGTGACTAACACTGGACAAGAATGGGCTCATAACCACCTTATCCCTTGTTTGGTCTTTTTATTTTCAAGTTTTTGATTATTCCTTTAAAGGGTTGTACTGACCACAGGGGCTGTTTTATATGGTATAATAAAAGCTATGTTTTAGATTATTATTTCTTTAAGGGGCTCTATTCTGCAGTCATTTGGCTGTATATGTTATTTTAAGCAATCTTATTGAATAATCTTATAAAAACTGTTTTTGTATTATCTCTGGATTTCTTTCTCAAAGGAGTATTTATTTCTGACACAGTCATGTTATTTCCACAAGATATACCATAAAAATGTCTCCACACAGGAGATGAGTTGGAGAGGAGGCCATATATGTGTGTTGTTCTCTGTAGATATAGTTGTGAAACAGCCACTTCTGGGAGCCCCCAAAATCACATGGAAAATAAGTGCCTCAGATTCTCTTTCTGGAGGAACGAGCTGGGGACCTCCCATTCTGATCTCCGGCAGCCAAGACCTCTCAGCTATTTTGTATATTTACAATTGAAGTGTCATGAAGATGGAAACTACCCCTCTAAGACTAAGGCTATGTTCACACGGCTTAATTGCGGGACGTAATTACGCCCCGCAATTACGCCGTGTGACCGGGGCGGGGCGGGAGCGGGGGAGTGAGCAGGGGGCCGGCACTTTGCCGGCCCATAGACAGTCATTGCTAGCGGCGCGTATACGCCGCTAGTAATTCACATGTCAATTATCTCCCCGCCCGGCGGATTCGCCGGGCGGGTAGAGGAGACGTAATCCATAGTTCTCTATGAGAACTGTGACTTACCGTAATGAATGGGCCGTTTTCGGCCCGTAATTGCCGCACTTCGGCGCGTAATTACGGACCGAAATACGCGCCATTTTAAGCCGTGTAAACATGGCCTAACTGCAGCTCCTGAGAGAGGTACAGCATAACAATGTGGCCCTTGAACCAGAAAATGTTGTGCACCCCTGCTGTACTTAATTCACATGAGGCGTGAAGGCAATGTCTCCCTTACCTCACCCTCAACATGTTTTGCTCTATATACAGGGGTATCAGTGCTATTGGATATTAAACTTTATTTCTAATGGCAGAAAATTGGACTTTTGTTTTGCTTTTGGCAAATCTTGTCATTATCAATACCCTTATCTAATGGGCATTAGTGCGGCTGCACTTGTGGCACCAATGGTTTGTACTTCAGGGATGACTGGTTGACAAAAGCAGATGATGCTTTTATTCCTACTTTTTGGCTTCTTATTTCTTCTTTACTTCCACGTCTCTTTTTTTATTATTTCCACCATAGACAACTACTGCCTTTTCATTCTTTGTGTCCAGTTGCTCATTTCTTGAGCCTTTTACTACAAGAGATTACTAATGCGGTCTAGGTCTTCATCTAGATATTGCCATCTTTTTCACTTAGCTTCAGAACATAGATTTCATTAGTACTTTATAGTTTTATTGAAGGTAATTGTACTAATGGCAGGATCATTCTGGGAGCTATTATCTGTTGAGATAAGCTCAACTTTATGGAATAGTGGGATGTTTCGTATGTTGCATTGTATCTTTGTCTACAGTAATGTGACTTTACTGCAAATTAAAGGTCGAAACTTATACCATCAGTGGCATACCTTCTGGAGAGGCAAGAACTGTGCTAAATTCTCAGTCCCTAGATTTTTAAAAGGTGGCTAGTTTTGGCATTCACTTTCCATGAAAACCTCAAAATTACTGTAAATGAGGCATGTTATGTATAGGTTGCCTGATACTACTAACTCTTATCGTTACTTCTGCATATTCAAATGTTCACTACACTTCTTGGCTTGTGTTGCTCATGTATCCAAACCAATTTGCTAGTAAACATGTAAAGTTGGACATGTCTATGGTGGCAGACAGACTGCACTCTAATGTCTGTAATACAAGAGGATAGGTAGCACGGTCATATTGATAGAGGTGCTGTTGCTTGTGCCCAATCAAATACAATATAGACAAAAAAGACAAACGGGAAATATAAAATAGACAGCACACCCCCAAAATGTAAAAAAAAAAGCTAAATTAATTTTACTAAAACAAAACGCACAAATTTAGAAACAATAAAAAAGCCATGAGGCTAAAAGATAGTAGAGCCAATCATTAATACACAGTTAAAGCCAAATGTTAGCTTCCCCAAAGTCAGCACGGGACACAAGCAACATGTTAGTTTTCTTTACAGAGATCCTCGCAATTGCTTAGCTGTGGCAATATGTGTGGCTTTGGTCTGGAGGTAACTCGTCAGTTATTTTTATCTCCTCTATATTTACAACATATATAATTCTCTACTTATTTACGTATCCGCATGCCTATGTTGGGGACTCTACTTTCTGCTGTATGTTGCTTTATTATTGCACTATGTTGGCACTTTATTATGGCAGAAACTGCCTATTGATTTGTCTACATTTTATATCTTTATCTAGTTTATATTTTTTATGTCATTGGGTGATATCTACTCAATATTTCTTGAGAAAGAGGAATAATTTGTTCCCAGTGTCCTGTGCTAACATTGAGGGAGCTGAGAAGGTGTCGTCCCACCTCTCCAGTTTAGTCCTGAGGTCGGCTCCTTAGCGAGCTGTGATCCATTGTCATAGATTTGGGAGGTTGCCACAGTTCTTCCCATTAGTTTTTTGGGGGTTTCTGAATTCAGTCACTAGGTACAAGCCTTTTAATTGTGTATTACTTTCTTCTATCTTTTAGCCTCAGGACTTTTTAATTGTTTTTAAATTTGTGTCTTTTGTCTTAATACAATTGATATAGCAATTTTGGGTGTATGCTATTTGATGTGTTCCCTAGTTCTACTTTTTCTCACCATTGTAATCTAATATCTATCGTCAGAAGAAATGGCACTTACATCCAGTCATATCTGAGGTTCCTAGTGGCATTTTATTCCTGTGTTAAGCATAGAAATGACACGTCAAGGTGACCAACCTAGGAATATTTATGGTGGAGTCAGGGCAGAGAGCTATCCGACCAAAAATGGTTGGGCCAACAGTTATCTCCTGTCTAAATACAGTCTAAGGCACATGAAAACTGGCTGGTTCAGCAGTGATTCCTTAACACAGCTACGGTCACGTATGTGAGAGTAACAACTTATAAAGCAGCAACATCCAGGCTTACCCAAGAATTCATGAATACTGACAAACCTATAATCACCAGAAAAACAGTCTTTACCTTCTAATAAAAACAGCTTCCCGCAAACAGCGATGCAATGGGGAAGAAGGACATCAAATCAATAAATCCAATATGAAACCTGGTTGTTTTACTACTGTAATGAACATAGCATAATGTGTTACACCACACATTTAATATAAATGTTGGTTATAGCATTTATTTAAGAAAAAAAATGGAGGCAAAACGGAATACATCATAAATAAGGAAGAGCAAACAGCCAGGCGGCTACTATTTATCAGAACCATGTTGGACAGAAGGTGGGTGGAAGCTTTCACCGAGAGCCCATTCACCAAATGAATTACTGATATGTGATTCTTCTCCGTTTGTCAGGCCCTTATCCTCTGCCTTCCAGTATATAATCTCAGCCCCCTCTAACCTGAGAAAGGGGAGGGGATCTCCTGCCATCCATCACTCTCTCTACTGGGAATTACAACATTTATTATATTTTCACTTGCCCAAGTACAGGCTGATTTTATAAAATACTCTCTAAATCTTCCCCTTGCACGATCCGTCCGTAATATATTAAATGTATGGGTTTTTCCTGCGGTAACAGAAAATGCGTCCATAAGTTGTGAGTTTATCATAGGTCTCTTGTATTTTTATGTCCGCCATACCTTGGGTGAGAGTCATTTATTATTTAGATCAGGCACCACAGGAGTAGGTAAAGATAACAATGACATGCATATTATAAATACCTTATGAATTTATAATGATTCTTTACTTTAGTTTATTTCCCTGTTAAAAGGCCATTAAACTTTAATAAGTTATCTATATATGAGTGCTGGCAAATGTTTGTTTGAAATATTTAGTCATAAAACTCCTCCAGGGTTTTCCCTTTTAATTTTAGCCTAGCACAATGGTTCACCGAGTCTGTAGGATAAGATACAAGGGTTCCATACACCAATCTGTGCGCCCGCACCCCACCGCCCCAGCCGTATTTGTCCTCATGACAGCAGGCGGCACATAAGTCGCTAATTGACCGCTTATAACTATTTTTCCTGTTTAAGAAATACAATTACAAACATTTATCAAAAAGACTGCACTGAACGGTATGGCTGCAAATGAATGTGGAAAAGTGCCAACATTTATTAAGTTTCTTCTGCCAGTTTCCACACTATAAAGAAAATCCACATAAGAAGTGCGAATCTTGGCACTGGTGGAGTCATATGTTGTAAACTGATTGCAGTCTCGCAGTCTGTGTTACTAATACACATTGTAGTAGGCAAATCAAATCGGGCATTTCAGAAACAGAGGTGAAAACATGGAAAAATCAGAAAAATAAAATCTCAGTCTAGAAGGAAAAGTCTGTTGTTATGCGCTACACAGTGGGCCTTATGTATCAAAACTGTGCTTCTTGCTTTATGCAAAACAGTCAGTGAGGTCTGAATGGCAAGTAAACCCTCACACCGACCAATTTATTGGTTCCTCTCCTCAAGGAGAATTTTTTTTTCCCTTTCGGTATCAAAACTGTGTAAATCTAAGGGTATGTTCACACAATGTTTTTGGATATGATTTGAGATCCGTGTTGGCCCCGAAAATCACATCCAAAAACGTAGCAGGATCGCACCCTATACTTTATTATAGGGCTCCTGCTGCGTTTTTTGGACCAAGAATTGACATGTATATGTGGCAGACGCCGACTGTTAGCACCTAAAACTTGAAGCCGGGGTCTGAGATAGTACTCACCATTCATTTCAGTGTAAGTTCCAAGTACAGCTGAATGCAACCATTTGGCTGTACTCTGAACTCCCATTGAAATGGACCCTGGCTGCAACTTTCAGGTGTTGTCTGTATCTAACAGTCGGCATCTGCCACATACAGTAAATAGCAGGCTTAGCAAGTGAGCCCACTCCTGGTACACTAAGTGATTCAACAACATGTCATTTTCTAACAATAGATTTTCCTAGGGCTAACAAGTGTGGCCACTTCTCCATTCAGAGTGAGTAATTTTGGGGGTCTTCCCTGGACTGGCCCACAGGGAAGTAGGGGAAACGCACAGTTCATCCCTGTTCATATCATGCTTAGGGCTGCTTTTTAGGGAGAAAAGCAGAGAAGTAGGGTTAGAAAGAGGCAGAGTGCAAGAATCATGTGTAGTATGTGCAGTCATATACAGTAACTTTAGGGTGGGCCGCCAGAATCAATTACATCGGTGGACGCCAGAAATCACCTCCACTGGTGGGCCACAAGAAACATCTCCACTATTGGGCCTTAAGAATTAACTCCACTGATGAGTCTCAAAAATTAACTTCAATGGTAGGCCCCAAGAATCAACTCCACTGGTGGGCCCAAAAATCAACTCCACTGGTGGGTCCAAAAATCAACTTCACTGGTAGGCCTATGAATCAACCCTACTTGTGGTCTCCCAGAATCAACTCCATTGTTATCCTTCATCAAGAATCCACTATAGTGGTGGAACCCAAGAATTATCTCCGCAGGTGGGCCCCAGGCACCTCAGTCTGACACTTCTTGGGTCCTATCGATATGTCATCAATGTTTGTAATGACAAAAGCTCTTTAAGATTAAGAGCCCTCAAACAAATGTGTGAGCCTTGGGTTCAGATAGATAGAGCATCCTGTGACCATATGGTGGTCACCCAGAGAGGACATGAAGTGTTCGAGGGGCCACTCAGACTGACACTATGCAATATGTACTTAATTGTGAGCAATCTAGTCTCCTAAATCCAATCACCATGGTGCAATGAACCTAATAAAGGCAAACGTTAAATGTCTGAAGGGGTGCCGCACATACATAATGATAATAAATGATGATCCGACTGATAATGATTGCTTCTATGGTTCTTAAACAATCAGTCAAGACTAATGGAAATTTATTTCATCAGTCAGAAAAATTATCAGGCCTGCTTTAAACTTTTTTTTGAACAATCATGATTAAGTCGGATGAGGTTATACATGGCAACGATTACAATTATGCAAATAATGTTCCGTTGTGTCAAATGTCTTGATATATATATACCCTATTAGCGCCCAGTGTTCTGATAACTGTCAGGAAACTGATGGCATTTAATCTGAATTAACTGGCCTTTGATCCGCTTAAGCTTCATGGAATAAAGAGCCTAAAAGTTTTGCCATGTTGTGTTGACATAAACCTGTCACAGAGGCAGAGGTGTTAGGTTTCCATGGATTAAGCCGTAAATTGGTGCTAAACTGCTAGAAGAAACCTGTTAGATTGAATTGCCCACATGGGGATATAACCTCGGAAATTTTTGATAACGCTCAGTTGAACTAAAGAAGCTTTTTCAATAAGTGTTGAACCTGCTTCAATATTTTTAAAACCTCAGAGAAAACAATCTACTGTACATAACAATAGAAATAGCAATCACCGGTCAACAATATGCTCCCATGTAAAGGCATAAAGGACGCCTGCTTGTTAGTTATGGCTATTCCTTCTTATGCGGTATAAACCGATATTTTGTGAGCATAAGAAATGACTGGATGCTGATGAGCAGATGTATGCATTGCTTCTGAGAGTGACAATCTGCAGTTCTTTGGGACAATTCATGAGATAGATTTTTCCAAAGTAAATGCACAGCAGAAATCCAGAGATATCTCACATTTCTATCTAGCAGTACGAGTTTCTTTGTTGCTCATAGCAACAAAGCTGCAGATTGATTGCTATGAGCAACAAAGACAGTCTTACTGCTAGACAGTTTTCATACATAAGAACTTGGGTTCTTTTAGACATACAGATTTCATGTCAAAATCTGTGGGATTTCTTTTAAAATATGTTTTATTAGACAATTCCAAAAGTTGACATATGATGGTTGACAATTATTGACTGAACATTGGTTATCTGCAATATAATTTGACAATTAAACATTCGGTTATGGGAATTGTCCACATTTTCTCATTTCTTATGTAAAACAAAATAGCAACTAACATTTGCAAGCGAGTATAATAGCAATAAGTAGCTAAATCTGGAGCTTACAGCCTGGCGCTGCCGCGTCCCGTCTCACTCTCTCCCCTGCGCCACTACAAGTATCCTAGAGCCTAGTTAACCGTGGCCCATTTTAGATTGTAGACTCTCTAGAAACAGGGCCTAAAAAAAAGGGGTGTTATAGAGAGATACACCTTTCACCGTTGAGAGGTCCAAGTTGGGTATACTTGATGCGGGTGTAGGCGCACTACCACTATGCGATGTGTCTCTCTATGGGCTACACGGGAGAGAGCAGGGCAATCCAACACGGCAGGCCAGTTTCTGTGTTAGAATAGATGGAGACTCTCGTGAATTCCAGAGTCTTCATATAATGTTAATGCAAGCGGGTGAGCAGCGCGTGACCCCCAGGACCCCCGTAGCAACATATCTACGTCAGGTTATATGGGTGGATCTCCTTGCAAGATCTGCTGCTGGTACCAGGCCGTCAGGGCGAAGCAGTCTCTGATTGCGTTTTGTATTCTAGCTGGTAGGAGTGGGATAAAGCTGCTCCATACCTCAAAGAATGTTTTAGTATGCGATTCTTTTTTGGTGGAGGCCTCCACCCAGTCCATTTTCATCTGTGGGATTTCTAAATCTGTGTGATAATCCGTTATTTGGAAGCGGCCTTTTTTTCAGTTTTTTTGAGAAATATTACACTTTTAAGCTAATTTTAAAAATAATTAGCTTCTGGAAAGCTATAGGGGAGAATTTAAATTTTGGTTTAGATCAATTAGCATCACTTTAACCAAAGATGCAAAATTTGGTGCACATCTGTTTTGCATTAAAGTCTGAAACCTTTTTCACCTTAAAGGGGTTGTATCATTACATTAAATGGTCTTCAGAATAAGGGGACAGTGAAAACAAGCAACTTTGCAATTGGATGTCATTTGCAAAGCTGTCAGTGTTCCTTATCTTCTGTTTTGTGTAAACACTGTTCCCCAGTGCTGGTCAGATTCCACCTCCTTTCATTTCATTAGCTGACGGCTCTACTAATTTACATTCTGTCTGGCTCCTGGTCGTATTCACGGGAGCATAAATTCCTGCCTCTCTCACTCAGAATAAGGGGCCGGCACATTTCACTCTGCACAGCCAGCAGCTCCACAGTAACACTGCAGCTGCTTCTACAATCATAAAACAGCAGAATTGTGCTCAGTGCCTAATGCTGCTGCATGTAAACATAGAAAGGAGACAGATCTGTGCTGCTCTGGATGAGTTCATAAAAGACTGGATTCAACTGTAACAAACCTCCAGCTGTGAGAGGAGAAGAGATCAGTACTCTGAGTTCATAGAAGACTGTCTAGACTGAAAGCAGGGTGTGCTATGTAAACAAACAGCTCTTACAAAATAAGACTGCATAGGGAGAGGAATGACAGTGATATGTGGACAGAGAGGGGAGGGAGAAGAGCAGGGATGTGCTATCCCCTCCCACTGATCTCAAACAAAGACACTGACTCGGGAGCGAGCATGAACATTGAAGGGAGGGGATAATGTCATCCCCCTTCAGTTAAGAAACACCCAGCTGGGAGGGGAAGAAATACCCCTGGATTTGATGAGCTGAGAATATGAAACTACAAAAAACAGACGAACTGATGAAGCGATAAATCCCCTTTAAGGGTACATTCGTTTGACATTTTTGTGGGTGGTTTTGGACGTGAATCCACATTAAAAACCACATAGAAATGTTTTGGGTGCGTTTTACACAGGGTTTTTAGTCATCCTTTTTGACATCAATAGTATTAAGACCAAACGATGAACATGTTTTAATTTTTTTAATTTAAAAACCGACCACCGAAAATACTCGTAGTATGAAATACAATGCATATTTTTTATTGCTATTAATGGGGATGGTTTACTTTTGGTTTAAAAGGAATATTTCAAGTCGGAATCTGCAAGTACTCATTGCTGGTTTTACACTGTGTTTTTTGATGCATATTTTGCAGCAGTATTTGTAAGTCAAGAGCAAGGCGTGGCACCTACACATAAAAAAAAAATACTAAAAGACATGTACCTCTTCTGTGTTTTGGATCCATTCCTGGTTTTGTCTTACAATCAGCATTACAAAATATGCACCAAAAAACACTGTGATAATCTAGCCGGATGGCGGGTTCACATGTTGAGTTTTTGTTGCGTTTTTCAACTGCATCAAAAATGCAAGCAATTAAAAAACTCATGGATTTTTTAATTAACCCAAGTTCCAAATTTGAATTAATCACAAAAAACACTTGGATTAAAAAAAAAATGCATGCAATGCTGTCAAGTTGATAATTTAAGGCAAAAAGATCAAAGTCTGTTTCATCATTACATTCTTATTAAGCTCATCAGATAGTTTGTTTAAACTGCTTTTACTGCTATACATCATTATCGAAGTATCAGATATCTTTCACACAGCTTTACTTGGAACGGATGCACTGTCTGCTTCAGCGAGAAGTTATATCAAGAAACCAAAGAAATTAGTCACTCGGAATGTCTGTTATCAACTAATGCCTAGCAACCTTACGTAGATACAAGAGACTATGAGGTTTCAGCAACAGCCAATTAGCCAATGATAGAATGATCATGTGATTCTTAATACGTAGAAGATATCAAACTGTTACTTCCTGTTAATAAATCAAATTTATGCCCCAGACTGAAAGTGTGGGTTGTATCTCTCAAGCTCCGGCTGTCGACAGCTATAACAATAATATAATTCGGAGGAGACATTTAATTGGATAAAGGAGTAGTGGAAATACTTCTACCCCTAATTTATCATTTTGACAATGCAACAAAATGCAAAGTGTGAAGGCAGCCTTATGCCATTTGCAATTGTGGATTAGGGAAAGAGATGGGCCAAAATGTACTATAATTTTCAGCACAAATTTGCATAAACTGTAGCAGAAATCTACACCAGCTCATAGCTGGCATATATTTCAGTTTAAAGTGTTTAAGTATGACCGAAATTATTTATTACGTATCACACAATCACTACTGAAACCTTTAGCAGCATATGTTGATGCCTACTTGAGAGGGCGGTAAAGAGGGATGACAACTGCCTAAGTGATACCAAACAATTCTGAAATAGAATTCTACATGGGGATTGCACATGGTTGTGCACCATGGATATTAAGAGCTTGTTCACAAGCATATTCCATGAGGAAGGATGTTGTGCGGTCAATGAAACATTTTGTGAAGATCCTACTCTATCCAATTCACACATCGTGTTTTTGAGACTTTTGGATCTCACCCTTACAAAAAACTATTTTTGGTTTGGTGAGACTTACAGACACAGGGAACCTCGATAGGGTCTCCTGTGGCTCCAAGTTTTGCATATTATTATATATATTTAATTATTTGAAAGGGAATTTGTCTTTTAGTCTGAATATATTTCTTTGATCTCCTGTTGGATGTGTTATGTGGACGATGTTTTCATCCTTTTGGCCAGCACGGAGACTCAATTGATCGAGTTTCACGAATACTTGAACCCTCTAATTTCGTTCTTTGTGACTATGAAAAAATAAAAAAAATGGTGGGAACAGCACAAATATCCACATAAACACTCAATGTGCCAAAAGTGGTGCAACAGACCTTCCCTCTGGTGTGTCAGTCTTCACTCACCAATAGTATATCCCAGAAATCGAAGCCATGGACGTCAGCATCTTCAATAAATAGCATCTTTTAATTCTTGTGAGCAACATACAAAAAGTGCAATGTTTCAGCCCAGATAATGATGTGTGCTTGAAAAAGGCCACATTATCTGGACTGAAATATTGCACTTTTTGTATGTTGCTCACATACGAGGGGCTAATAGTTCAGAGGTTTAGTCTGTGTTTGTAGTTAGTTAGCAGGAGCTGGGCAGCCAATCAGTGAGCTTGGTGGGTGGAGCTGGGCTGGAGGAGCAGGGGGGCCAGCTGGTGCTGCGGGATCAGCGCTGCAGAGTTAGCAGTAGTTATAGTTGGAGAGTTCAAGAGGTAACATAGGAGAAGAGGAGTGTTCCACTCAAGGAGCAGGAGATCGGATATGAGGGGAGGAAGATATCTCTGGATAGCAAAAGGGTTCTTCACTATCCGGTGGTAGATGTTAAAAGTTTTGGTTTAATGAAGCGTCATAGAGAACTGGGAATTAGGCCGGAGAAACTTCTTCACTTCTAAGAGGCAGCAGGAAATCTTGGTGAGAAAGCAACGAGCCTACGCAAAAAAACAGCATATACCCTGCAGTGGCTAGCTTTCTGAGCTACGTGGAAAATTCAGGTAGTGCAAGGAGAAAGGTTAAAGAGAACCTCTCCAGGATTGAGCCATTGCTGATGTGGCAGAATGCTGACGTACTGACAACCGAAGTGGATTTCAAGTAACTGCGGGAAAATAAGATAATGCCTCATAAATCCATGGACATAGTTGTGTGTCTCAAGTTATTTACCTCTCTCCGCAATACGAAAATAACTCTGGTCAGGGTGGTTACTACGGGCAATGGGCGGATGCTGTTGTGGCACCACAAGTTGGTTTGTGGCCCCTTTTACAGATACGCATCTTTAGATCTAATATAGAAAGTCCGGTATCACAAGGAGAGGATCTCATAGAGACCACAGTGGCACGCCACGTTTTGAGAGCCCAATATCAGGTACATGAATTAAGATGGTGCGTATTAGAGGAGATTTTTTAGCTGTGCATAGTAATACAATAGGATCCTGACTGCTTCAACTGCTTCAACATAAAGTGTATTGGAGCCATGGACTTGATTTGCTCACCCTAAAGGGGTTAAATGAGACCTTTAATTTAAGTGTTTTCCTATAGGTTTTATGACAGCAACGTGGAGATTAAGTTGTTAAGTTTAGAGTCATGTGACAGGTCTTTTAACGGATAAATGAGGAAAGGGTAACTGATGGGTATGGCTAAATTGGGAGGGTTAGCCAACGCAACGCCTGATTGAGAAAGGAGGTGTGGCCTCTGAAACGCCCCACCTGGCGGTCGACTGCTTCCATGGCTACTATGTTTATCTTCTACATTTCTCTACTGTGATCTGGACTACTATGGATGCTTATATGAAAAGTTGAGGATGTTATGATCTTCAAGGACGTATCACAGGTTTTATATTTATTCAAAAATGACTAATGATTATACAGTCTGAAAAACTTTTTTGTATGGGTTTTGGAAATACAGAATTATGATTTTATAAAGAAACCTTGTGTTGCTTTTGGGCCTTGACTTTGATTGTGGAATACATTTCAGTTTGTTGAGCCCAGACAGCCACAAATTCGGCAAATGTATTAAAAGGTTTCTCTCTCTTTATAAATTTGACACATTTTACTCCAGTATGCTCATGTTTTAGACTGGCGTAATACTGTAAGTAAATTTGTCCCATTATGCTCTTTGCTCTAAAAATTAGAATGACTACCTCTATTAAATTGTACCTTAAAGGGGCATTCTCACTATGATGTTTCTCAGAGCCTGCTCTTCACATTTAGTGTCAGGCTCCCACTTTCTGTTTAGGCTGTGGGTGGTTGTGTAGCAATGACTTGCAAATCAGCTCTGCTATTCCTAGCTGAGTCTGTTAGAGGGGCATTGCTAAAAGTAAGTTTTAAACAGTAGGGCGGAAATCTACAGAGCTCTAAGCGGTTTGGATATGTTCACACATATTTTGGCATGTACTTTGCGCTGAAATATATACCAAAATATGCACAAAGCTATATTCTAAACACTTCTCGTGCTGTAAGATTGATATGTAAAATATATGCCGTCATTCACATGATGCGTATTGTACTCTTACATTTTTTGGGCACTATCTGTACAGTCAGTTATATGCTATGGAATAAAAAAGTATGTGAGGCAACAATCTGCCTTGCACTATGAGCGACATGTAGGAAAGGGATTGCGCCAGTTTTTTTTACGTATCTTGCCTCAAAAAACTGTTGTAGCTCTGTTCTATAGATGTATGAACTGTCGTACATCTATAGATAAGCTATGCGCCAAAGATAAGACAAAGATATGCTATGAGACAAAGCTATGAGACAAATATATGCTATGAGACAAAGTTATGGGACAAAGATATGCTATGAGACAAAGATATGCTGTGCACTAAAGATATCTGCCACAAATATGCTATGTTTGTATAGGACATGGCAGATTTATGAACCCACACACAACCGGTTCATACACACACCCCCCCCCCCCCCCATGTCATTCTTGCTTTCAAATTATCCTTAGGAAGCGCATAATTTCAACAAAGCAACAAGCGTGTTTTTCAGTGCGTAAGTGTATGCGCCGGAAATACGTTGTGTGAACATACTCTTAAAGTTTGCCAGTTATAAAGATAAACAAGCTCCTGTGCAGCTGATAAGACACATCAAGGAGTAACGTCCGGAAAGCAGGAGAAATAAGTGAGAGATGGTCAGTAGCCTGGACAGGCTTGTATACACAAACAGGAGATAAGAACTGCTCAAGCTCTGATGGGAAGCAAAATCAGCATTTGGAAATAGTGTTTTTTTACCTTTGCCTTTATGTGTAAAGCTCATCGATGTGGTGAGAAAACCCTTTAAGCTTCTACTACCGATGAAAACATAACTGTATAATATTCTCATTAGCTACCAAGGAGTTTGCACAAGAAATACTATGACTGGTCCATTACATATATGCGTACGTGTAAGATTGTAGACAGCAAGAAGGCAAATAAAGGTTTCGAGTTATAAATGCACAATATAATAGGTTAAGTTATATCATTTTTTACCAGGAACCTGGTTTTGTAAGTTTAATAACACTTGGTTCACATATTCCATAGACAGCAAGGTGTTTCGGGTATACTGTTGAAATATTGTAAGATTTTCCCTATATATGTGTTGCCAGATTATACATTAGAGCTTCACCTTAAGATGTGAACCTTCTTCCACTTTCTGAGAGTTTCACATGGTAGAATACCAGAAATCTCATTGCATTTTCAAATTGAATTTGTACCCTGAGGGGACACTACTATTTCTTTGAACCCAACAAGGGGGTGGAAATACTTTGCAAGAAGGTTGTGTTTTTAGTTTGCATTGAAATTGGCATCTCATTAGGCTTCTGCTTTAGAAGTAAGATTAGGAGCCACTTTCAATGCACCCTTCTCGTTGATAGCTATTCATCTTCACTTGTCTTGTCCTCAAGAGGCTAGGAACACGTCGGCACCTGCTGTGGTTCCAGTACGCATACAATTTAAGTTGCAATCTTACTGAAGAAACCTCCAGACTTCATAATAAATAAAGGAAATATACAGATATAGCCAATTTACTAACAGATAAATGAATGCGTTGCTCCACTGTCAATCAGAGGCTGCAGTAGCAATGTGGCTGGTAAAATACACTTGTCAAATTAATAGCTTTACAATATATCAATAAATCTCACATACAGTACTTGAATTATAGGAGCTTACTGATACGCTGAATGGAGAACATGACAGCTGTATTTTATTAAGAAGGGCAGCTTTTAATTCACAAAAATATGGGAACGGAAAAATGACTTAAATAATTTATATTTTGTGATGTTTGTTGCCATCAAAGGTTCACAGATTTGAAATATTTTATGCTATTCACAGTGATAAAACATTGGTTGTGGCCTTCAGAAAACCTCTCTCCAGATTCCGTAGCAGGACATACTGAGGAGTACGGCACATGATTTGGACTTCCATCCATAGTTAGCTGTAGTCAAGAGTTATACTTACCAAGGCTGTCAGTTTTGAAGGACATGTATGACCGAAGACTGGCACAGCCCTGTTCGCTCTATTTTTAATCAGGTGCATTCCAATATCAGGTGCATTACAAAGCTCTTGCAGCAATTTTTAATGCGCCTGAGATAGGTGGGGTGGGGGTGCGTGCTGGAGACGTGTCGCACCACAACCGTACGAATCTACACATTTATAGATTCAGTACGGCAAATCTAGGCGCATTACTGATGGAACAGGTAGAACACTTTAAAAGTGGTTTACCTGAACCTGAATTGTCGTTTTTGCGTTAGAAAGCGCCGGATTTATGACCCGCAGTAGATTGGGTTCATAGATTCAGGTGCATTCTACACTGCTCTGGTCCGCAAAAAACAGGCGCCTGGGCACCAAAAATCATACATGTCGTCCCAGGTTTCCACAGAAATCAAGAAACCTAATTACTCGTGGCCTGTAATACTATGCATCCCCAGCAGTAGCACTATATGGAAAATGAACATTTCCATTGCGGTTCCCAAATGTTACTTGATCACAAGAGCTCCCATAAGAAATATACCAAGCTTAGCTTGTCTTTGATTGAGCCTCAAATGGCCCTTACCAGAAAAATCACTTATTCTACACTCCAGGTAACTGTACTACGTGCAGTATTGCCAGGGCCATAATAACAGCATTATGGGCCCCGGGGCAAAGCAGTGCACTGACCCCAGTACAAGCACATAACATCACAAAATACCACACCTCTAACCCCATCAGATGTCACCTCTGACCATGCCCTATGTATAATATCCCATCAGGCCACAAACCACACTCAGCTGTGATATCCTATCAGGCTACGCCTCTAAACACTTTCAAGCACAGCTAATCATGCCCAGTTTGAACCACAATTATGTGCAGAATTACGCCCCGCAAATACTTTGTGTGAAAATACCCTTACTGTTGATGGATGGGTCATCAGAGATTTGATCAAAATATGCACTAGGAACCTTAGATTTCTATATGTACTATAGAGAACTGAATGTAGGCAGCTGAAATATTCTTTAAAATAATACATATGTTCAATGTTTATGTGTCTCTCGATGTCTGCAGAGCGCTGCTGGTTCAGTATGGTTGCCAGGATTTAAGATGTATTTATAATAAATCAAATGTATTATTTAATATAAATGATAGTTATACAGTTACCAAATAACGTTGTGCAAGGAAATCCATACCTACGACCGTCTTGGGCACCTATGCTCATGGGGCACGTGGGAATCTTCCTAATGTGCCCAGTGAATAAGGCAGCTCTAAGTATTGCACCAAACTGCAATATATAGTCACTGTATTGGCTATGGGGAGTGTGGTTCTTGGTATGCTCCCTCTCTCTTGTTTGCTCCCATTTTACTACAAAGTTATAGATACAGGGATGGGGGCAACCTCGTTGACCCTACAAGTATCACAGTAGCTGCTCCTGACATTAAGGGCGGCATGTATTAACAGGGCTGCGCCAGAAGTCTGGCGTCTTTTAAGCCCTACATCAGGCGCAGCCCCATTCGCAAAAGTTAAAAACCTCCCATACACCAGTATCAGGGGCATTACAGAGCACCCGCGTCACTTTGTGGGAGGTGGGGCGTGTGGGAGGTGGGGCACACTAGAACTGTACGAAGCTACACATTTATAGCTTTAATACAGCAAATCCAGGCACATTACTGCTGGAACAGGTAGAGCACTGTCAAAGTAGCTTATCTGAGCCAGAAGTGTCATCTTAGCGCTAGAATGCGCCTGATTTATGGCCCACAGTAGATCTGGTTCATAAATCAGGCGCATTCTACACTATTATTATGCGCATGAAAATTGGTGTTTACACGCCAAAATTCATACATGTCGCCCTAAATTCCTTGAGGTGCAGTATAGACAATTTATCATAACTTAAAGGGGTTTTCCAGTTTAAAAATAAAAATGTGCTAAAGCTAGGTAAAAAACAGACAATCAAAATATACTCAGTTTTCTATTATTGCCAATGCTGTTGATAGTGTTTCACTCCCGGTCTCCTATCTTCATTCAGCTTTGCGTTCAGACTATTACTGCTGTAGTCAAGCAGTGGTCACGTGCCATTTCCTTGACATAACTACTCTGAAAGTAATTGGCACATGATGGGTGATGTCAAGAGAATGGAACGTGACCAGTGAAGCCACTGATTGACTGCAGCAGTCAAAGGCCAACTACAGAGCCTGGTGACCAGGAGGCAATGCTGGCAGCATCAGTGCTGCAATAGCGGTGAATACAGATTTTTTATTACCCTGCACCAGCACATTATATTTTAAAACTGTAAAAGCCTTTTAAATCTGTCAACCTTCTACTATTTATGTTATTCATATAGCACCATTACATTCTACAACACTGTACACAGCCAATGTCTCACATTGGTCCATGTCCCCATTAGAGCTCACAGTCTAGATTTGAGGGTAACCTATCATTATGCTTTTGTAGAGTGGAGAAAATCCACACAAACACTGGGAGAACATACAAGCTCCTTGCAGATATTGTCCTTGGGGGGATTTAAAACCAGGACCCCAGCGCTACACGACAACATTGCTAACCGCTGAACCACTGCGCTGCCCTTTTCATTGGATTGTCAATTTTTCAGATTTCCTGAAATGTAGGGATGTGTGACTTTACTTTTGCCATATGTAGATGGTTTTTCTTGTCACTACCTTGGAAAGTAAAGGGCTGGCAGCATGATACAAATTATCCAGAAGTGCTAAAGTGGACATTGTGATTTAATTTTCCAATTAAATAGTCAAAAAAGCGTCACTATTACAAGAGATGTCATTTGTGAAAATACCATTTATATGACCTCATTAAGATAATGCCTTGCTTTCTCGGTATTCAGAAAATGACAAATGCAGTCAGGGCACTCAGAATCCAACAGTTTCACCTTGATTGTAGCATATATGAATAAAATATGTATATTTTCTTCCACATGTGAAATATTATAGGCTAAGCAGCAGTCGAAAGCTGGCTGCTAGAGAAGGGTTCAAAGCTCTCGTTCTAACACCTATGGCTGAATAATTATGTTTATTATAACCATTCTGTTGGGAATATACTCAATGTAATGTAGGATTATTTATGGTTTCTGATGATGATTAATAATAATTTGATTATTTCGAATTTATGATTATTTGATGTTATTATTTTATTTGTCTGAAAATTCTTATTTTTTATTATTATGAAGTCTTATTTTTTTATTTTATATTCCCTTTAAACTAGCACTGTTTAACACTGTTTATTCTACTAACTACTGAAGATTTTTCATACAGACATCATGAACTGACAGAACTGTAAGAAAACCTTTTTCAGCCTATCGAGAAGGAGTACTGAGCTACAGGAATGGAAACGCTAACAACATAAGGGACACATGCAACTGTCTGCAAATAGGTCCTCATGGAGCCATTTATATGAGGCCTCTATGCGGCACCATATTACCGATATTCTCTTCTACAAGCAGTCATTTTGTGGGAGAACATCCTCCAGTTTTCTTCAGCCCTAGGGAGAACAATCCTTTCTGACTCTAATACAGCAATCAGAATAAATCCATGAACTAATTACCTATCTCAAGCAATCTAATACAGATAACTCGTAATTGTACATCTTTCCAGAGAAAAAAACATCCAGACCCCTTAAGTTAATTAAAAGTTAAATTAATTTAATTAATTCATTATACATCACAACATACCGAGGCAGGGAATTTTATAGACTTTTTCCATTTTTACACACGTCACCAGCCAATACGCAGGATATAAAATAGAAAATAAAATAATCCTTTAAGCCTGCACCATAGCAGCGCTGCCACCACTCATGATTTTCGTTGATCACTTGACCATGCATCTACACAGAGGTCATAGTGGTCTCTTCCTGGAGATATGACACATGACCATTGAGGTCTATGGTTAGTTGCAGCATTACGTGACCACTGGTCGTGACATCATCACTGGAATGGAGCAAGCTAAAAAGGGGAGGGTTTTTTCTTCTTTCCAACCTTTCAGGACTGCTAATGAGCTTTTTGTAAAATTAATAAAAAAAAATACCCTGTTTAGACAGTAAAAACAAACCATCTGTAAAGACAATGAACCCTTTTGTCCAGAAATAGTTTTAGCCTACTATGAGAGGTAAAAATCAAAAAGAAGCCCACCATATACCTCCAATACAAGGCTGCTACATATCCTACTGTATAGGCATACACACCATCTTTTGTCACCGTCAACCCACCATGGGCCTCAACCATAAAGGAACTCACAAAGTGGGGGAAGTTCCGGTGACATTCACCAACAGAGAGTCTGAGACTCATTGAGGAGAGAGAGGCAGTGAGAAGGAAATAGGGAGAAACAGCCCGGGCTATTTGTAAAGAATAATAGTATCCATACCATAGACCTGTGTGTATGTAGGATGAAGGTATTTGATCTGCGGGTAAGTGTAGATATAGGGTATGTCAATGGAACGTCTCAGGTAAGATATACATTTGCTTGAGGCAATTGATGTTATGCAGCGGCATCCTATACTCATAGGGTCCCTGTGCAAAAAAAAAAAGTATACATTTTATTTATAAATTTTCATTGGGTACTGTTGTATGGAATAACATATGTTTTCCTATACTTTTTATTTATACTTTTTTACTGGATACTGTTGTTTGGACAGTGAAGTATTCTACGTTTTACATTTATTGTACATATACTTTTTTCACTTGGTACTGTAATAGGGTATAGCTTAGTATTCTATGCTTTTCCATTTATATTACATATACTATTTTCACTTTGTACATTTTTATGTCATAACATAGTATACTATGCTTTTCCATATATTTTAGATATTCTTTTTTCAATGGCGTAATATACTATGCTTTTCCATATATTTTACATATACTTTTTTCACTGAGTACTGTTGTATTTCATAACGTAGTATACTATGCTTTTCCATATATTTTAGATATACTTTTTTCAATGGGTACTGTTGTATGGCATAGAGTACTATACTCTGCTTTTTCATACATTTATTTTTGTCAGTATAATAACACATAATGACCATACTGAGGCCAAAAAGAAACATTTTTTAAAATTGAGCATGTTTATCTTAATATGCAGAGCTTTTCCACTGTACACTCTAAATATTTGGCGAAAACATTACATGAACAACGACTTATATTTATAGGCCTGAGTAAAAGGAGGTTAATACAGCACCCTGTATTAATCATTAGGTATATTTATACATAGGATTTAGATTTCCCTAGAGGGGTTGTCTGACAAACAAACCATTTTGAGACAGAAGTCCACGTGGCTTTTTTCCAGGGTAAACTCTCCTTGCACAGTTGTTTTTTCCAGCAGACAAATATACCCTTTTTTAGAAGAGCAGATAGTAAGGCCTGGTTCACACGGCTTATTGCCGGCATAATTGCGGAGACGAATTTCGCAGCAGCTCGCCGGCCCCATAGACTGTCATTTTCTACGGCGCGTACGCGCCGTAAATAATTCACATGTCACTTTCTCCCCCCGCGGCAGATTCGCCGAGCGGAGAGGAGAGACGGAATCCATAGTTCTCTATGAGAACTGTGGATTACCGTGATGACTGGGACGGATTGGAGCCGTACTGCAGCGCAAATCCGGTGCGCAGTACGGCTCCAATCCGTGCCCAAATAAGCCGTGTGAACATTGCCTAACTGCAAAGACTCCGTTGCACCATGACCGTGTATTATATAGTCAACCATTCATATGAATTGGCTTCATGTTATATGAAATTTCTCCTGCAGTGGACACTACAGAAGAAATGTGTGACCACATACAGTGTTTCCCAGACAGTATATGATGAGGGGATTTCTGCAATTAGCCGATCATCTTCAAGTTCATATTTAAGAAATTAGATTGGACAACCTGGTTAAGGGGAGAAATTGTGCATCCTGTTCCAGGTCTGATATGTCCTAGTACAGATGCCACAACCTTAAGAGGTGATAACATCCATTGAGTGTGAACAGAGACTTTACCATTGTAGCTGTAGGATTTATCACCTTTAGGCCGCATCCCTATGGCACAGGACAAATACTGGTCGGTTTATCCGACCGGTATTTGTACTGTTTTTGGGCCGTGTACACGGCCACAGGGGAACGGCTTTTCTCTGCGATTAGCAATTAGACATGTTCATATTCCGTCTGAAAACCGGACAGAAGAATGAACATGTTCTATGTTTTTCTATGTATGAAAAACCGACGGGTGGAAAACCCATGCAGTGGGGACCGCTGCGCGGGTTTTACATAGATGTCCATTTTAAAGTTTGTCAGCTGGTTTGCAGACGGTTTTCAAAACTGAAAACCGTCTGAAAAAACGGCTGCAAACCCGTACCGCGGGGACAAGCCCTTACAATACAGTTTGGTTTTTGCTGAAGTTATAGGTGTTATGCTGGATTTTTTCCAGTTTGACAGGTTCTGTATGCCTGATTCATACGTGGTTTGACGCGGATGACAAGGAAGCCCTATGATTGCGGTGACAGAATACGGATTGTCGGAAACATGTAGTTTAATGTGTAACGGTCGTGGTAGTGGATCCGCTGGACCACTGCAAGCGATGGAGTTAGCCGCGCCAGGAAGCGGAATCTAAGTAGGTCCCGGTTTTCACCAGTCTACCAGGTCGCTACCCCTGACGTGACTTGCTTGCGGTGAGACGTAGGCGTAGTCGGGGACAGGCAGCAAGGTCAGGGCAGGCGGCAAAGGTTCAGAGTCGATAAACGTAGGCAGAAGTCATAACACACGGCAAGACGGTAAACACTCAGGAACGCTTTCTCTAGGGCATGGAGGCAACAAAGATCCAGCAGGGAAGTGACGTGGATCCATAAACTATATAGGGTCAGTACCCGGCAATTACCGGCGCGCTGGCCCTTTAAATTTACATGAACAAGCTAGGGGGCGCGCACGCGCGTTCCGGCTGACAGGAGAAGAGAGCAGGACAGGAACGTGGTCAGGTGAGTGGATGAGACGGGTGCGTCCCCGCCGGGCGCCCGCAGAGAGGGACACGGGTGCGCCCGCGGACCGGGACGCGGTGCCACCCGTCACATAATGCAACCTCCTCATTTGCTGCAATTTTTTCAAATTATTACAGTAATAATTTTTAAGTCCCTACAGTCAGTGACAGTTACGTAAAATTCCAAAATCCATTTCCTTGCACTCTCTGATGTCCCCCTATGAATCAAAACTGAGGCTGAACAAGGTTATTGAGAGGAGGTTAAAACCAAAAGGGTTTTCAATAAAACATTTGCTAACTCTTGAGTTACCTCATTAATTAGAGAAGTAGAATACATTTTATGTGATACATTACCTTCAACCAATTGACTCTTATGACATCAGACTAATGCTATTGCTTTTTTGAAGACACAGACAAAATTACATTTACATTGCCCTTCCAAGGCTTGAATATATTGCTGTATTCTGTACACAGACTTAGTCATTAGAAAAAGTATGAGATCCCATAAATACAGATCTAGGGTCAGTGGGGCAAAATATATCCAAAACTGATGAACTATGTCTGGTCTTAGAGAAGATTTATAAGAAATCTAATTACCACATGGGTAATAAATGTGTAGTAAGAACCCCTTATACCATTATGGTGTCCATTGGCTTTCTCACACAGCTCGCTTACATCTAACCCCTTACAGCTAAAAACAAAGGAAAATAATTACTTTTGATTGTTTACTTTGAGCTCTAAATCCCTCTGCATTATAGCTTACATCTTCTGCAGTCATGTGAGTGCAACAAGAAGAGCTTGGAATACAGAGCTGATATGCTAATTACTGCTATAGAACCATCCACAGCCCGACCGGAAACAGTGATGAAGGATGAAGCCGAAGCTGCCTCTGGCTCTATGAAACAGCATGTTGAGACAATTCCTTTAAGGAGATACAGATAAAGAAATCACACTCAGAGCCCAAAGCCTGAGAGGCCAAAACAGCGCATCTGTCATATAAAAAGTAGTGTTGTGCTTCAAATTCAGGTCAAAGTAATTCGACCTGAGTCCAAGCGATTTAATTCAGGCTGAAAATCGATTTGTGCAAATACTCACCCAAAAAAATTAACCCTATCCCAAATTGGGTTGATGTTTTTTCCTACTGGATGGGAGTGGGTTAACTTGCAAATCCCCCAGCAGTTCTGGACCAGTGGATATGTCTTATACCTGACATCACTTCCAGTTAAACCCATTCAAACCCAGTTAAAAAACATCCCTAATCTTAATCTAGGGTTATGGTCTGGATTAGGCAGGGCCGTGACGATGGCTAGGCTAAGGTAGGCGATCGCCTAGGGCGCCATACCTCTGCCTGCCAGTAGGGGGCGCAGGTATGGAGCCGGCTGAGGAGCTGAGCTGGATCCATACATAGCAGGTGCCGGCCAGTCACTGCTGCCACCTTCATAAAGCAGGAGGGGCAGCAGTTTACATTTATCCCCCCTGCCCCCTCCCTGGGGGGTCAGGGAGGGAGCAGGGCAGCAGTGTGTAGTGCGCAGGGGAGGTTGCACACTCTGCTCACCTCCCTGTGCTGGTCAGAGAAGTGCATGCTGGGGAGAGTGGGCGGAGCTTCGGCTCCTCCCTAACACGGAGTGTGGACATCAGAAGATGGGAAGCTGGTGAGTGCTTACTAAGTGGGAGAGGAATTAATGCAGAGGGAGAGATGAACTAGAGAAGAGGGGAGAGATTAACTGGAGCAGAGGGGAGAGATGAACTGGAGCAGGGGGAGAGATGAACTAATGAACTGGAGCAGAGGGGAGAGATGAACTGGAGCAGAGGGGTGAACTGGAGCAGAGGGGAGAGATGAACTGGAGCAGAGGGGGGTGAACTGGAGCAGAGGGGAGAGATGAACTGGAGCAGAGGGGGAGATGAACTGGAGCAGAGGGGAGAGATGAACTGGAGCAGAGGGAGAGATGAACTGGAGAGGGGGGGTGAACTGGAGCAGAGGGGAGAGAAAAACTGGAGCAGAGGGAGAGATGAACTAATGAACTGGAGCAGAGGGGAGAGATGAACTGGACCAGAGGGGTGAACTGGAGCAGAGGGGAGAGATGAACTGGAGCAGAGGGGAGAGATGAACTGGAGCAGAGGGGAGAGATGAGCTGGAGCAGAGGGATGAACAAGAGCAGCGGGGAGAGATGAACTGGAGCAGAGGGGAGAGATGAACAGGAGCAGAGGAAGATGAAGGAGCAGAGGGGAAGATGAACTGGAGCAGAGGGAGAGATGAACTGGAGCAGAGGGAGAGATGAACTGGAGCAGAGGGGTGAACTGGAGCAGAGGGGAGAGATGAACTGAAGCAGAGGGAGAGATGAACTGGAGCAGAGGGGAGATGAATGGAGCAGAGGGAGAGATGAACTGGAGCAGAAGGAGAGATGAAATGTAGCAGAGGGAGATAATGAACTGAGCAGAGGGTGAACTGGAGCAGAGGAGAGATGAACTGGAGGAGGGGTGAACTGGAGCAGAGGGGGAGATGAACTGGAGCAGAGGGGGGAGATGAACTGGGGCAGAGGGAGAGAGAAACTGGAGCAGAGGGGAGAGATGAACTGGAGCAGAGGGGAGAGATGAACTGGAGAAGAGGGAGAGATGAACTGGAGAAGAGGGGAGAGATGAACTGGAGCAGAGGGGAGAGAAGAACTGGAGCAGAGGGAGAGATGAACTAATGAACTGGAGCAGAGGGGAGAGATGAACTGGAACAGAGGGGTGAACTGGAGCAGAGGGAGAGATGAACTGGAGCAGGGGAGAGATGAACTGGAGCAGAGGGAGAGATGAGCTGGAGCAGAGGGGATGAACTGGGGCAGCGGGGAGAGATGAACTGGAGCAGAGGGGAGAGATGAACTGGAGCAGAGGGAGAGATGAACTGGAGCAGAGGGGAGAGATGAACTGGAGCAGGGGAGAGATGAACTGGAGCAGAGGGGAGAGATGAACTGGAGCAGAGGGGTGAACTGGAGCAGAGGGAGAGATGAACTGGAGCAGAGGGAGAGATGAACTTGGGCCGAGGGGGAGATGAACTGGGGCTGTGGGGGAGATGATCTGGCGCAGAGGGAGATGAACTGGAGCAGAGGGGAGAGATAACTGGACAGAGGGGAGAGATGAACTGGGGCAGAGGGGTGAACTGGAGCAGAGGGAGAGATGAACTGAGCAGAGGGGAGAGATGAATGGAGGAGGGGGGGGTTTTAACTGGAGCAGCGGGCGAGATGAACTGGAGCAGCGGGGAGAGATGAACTGGAGCAGAGGGGAGAGATGAACTGGAGAGGGAGGGTGAACTGGAGCAGAGGGGAGATGAACTGGAGCAGAGGGAGAGATGAACTGGAGCAGAGGGGAGAGATGAACTGGAGCAGAGGGGGTGAACTGGAGCAGAGGGGAGAGATGAACTGGAGCAGAGGGAGAGATGAACTGGAGAGAGGGGAGAGATGAACTGGAGCAGAGGAGGAGATGAACTGGAGCAGAGGGGAGAGATGAACTGGAGCAGAGGGGAGAGATGAACTGGAGCAGAGGGGTGAACTGGAGCAGAGGGGAGAGATGAACTGGAGCAGAGGGGTGAACTGGAGCAGAAGGGGGAACTGGAGCAGAGGGGTGAACTGGAGCAGAGGGGAGAGATGAACTGGAGCAGAGGGGTGAACTGGAGCAGAGGGGAGAGATGAACTGTAGCAGAGGGGGAGATGAACTGGAGCAGGGGGGGAGAGTTACTGGAGCAGAGGGGAAGAACTGGAGTAGAGGTGGAAAATGGTGCAGAGGGGGATAGTAACTGGTGCAGTTTTGGGTAGGAATGATGCAAGGGGAGAGAATTAGTGCAGGAGGGCACCATTTTTTGGGGAGGAAGGGCACCATTTTTTAGGAGGGAGGGGGGCGCTATTGACTGTATTTGCCTAGGGCACCAAAATGCCTTGTCCCGGCCCTGGGATTAGGGATAGACTAAGGTTTAACATCAGCGTAAAAAAATGAGGTTCTGGACTTCCCAAACCCCAGTTTTTTCATATTTGGTTGAAGCAATGACAAACAGAGAAGGGATAGATTAATACACTAAAATAATAGTTATGGGTATGTGAGGAACCGTTGCTTTAAAGCCGAAGCTTCAGTTGCCGACAAATGTGCTGTTTTCCTGTTTTCAGCTCTCACTGTAGTTCAGTTATTCTAGTAATAAACCAGGAAAATCATGATGGGCAATGCTATAGGTTTCGTTCAGATAGGATATGAAATTTTATTGCAGTGCACTGCATTTTGGGAGAAAGGAAACAAACAGAGTGTAAATTTTAGATGAATAACTGTTCAGGAATAATAAGCCTTCACTAAGCAATGCTTCAGTCTATGGGTTTCTTTTCGGCATAACATTTCACAAGTACTCCTCTACAAGCAGGAGTAATGCAGCAAATACATTAGAAATTTCGGGTAAATTATTTTTATATAATATAGAAACAAAGTCCATCGAAGGTGAATCTTTGCTTTAAAGGGTTTTCTAGTTCATAATTATCAAATAAAAAGGTTCTACTGCTGCAAGAAAATTAAATCACACTTACCTGTCCACTCACCACTATTCTATTGCTGCTACAGTTGTGCTCAAAAGTTTTCATGCCCCGGCAGATTTTTTGCTTTCTTTTTTGCCTTTTATTGTCAAACTACTGTGTTTTCTCTTTTTAAATCATAATGACAACCAAAAACATCCAAATGACCCTGATTAAAAATTCACATACCCTGGTGATTTTGGCCTGTTAACATGCACAGAAATTAACACAAATTGGTTTAAATGGCTGCTAAAGGTAACATCCTCATCTGTGACCTGTTTGCTTGTAATCAGTGTGTGTGCATAAAAGCTGAGTGAGTTTCTGGGATCCAGACAGACTCTTGCATCTTTCATCCAGCCACTGATGTTTCTGGATTGTGAATCATGAGGAAAGCAAAAGAATAGTCAACGGATCTACGGGAAAAGGTAGTTGAACTGTATAAAACAGGGAAGGGATACAAAAAGATATCCAAGGAATTGATAATGTCAGTCAGCAGTGTTCAAACTGTGATCAACAAATGGAAAATCAGGGGCTCTGAAAGAACCAAACCACGGTCAATTTCGGTCACAACTGCCAGGAAAATTGTTTGGGATGCAAAGAAAAACCTACATATAACATCAGCTGAAATACAGGACTCTCTGAAACTTAGCGGTGTGGAAGTTTCAAGATGCACAATAAGGAGGCACTTGAAGAAAAATGGGCTGCATGGTCGAGTCGCCTGAAGAAAGCCATTACTGTGAAAATGCCACAAAGTATCTCACCTACAATGCGCCAAACGCACGGGGAACAAGCCTCAAAACTTCTGGAACAAGGTAATTTGCAGTGAAGACCAAAATTAAAACAATTTGGGCCCCAACCATAAACGTTACATTTGGAGAGGTGTCAACAAGGCCTATGATGAAAGGAACACCATTCCTACTGTAAAGCACGGAGGTGGATCGCTGATGTTTTGGGGATGTGTGACCTACAAAGGCACCGGAAACTTGGTCAAAGTTGAGGAAAGATGAATGCAGCATGTTATCAGTAAATACTGGAGGCAAATTTGCACTCATCAAGCCCGGAAGCTGCACATAGGATGTACTTGGACGTTCCAACATGACAACAATCCAAAACACAAGGCCAAGTCGACCTGTCATTGGCTACAGCAGAACAAACTGAAGGTTCTGGAGTGACCATCTCAGTCTCCTGACCTCAATATCATTGAGTCACTCTGGGAGATCTCAAGCGCGCAGTTCATGCAAGACAGCCCAGGAAATTACAGGAAGTGGAGGCTTTTCGTCAAGAAGAATGAGCAGCTTTACCATCTGAGAAAATAGCCTCATCCACAACTCCCACAAAAGACTTCAAGAGGTCATTGATGTTAGAGGGGGCAATACACGGTATTAAGAACTGGAGTATGTAAACTTTTGATCAGGCTCATTTGGATGTTTTGGATGACATTATGATTTAAAAAGAGAAAATACAGTAGTTTGACAATAAATGGCTTCACCTAACCACTAACCATGAGTGGAAAAAAAGTTTTTGTGTTATCATTCATAGTCCCTGAAAAAAGGCCAAGAATGCAAAAATTCTGCCGGGGTATGTAAACTTTTGAGCACAACTGTATAAGTACTCTTCTACTATTTAATCTCTGTTGCGCCTCATCCGATTAAAGAGGTGAGGTTTTGCTGAATAAAGGCGTGACTTAGCGTGCAACACTGTGGACTGGAAAAATGCAACACGATTTTGACGTAATTAGTGGCATAAAGTCCAGCTATGATATTCCATCAGGCCACACCCTTAAAGGGGTTTTGCCATGATGTAATGTTGACGTGGATCCTCCAAAATGGGTTTTTAATCACTTTTCTAAATATATGTGATTACAAAAAGTGCAGCCTGAGAGAGCTACAGGCTGCCTTACCTGCCCTTAGTTACTTCAAAGCCTCTACTAGATACGACCTGACAAGAGCTGCTGGCCGGGCTTGCGCAGAGAAAGCTTCTTATCTGATGAGACTGAGCTGCAGAAGTTTTCAAGGCACCGGGTAGAAATATGTATTCTTTTGTATACAGAATAAACTAGTTGTAGTGTGATTATCTGAGTAGATCCCTGCTTTATCTGATGACAGAGAACATGAAGAAGCTTTCAAGCTGCTGTGGAGAAAGCGGTTGTCTTTTGTATACAGAATCCACAAGTTGTAGTTTGATTATTTCAGTGAACATTTCACACGATCCCTTATGCAGCTCTGCCTCTGACTGTGTGTCTCTCTCTCTCCTCTCAGCTCCGTGGCTTGTTTACATTTGCTTCTTAGCAGATAAGGCACGTCCTGGCAAAACCCCTTTAACCATGTCCAGCTATGATATCCCATCAGGCCACGCCTCTAACCATGTCCAGCTATGATATCTCATCAGGCCACGCCTCTAACCATGTCCAGCTATGATATCTCATCAGGCCATGCCTCTAACGATGTCCAGCTATGATATCCCATCGGGCCACACCTAGATATGATAGTCCATCAGGTCATGCCTCTTAACACCCTCAAGCACACCCAATCGTGCCCAGTTTCCTCCTACAGTCCAGTGCCAAAACATTGGCTGGTCTTAGTTGGAGCAGATTATATTTAGGGCCCGTTTACACGGCACTGGACAAATACTGGTCGGTTTGTGTGCCATCTCCACGGCCGTGGGGGGACGGCTTTTCTTCGCGATTAGCTGACACTGACTGGTTCATATTCCGTATGAAAACCAGACGGAAGAATGAACATGTTCAATGCTTTACGGGCGGCTGGCGGTTTGAAAAACCGCAAGGCGGAAAACCCGTGCAGTGGGGACTGCAGTATGGGTTTTCCATAGCGTCCCGGTGTGTTAGTTAGCAAAACCGCAAACCGTCTGAAAAACCGGCTGCAAACTGGTGCTGTGGGGACATGCCCTTAGGAACCTTATGCCCTGAAAAGTATGGAGGGCTGGAAAGACACTGAGAGAGTTGATATTGTTTGTTAGAGTAGGTCCCCATCTGAACTGGGGGGCAACTTGCTGTGGGTGGATGGACCCTCCCAGTTTTGATCAAGACATATTTCTATATGTAGTATAAGTAACTGAGATGCATATATTCAGTGTTTGTCTGCCAGGGTCTATAAAGATGCCTTTGCATTAAATAATGTATTTTATATACACACATAACAATAGTTATAAGACACATTGTTTTAAATGATGGTTATACGGTTACTAAAAAACACTGCTGGAGCGTCTCATGACGCGTCCCTGGCGACTCTGTTCTTTACACCTGCAGGCCCTCATGGAGGCGAGTGTCCATGAGAGCCTGCAAGTCTGCACAGTCCTGGGGATTCAGGTCATATGTCCTGATCCCCAGGACACAGCCACATAAATAAACAGCCATCCCGGGATAGTGGGACTGTCCCCAATCTGGACTGTCCGGTCGAAATCGGGAAGGTTGGGAGCTATGCCTTATGCTTGTGGGGCCCCTGGGCAGTGTGTCCTAGTGTGTCCAATAGATAAGACAGCTCTGGACCATGGGACAGAGGGATAAGCACTTGACATCCTCTTTGATTGATAGCCATCCCCCAGATGTGATCAGAACATACAGGGACCATTTATATGAACATGGGTTGCTGTAATTGAAGCAATGACATGTCTAATCCTGCCACTTGTATGTATTCCCAGACTCGAGCCTCCTTCATAGCATCTCAGCCTGCTGAAGCAACTGAATATAGATAGCTTAGATTTGTAACCTAATTTACAACTCCTCTGATATTAAACATAAATAATTTTGTTTACAGTCTATGACATAAATTAAGATTAAGAATTTTTTATAAAATGTTTCTAGAATCATTTCTATTGAAAATCTTATTTCTGATAGAAAAGGCACACGGGGATTCTACATTCATTTATAAATTATGATTTCACCATTAGATTCAACAGGCAAAATGCTACATGGAAAGAATAGTGCAATCTTAGAAAGCCACAGCATGCTGTAAAACTAATTCAGAATCACAGTGGAAAAAAAAAGAAATGTGTGAATAGGAATTTCATAAATTCCCATTCACTAACAGTGCACATTCATTCGCAGCAGTCAAATAACACAACAGTTAAACTGAGACACAACCTGAGCAGGCAGTTTTTTAAAAAGGTTTACCCGGAGATTAAAAACTTCAGGAATTTTTTATGTTTTAGTTGGGGAACCCTATCGGAAGGGGAAATTTTTTTAAAAAAAAAAAAAAAAAAAAAAAAAAAAAAAAAAAAAAAAAAAAAAAAAAAAAAAAAAAAAAAAAAAAAAAAAAAAAAAAAAAAAAAAAAAAAAAAACAAAACCCCCCCTCGCCCCCCCCCCCCCCCCCCCCCCCCCCCCCCCCCCCCCCCACCCCCCCCCCCCCCCCCCCCCCCCCCCCCCGATAGCTCAATTCATTGGCGTCATACAACAGTTAAAGAGACCCTGACCTTTATCAAAACGTGTTACTGGTGTGGTGTTCATATTCTACAGGAATTTTTTTGTTTCTCTATTGGACAGCCTTCTTTGCAAGATAAAGGAACCCTTTTTTGTATCCCTTCATACAGATACATGGGACTGTGTAAGCTATAATTTGGCGGTGGGGCTGGATTGTTCATAAACAGCTTTTTTTGGCCCAGCAAAAATTCCCCTTGAAGGTCAAGAGTTAACGATAAAATGAACTATAGACCATCACTAATGAGCAATGGGTAGAGGTACTGAAACAGACATGTATGCTCTCCCCATGTGCAGCCAAAATATTAGGTATGCACTGTGTATGTGGTTATAAGACTCTGTTTCCAGGGGAGTAGCTATAGGGGGTGCAGCAGCAGCAGTCACTACCAGGCCCTGCAGCCTCAAGGGGCCCAAAAGCCTTCTGCCACATAAGAAGACACCAGTATTGTTAATGGCGCATGGTAACTGGGGGGCCCCATTTCACTTTTTACACTAGGGCCCAAGAGTTTGAATTTACGCCTCTGTCTGTTTCTAATACATAAAATCAGAATCTGGTTGTCCAAGACTGGCTATAATTGATGTCTCTTTGCTTCATATGATGTGGAAATACACTAAGGTGGGCCTGTTTTGGAAGATTATTCTGGACATCATTTAATAAGCATGTTCTGTTGATATGGTGGCAAAACCCAGGTTTGGTGCAAAACTGACCATAGATGGTCATGCTGTGCTGGGAGCTCAATGAATCCTTTACATTACAGGTGTCAAACTGCCGGCCCTCCAGCTGTTGGGAAACTACAACTCCCATCATGCATTTGTATAATCTAGAACAGTGGGCATGATGGGAGTTGTAGTTTCCCAACAGCTGGAGGGCCGGCAGTTTGACACCCCTGCTGTTTACAAGGTCCAAAAAGTGATAGCTGCCCATTAGTTAAAGGCTGTTCTGATCTCCCCATGGTATAGGAATGTTTTTCTAAAGTAAATGGAGCATGATGTAAACCTCAAGATGAGTTGTATTTCAAAATTGGAATTTGTATGGGAAAGATGGTTTTAGACCCAAATTGTAGCAAATCAGTCTTACCTGACACTAGATTGAGTTTGGTGCAAGTTTTGACACATAGGGCCACATGTATGAAAACAGTTTAGGTCTAAAACTCACTTTTTTGCCCATAGTAACCTATGGGCAAAAAAGTGAGTTTTAGAGCTAAACAGTTTTCATATATGTGGTTCATAGGCTCTATCACTTATGTCTCTTTTTTGACTGTAGATTAACTGTATAAAGTCAAAACCCTAGTTCACCTATCCAGTGGCACAGCAAGATGTGGCAGGAGGCAGTCTACCCCAGGCAGCTCACTTGCCAACTCTCCCAGAAGAGTTGGCAAGTTTCCTAGATGCCATACATGAACACCATCTGGAAGGTCCGACTCAGAGGATGTGCAGGCACTATCCACAGCGTGGGTTGACTGTAATGTACATCCAGGCTCCCGCTGCAGTGGCCGGGAACAGAGCTACCTCCAATCCCAGTAATTTAACCCTCTAGATGCTGTTGTCAGTAATGTTGACAGTATCTAGGTGTTTAAGAGAGGTGGTGGGGCTCCCCCATGAGCACCCTTGCAACACCATTACAGGATACCCATGTACACCTAGAGGCCCAATTATGACCTCTGCATCTGCCATGTACAGGAGCCTATTAAGATTCGAGAGGCTGCCTGTCACAGCTCCAGTATAATACATAATGACACAATAATGCATTGTTTTATATTATAAAAACAATCAAGCGATTAATTGAAAAATTTTAAACAAAAGAATAAACACAAAACTCCCAATTCCCCTTATAAAATGATTTATTTTGTAAAAAAAAGTTACACATGAAATATATTATCCTGTCTGTAATGCTCCGATCTTAACTCTGAAAATGAAATGAATGAAAAACTCTTATGTGCCCCAACATGGAATACAAACATCAATGTATCCTGCAAATATAAAGTTTACATACATTGCTATATCGACATAAAAACAATAAAGTTATGGCTCGTGACATAAAACATGATTTTTTTTTAAGCTCTGATTATTTTATTTTTTTTTAAAAAGAGGTGTGACCTGAACAAGTGAGGGGGGTTTCTGTAAAAATGGGCAGCAAACTCAGTTACCGCCCCAGGCAGCAAAAACTAGCTATGCCACTGTACCTATCAACATCCTAAAGACCTCAAACACATAGTAAAACTGCTTGCATGGCCCCTATAAGGTGATCAATGGGGTGCCACTATACCAGAAGTCTTGTGAAGGGTATATTGGATGGGCTGAAAATAGACTCATTTCTATTATTTTGCCTTTGCTTTCATGATTTGTTCTCTAACCTCCACTTGATACCATTGACTTTACCCCAACTCCTGATTATCTTACCTTTGTTTAAAGGTTTTTTTGTAACTTTGAGCTAATGAATCGAGTTTGTTATTGGCTAGGCTTTAATGGACTTTTTCATGGTTCCTATGGCATCATCTTGGTTGCAATGTCAGATGTGAAATTTTAAACATTGTTTTCAAATAATGCATGTAATTGGTAATGGCAATCAGCCTTTTAGCTTGTCACCCCTGTGGGGAAGATATCAAGATGGAATTTGCAGCTTGACAGCTTCATACAATGGCTTACATGCTATAAAAGAGTCTTGGCAGATCCTGTCAAGTTCCCTACAACACAGCCTAGACATTTAAGTTGGAGCCAAAGCCCTCACATGGCATTCAATGACAATGGCAGTGTCACGTCAAGGGAGGTGCAGTGCGCCCTAACTGGAACCCAGCCCACTGTCCCTGCCTGCTTGACGTGCTGCCCTAGGTGGCAGATGGCAACTGGGCAACAGTCCCTGCGTTGCTAGAGTGCGGGGGCCGTCAGGAGTAAGAATAGTCAGACAGTCTGGGTCAATACCAATCAGAAACACCAAGCCACAAAACAGAACCAGAGGGATAAACGTAAACAAGCCGAGGTCAAAACACGAACGGGAGCGAGGTACAAAATCAGGAGACAAGCCGGGGTCAGGAGAACAAGCCGAGGTCAGGTATACCGATAAGCAAAACACAATACAAAGAACAAGAAACACAAGGTAGCCAGGAATATCACAGGCGCTGAACTCAGCCTTCAGTGAGTTTAAATGGGATTCATGGAGACCGCCCCTGTAGCTGATTGGAGCGGCCTCTGGGTCCTCCCATTTGCTGGTGCTACATGCCTCCTGTCAGGAGTGGCTGGGCCCCTGTCACTCACAGAGTTGTCAGCAGCAAGTGTATCAGGGTGGGATCGTGCATCAGCTGCGGCAGCCTGTTGATCCCTGCAGCCTGAGCACAGCCTAGCTCTGACAGTACCCCCCCTTTTAGGAGGGGCCACCGGACCCTTCCCTGGTCTGGGTTTGTCCGGGTAAGACTCATGGAACTCCCTCACCAGGCGATCAGCATGGATGGATTTCGCCGGAACCCATGATCTCTCCTCAGGACCATACCCCTTCCAATGGACCAGGTACTGCAGTGACCTTTGGACCTTACGCAAATCTAAAATACGGGCGACTTCATTTTCTAACTCCCCCTCTATGCAAACTGGAGGAGGCCTAGAGGCCGGAGTCACAGGCTGAATATGCCTATTATGAAGTGCACGACGAGACACGTTATGTATACGGATAGAAGAGGGTAATTTCAGCCGATAAGCCACCGGGTTAACCACCTCCTGAACCACATATGGACGTTCAGGTACAGGTGGAGGGCATAGTTCACCAGGAGGACCAGTTCTGGGAACCTTAGCCCAAGCACAAACTTCACAAGATGCCGCATACGCCTCAACGCTGGCACAGCTGCTTCCAGATAGAACAACAGCCCGCACATCAGTATTGCCCAGCATGGTAAGCAGACATCTGTCAACACACCATTGTCCCCACCTGACTAATTTCCCTGAATTCCAGTCAAACACTGGATTATGTTTCTGAAGCCAGGGCAGCCCCAACACCACCTCAGCGGGCAGCCCCTCCATGACGAATAGAATACACTTCTCAATATGTATGGATCCGACCACCATCTCCAGCTCAGGGGTACAATATTGAATTGCGCCCCGAGCTAGTGGAGTGGAGTCAATAGCCACAGCCCTTAGAGAATCAGATAGCGGTCTCCAAGGTAGGCCCAGACGTTTGGCGAAAGACACGTCAACAAAATTAGAAGCTGATCCAGAATCCACAAATGCATTCCCAGAACCATACAGCGACAAGTATGAAACTTTAACTGGTAGCAGCAACTTTTTAGATACAATAGGAAATACCTGCTCGCCTAGGTGATCCTCCTGCTGACCACCTAGGCGTTGGAGTTTTTCAGACCTGGTCTTCCGTTTGGAGCACTCCCGAATGCCGTGTCCATCTTCGCCACAGAAGAAGCACAACCCCTGGATGCGATGAGTAGTCCTACGGTCACTAGCCGCAGTGACAGAAAAAGCCCCTACTTGCATGGGCTCCTCTGGGTTTAAATCAGAAACAACAGGTTTAGGGGTGACCATGGTGTGGACCACCGGAAGGGGAACCTTTTCCTGCCGTCTCTCCCTAAAACGTCTCTCCAGACACACGGCTAGTGCCATAGCCTCATCTAAAGTACCAGGGGTAGGGTAAGCCACCAATAAATCCTTCACATGGTCAGCTAACCCTAATCTAAACTGGCATCTGAGCGCTGGGTCGTTCCACCCAGATGGAACGCACCAGCGCCGAAATTCGGAGCAAAACTCCTCCACAGTCCTCTTACCCTGCCGCAAGGTGGTCAGCTGAGCCTCGGCCACAGCTTCCCTATCAGGGTCATTAAAAAGTACCCCTAAAGCGGCAAAGAACCTGTCCACAGAAGACAGTTCAGGTGAATCAGGTGGTAACGAAAATGCCCACTCCTGGGGGGACCCTGAAGTAAGGACATAACAATTCCTACCCTTTGTTCCTCATTCCCAGAGGTAAGTGGGCGGAGCCTAAAATACAGACGACAACCTTCTCTAAATGCCACAAAGGCCTTCCTGTTACCTGCGAACCTGTCAGGCAACTGGATTGGGGGTTCCACAGGAGGGGAAGATAGTGCAGGGACCCTCTGACTTGAGGTAGCCTCCTGTTGTTCTACCCTCAGCGCTAGATCCTGGACTTGCTGGGTTAGCCCCTGCATCTGCTCTACCAGAGCTGTCATGGGGTCCATAGTGAGGGTAGAGCAGTAACGGTTTCGGCCTGTGATAATGTCACGTCAAGGGAGGTGCAGTGCGCCCTAACTGGAACCCAGCCCACTGTCCCTGCCTGCTTGACGTGCTGCCCTAGGTGGCAGACGGCAACTGGGCGACAGTCCCTGCGCTGCTAGAGTGCTGGGGCCGTCAGGAGTAAGAATAATCAGACAGTCCGGGTCAATACCAATCAGAAACGCCAAGCCACAAAACAGAACCAGAGGGATAAACGTAAACAAGCCGAGGTCAAAACACGAACGGGAGCGAGGTACAAAATCAGGAGACAAGCCGGGGTCAGGAGAACAAGCCGAGGTCAGGTACACAGATAAGCAAAACACAATACAAAGAACAAGTAACACAAGGTAGCCAGGAATATCACAGGCGCTGCACTCAGCCTTCATTGAGTTTAAATGGGATTCCTGGATACCGCCCCTGTAGCTGATTGGAGCGGCCTCCGGGTCCTCCCATTGGCTGGTGCACTCGCCCCCTGTCAGGAGTGGCTGGGGCCCCTGTCACTCACAGAGTTGTCAGCAGCAAGTGTATCAGGGAGGGAGCGCACATCAGCTGCTGCAGCCTGTTGATCCCTGCAGCCTGAGCACAGCCCAGCCCTGACAGGCAGATAACGGTTTAAAGAAGTACTCCTTTGAGTATTCAGTTTAAAGAACATTTGTAGTTACACATCTAAACGTCATCTTCAAACATCTAAAAGATATTGTTAATGAAAGATAAGGGGATAGATGCTATTCACTAAACTGTAGGTGGAACAGTGTGGTATAACTCATGCCTATCTTTCTTCTACTCTTGAGCAATTTGAAATTGCCAAGAGACCTCATTGAAGGAGGACTACTGTGAATATATGAAGGGCACTCTGCTGTACATTAGATGTTATTTCACCTCTCCATGAAAGATTAGATAAATACCTGAACCCTGTGGCCACACCACAAGAACCATTCAAGGTGAAAAACATTTTTAGCGAGCTTCCATACTGAGGTGATATTTTATAGTCATAGGGCTAGCTTAAAGGGGTGTTTGCATGACTGCTTTCTAGGGCTCCAGGCCAGCTTGTAGCTAGCTATGAGCCAACTTTCTCGGGAAATGGGGAGAGGGCTGCTTGTGCTCGTCCTCCCAATCCATTTCTATGGCAGTTTAAAATATAGTCAAACGAGTGTGCCCAGCTATACTTGAAAATCCCATAGAAATGACTGGAGAAAACGGAGGTGAGTGTCGCCCTCCCCATGCCCTGAGATGGTTGACTTGTAGTGAGGTACGAGCTGACCGTGCTCCTAGAAATACCCCTTTAACTGAGAGATTCTGATGACCTGATAATCTTGTGTTCTGATTTCTGTCAGGTGCAGTCTTGGAGTAAGTTAAATCACTACATGCATTAATATCTAATTCTTACCTATACCTTAGATAAAGGAGAGTATGTGTGTGGACATTAATTTAAACGATTGTTATTGGAATTCACAGACCTTTATGAAAACACTTAGGGCCACATGTATGAAAACTGTTTAGGTCTAAAACTCACTTTTTTACACATAGGGAACTGGCAAAAAGTGAGTTTTAGACCTAAACAGTTTTCATACAGGTGGCCCTCTGTCTAGTAAGATACTAACTAGATACCAACCTACCATTGACTATAAACACTGGGCGGTCGACATCTACGTCTGCGGGAATGTTCCGAAGTTCTAATTGTGCAGCTGCCTGAGTGAAGAGCCGGCTGTCAGACACAGAGTCTCCTGTCTTGATTAAGAACTGGTTAAAGGAAATGTAATACCAATATTTTATGTTACAAATTAAAACCAGATACTGGTACAGATACTTTTCTCCTTATCTATTTTTATTTTCTAATTGTAAATCTTTTAATTCTGTTTTCTGTATATGAGTATGGTTGGGGTAGGAGGGAGCTATCTTGCCTGAGCTGCTTTTAACAGCATTCAGAGAACTGCTTTACAGCATGTACACAGACCATAGGATCCAGTGAAGAGGAGCTGACTCATTGACTTCTATGGGAGAGTGTTATCGATGTGCTCTGTTATCTGGGAATAAGTCATTGTGCAGAGATGAGGGTCAGGAGAGCTGTGACTATCTCTTATTGTGAATGGTGGATTCTATGTTATCTATACATTGGTGTCACCTTTTTTGGAGTCCTTCCTGTAACAATAGTGCGGAGACTGCTGAGAAGTGATCTCTACAAAATGAGATGTGTTCTGTTAACTATCCTTAGGCTTAGTAGCCATAGTGAAAAACTGTAGGATTTCAGGACTTTTTTTTGAAACCGCAACGTTTCTTTAAAAATATATTTAATATAAAAACAGATTTAAACAATAGGTCATTTTTGATCTCACATTCCCTTTAAAACCAGTTTTAGCAAGGTTTTGAGAGGGTAGTTCTGATTATGATCTAGCTACATAATAGCTGCAGAAGGGTTGAAACTACTCAAACTGGGCTTCATTGCTGGGCCCCAAAGCAAACACATGGGCTGTTCCTATGCTATGTATGGCCTTGGCAGAAAATTATGTACTTCAAGACAAAGCCCCAGTTCTTTTCAACCACCTGATAAAATCTTGAAAGCATGTACCAATTCCAATGTTATGTCAGCCGTACAGACTACATGTGGTAGCAGATTTTTGTCTGTGTATAGAAAAGCTAATTACACAATTTCATTGAATGATTTTCTACAAAAGAATCCATATACTTAAATAATTGCAACAGTATAGTAGGGTAGAAACAGACCCCATATGGCTGCTACTTACTATATTGAGGGGGAGAAGAGTCTAATTTTCTTAGATCTTCTTCTGCTATTACAATATAGTTTGCCTTGACATTATCCTTTAAGGCAATTCTGAAGAATTTGGAAGGAGTGCAAGGTAAGTAAACCTCCCAGTGTGTAATATGCTCATCCATTACCATTGGCCCTAGTCTAACGCCTAATGGGAATACATACAACACTTCATCTAAGCCAAAAGGCCGGAGATGCTTCTGATTGAAAATGCTTCATTAAAAATCAATTGTCATCAAAATACAGACATTCAGTTCAGAGTATAAAGCAGCAAACAATAAATAATAACATGTATTGTACTTAGAATAACAGTATAATATACAGCATGTTTCCTGTACCATGACACAGGCTGCAACAGAAAAGGGTCAAACAATAAGGCATTCCAGACAGTGTTGAGGGATGAGCTGAACTGTCCAAGATGGAATAGCCTCTGAGCTGGCTGTGGATTAGTCTGCGGCCGTCCAGGACGGACATGCTTTTCTATCTTAACATAAGATGATATCTGCAGTCATTTAGCATGCTTAAAACAGCTCGATGGACACCAGGTCTCCTGTATCTCTAACAGTATGGTCCCAAAAAAATAGTTTACAAGAACAGAATGGTATAAGTTGTTCCTGGCTATAGGCTCTTTGATCCAGGGCATTCGATAGACTTTGTCCAAAGAGGTACTCCTAATAGAGCGACAAGCTGTTTCCTCACGTGAATAGGTACCTTGGGCAATTTGGTATCTTGGACAATATATTATATTATCCATGTCCAATGAAATACATTGGTAAAACCAAGAAAGAGTTATGCTGATGTATAGGGGAGTATCTAGGCAACATCAAAAGGAGCCTAGATACCCCTTTGGCAACACATATGAGAGAAGTTCATGAGAACAAACTGGATTTTTCCGCATTAATAGAATTGATAAGACCTCATTTCTCCCCATGTGAGGGAGTATCTGGGATTGGAAAGATCCAACAAAAAGAATGAGTATGGTTCGACCAGATGGCCAGTGTTCATCCAAGAGGTCTAAATGAAAGACATATATGACTTCAGACGCAGATTTCTGAGTACCCATCAATGACAAGTCTTTGTGCCTATTAGGTTCATGTATAAAGTCTCTGCAGTGGGGACTACTGGAATAGACTCTATCAATTTATTTCATCTGATTACCTTGGATTGCTTCAAATAGGGCTTGAATCCCTCCAGATGGTGCGCTTTCACAAACCAAACAACATCCTGTAGAACCAGAGAGTGCGCCATTTTTAAGGAAAAGAGCCGACTCTATTGTCCTAGCCAAGTTCCAGAGGGTCAAGAATTACTGTTCTTTCTCAGAGTTCTAGTAACACAATCATATACAACCAAGGGGGCCCGTGGAAGAGTGAGATCATGCAAGACTCTTTCCCACCCATGTGCTGCTCCTTGTACCTAACATTTTGCTTCATCTTTCCTTTTGGATGGATTGGGCAAAACACTGTCCTGGTGATATCACTGCAAACAATGGGAGACAGAGGCTATGTGAGGCAACCCTACATGTACACATTAGAAAGAACAGGATCCCAGGAGCAATGTTTTTGAGTTTGCCTTTTCCTTCTTAAAGAGATGCATGTGAGTGAAGAGATAATTATGCTTCTATATATGCTATGGATTTGCAGCATTACTTATATGATGATTTGCAGAATTAATATTTAATTAATTGACTGAATGATGTCATACTACCTTCATACTATGTAATGCATTCACTTGCTTGAAAAAAAGTGTAATTCTGTAATTTCCCCCTATTTTCCTGACTTTTTGCTCTCTTACTGATTCTATAATTCTATGTGAATGTGACAATTTGGTTGCTGATCTCTATTTTCAACCCTTTGGGTATATTTGTGACTTCTTCTCTCGTCTGTTCCCTTGTACCTCTCCCATGTGACCTGCAACTCTGACCTCTTGGTACATATCAGCTGCAGCTTCCTTTGATAGTTCCTGTAGTACCGTTGCCAAAAACTAGATACTATCTCAGTGGCCCAAACCTGGGGATTACCCTGCAGCAAAGACCATATTACCTGGAGATCTTTAGGGTTAAAGGTTAAGGCAATAGATCCCTTGGACTCTGCATTCAGATCAACCGGCACCAAACTGTATTTGGGATATACAGCATTTGCAAGCTTCACACATAACACTATAGAGCTTTACTTATTTACTCCAATAATAAAAAATCAATGTATCTAATGAGTATCACTGTATTTCCTGAACCAAGAAAAAAATGGTTAATTAGAATTTATGGTGAGTTCACTGACCATCACTCTCGATATATTTATAAAGGAGTTGACTCTTTAACTTCTATGGGAGACCTTTGTAGCCATCCTCTGTGACCTGTGCGGAGGTCAGTGTGCAGGGAGGGTGAGGAGGTGAGCTATGACCATCGCCTACCATATTGTGAATGGTGACAGGCTGTGTTATCTATGTGTTGGGTCCACCTTTCACTGTAATCCTGCCCAGCAGGATAATAAGTCTAGTAAACAGACATTGTCAGCCTATTGCTTAGTAATCAGTGTTTAAAGTGCAGGATTTAGCATTGTAGCAAGAAGAACTTTAAGAGGGCGGTGGGTATTCTCCCAACAATATTTAGCTTTGAACATGAAGGCAAAGTAACGACTATTTCCAAATACATTGCTCTTCTGAATTTGCTTCCTTTTAGAGTTAGAATAGATCATATCTCCTGCTTATGTATACAAGACTCATTGCTCTCATTGCTGTTCCAGTGGCCAGGATGGTGACGTCAATCACTGCTGTGTCTTATCAGCAGCAAAGAAGATTTTTTATTTTTGTTGCTGACAATCATTAACTCTTTAGAGCTCTGTAGCCTTCTGCCTTACTGTTTATACCCTTCTGTTAGCAATGTCTCTCTAAGGCTATGTTCACACGGCTTAATTGCGGGGCAGGGGGTCCAGAAACCCGCCGGCCACATAGACATGCATTATTCTCGGTGCGTATATGACGTGAATAATTGATATGTCACTTTTCCCCCACGCTCGCCGTATTGTGCGAGCAGGAAGAGGAGACGTAATCCATAGTTCTCTATGAGAACTGTGGATTATCGTAATGACTGGGATGTATCTCGCCCCGTATTTCACGCAGTACGGCGCGAAATACGGGGTGAGATACGTCCCAAAATAAGCCGTGTGAACATAGCCTTACAGACTCAGCTAGGAATGCTGTAGAACTGCCCACAGCTTGAACAGGGAGTGATAGCCTGAAGCTGGGTTTGAAGAACTGGCTTTATGAAACAGAACACCCTGTTACCAATGTAGGTACATCCTAGTGTCTGTTTGGGGCTATGTAGAGGGATTGCTGAACAATTGCAACTGACACCCGCACGGCTTCATTCCAGGCTGTTCAACCCTTAGGCCGTGTTCACACGGCTTATTCCCGACGGATTTGTGAGCCGGATTGCGCTCACAAATCCGCCGTGAATAAGGGGCGGGACGGGGGCGGGCCGGAGCGCGGCGGGGGCGCCGCTCCCTGGCCCCATAGACATTGCATTATCTACGGCACGTACGCGCCGTAAATAATGTGCATGTCACTTTCTCCCCCCCGCGGCATATTCGCCGAGCGGGGAGGAGCGACGGAATCCACTGTTCTCTATGAGAGCAGTGGATTACCGTAATGACTCCGACGGATTGGCACCATACTGCAGCGCAAATCCGGCGCGCAATACGGCGCCTATCCGCGGCAAAATAAGCCGTGTGAACGAGGCCTTAAAGGGAACCTGTCACATAGGTTATTCCCCCCTTGCTGAAGACAGCACAAGCTAGTGTCAGACCTGCTATTCCCAGTGCTGTGTCCCTTATTCTGTAAGATGTTGTAGTTTTAGAGCATTTAATGCTCAAATCCTATTCATGAGCAGGTGTTAGCCCCGCCCACCAAAGACTAGCCCTGCCCACCTGGCAGTTATTCACATGGTTCTACCTATTCAAAGTAATAGGGTTATCAGTTGTGAGCTGGGTGGGGCTAGCCTCAGGTGGGAGGGGTATGAAAGAAACTGACTCTTTTCTGGCTGGAAGCAGCAGGTCTGACACTAGCTTGTGCTGTCCTCAGCAAAGGGGGCATAAACTAGGTGACAGGTTCTCTTAAAGACGCTGCGGCAGTTGCACACTGTTTCCCCCACCGACCTTGACCCTTGCAGTCAAATCGTGGGGTCATGATCAGTTTACATGGTGGCTGGAAGTCTCATGAAGGATTCTATTGCTGCGATGTTTTCCATTTAACTTTTTCTTACCACAGGCAGGAAGTAGTAAAACCGCCACCTTTGTACACTCTTTTGCATTGTTTATTGCCCCATAGTGATCAAGCACCCCCTTTTGCTCTTTATCAAATACAAAAATAAAATAATAAAAAACTTACACGTAATGGGTATCGCCACATCCATAAAAGTCTGATCTATTAAAATATAACATCATTTATCCAATACACTGAACACTGTAGAATAAAAAAATTCCAAATGCCAAAATTTTGGTTTTTTGGTAATTTCATGTCCCCTAAAATTTAGAATAAGAGTGATCAAAAGAGTTGCATGTATTTCAAACTAGAACCAATAAAAAGTACACTTCAACCCACAAAAAATTAACCCTCACTCAAGTCCATAGAGTACAAAAAAAGCTATTGGTTGCAGAAAATGGCGCTGTAGCGAAAATTTTAAAAATAGAAAATATTTGAATTTTTTTTGGTACTAATACATAGCAAAAACCCTACATATTTGGTATTTCTGGACACTTATCAACCTGTATAGTACAGAGAGCACATCATTTATTTCAAAGAGTGAAAATCGTAAAAGCAAAACCCCCCGCAAGTATGGCACAAGCACTTTGTTTTTTTTTTTTCAAATTTTGCCCCACTTAAAATTTTTTGGTCATTGCCCAGCATATTCAGTGGTACGGTGAATGACCAGTAGAAAGTACATCTTGTATTTAAATAAAAAAGCCCTTATATGTCTTTGTAGATGGAGAAAGAAAAAAGTTATGGCTCTGGAAAGGTGAGGATTAAAAAAATGACAAAAAATAGGCTGCGGTACAAAGGATTTGAATAAAATCTAATACAAATTTTAAAAATAAGCTTTATACAACTTTATGTAAATAATAAATCTACACAGTATTATGTTCTGTTCAAGTGCAATAAAATAATATATATATAACTTTTACATATTAGGCTATTATTTTTTAACCTCTTGCCAACACATGACGTATGAGTACCTCTTTGTGCCGTAAGGTCCTATGTAGCGGGCTTCTCAGGCAGCAAGTAATAGAACCACCATATTGGTACATTTTATATAATGCAGAAGGGTGTACAGATTATCGAATACCCTAGAGGTCAAGTGCACTAAGGGATCATTAAACATCTCCTAAAAATTGGAATAAAAAGTGATCAAAAAGTCGCATCCATCTCAAAATGGCACCAGTGACAAGTACACTTTATCCCGCAAAAAATACATCCTCACTCAGGTCCATCAGTGGAAGTGCAAAAAATTTATTGGTTGCAGACAGTGGCACTGCAACACAAATTTAGGAAATAGAGAATATTTGGATTTGAGTACTGTACGAAAACATAACAAAAGCTCTACATATTTGGAACTGCCTAGATCGAATCAACCTGTAGAACGCAGAGAACACATCATTTACACCTAAGAGTGAGCAACATGAAAAAAAACTTGCAAACATGTCTCGAGCACTTTTTTTTTACATTTCACCCTACTTAGAATTTGTTTTTCAGTTTCCCAGTATATTCCATGGTACGATCAATAGCAGCATGAGAAAGTACATCTTGTGTTGCAAAAAAAGCCCTTGTATGTCTATGTAGATGGAAAAATAAAAAAAAGTATGACTCTTGGTAGGCAGAGATGAAAAAAATGAAGAGCTATAGTATTATAACCTGCTGCCAGAAAGGGGTTAATGAAAAAAAATGTTTATTTTATAAAAGGTCACTTTTTGTGCTTTATAGTTCAAATTTACAAGGTTATTTTGCTCTATTCTGTTTTCTTTGTGCCTCTTGTGGTTTTAGAGACATAAAAATTGGATTATTCTATACTTTCGTAACTTGTCTGTGCCAAAAAAAAAAGTTAGATACTATCATATCATTCAGGCATCTGGGGTAGCACTATTTTACTTGGTGTGGTTTGTGTTTTGATCAAGCTTGACTTGTCTAGTGTATTGAGCCATGTTTGAGACACTTTTGTTGTGTTAGGGTCTTATATTGTTACAGGGCCACTGTTATGGCAGTAAAACCAGTACTTCCGACCAGTACTTCCGTATGGGGCCGTCCAGCCTGTGAAGCAAGTGGGGGCCTGCCGCCTTGCTTTACAGAGGCTATCTTAATTGTATGCACGTCCTTGCGATGCGCATACAATTAAGATGAACGGCGGGGCAAGGAGTGCTGTACCATACATAGCTCAGTATGTCCTGCTATACATAGCTGTGCAGACGGCGCGACAGAGGTGACGTCATCGCTCCGCCTGCCGAGCTTCCTTTTCTAGTCCCCAAGCCTAAATTAGCTACATGGGGGCCCTTCTCTACCTACAGTGGGGCACTATTCTCCCTACATGGGAGCCCTATGCTACAGGGGGCCTTATTCTACCTTCAAGGGGGCCCTATTTTACCTACGGGGGGCTCTAAGCTACAGGGGGTCCCTATTCTACCTACAGGGGGGCACTAAGCTACAAGGGGACCTTCTACCTACAGGGGGCCGCTAAGCTAGACGGGGACCCTAAGCTACAAGGGGGCCCTCTTCTACCTACAAGTAGCCCTATTCTTCCTACAGGGGCCCCTAAACTACAGCGGACCCTTAAGCTACAAGGGGCCCCTATTCTAGATACAGGGAGGCCCCTAAATTACAGGGGGGCCCTAAGCTACAGGGAGGCCCTATTCTGCCTACAGGTCCTAAGTTACCTATGGCCTATGGGGGGAGAAAGCTACCTAGCCTCCAGGGGCTCTAAGCTACCTATACCGTGCCCTAAGCTACCTACACAGGGCCCTAAGCTACCTGGTCATCTGCACCGGGCCCTAAGCTACCTACACCGGGCCCTAAGCTACCTACATGGCTCCCTAAGCTACCTACGGGGGCCCTAAGCTATCTAGCTATTGCCAGGGAGCCCCAAGCTACCTACCTACCACCTGAGGGCCCCATTGTAACTACATACCAACTGGGGGAGGCCCCAATCTACTTGTCTACCTACTGGGGGGCCCATAATTAATATGGTGTAATTATTACCATTTGGGCCATTATAGATGGGCAGTTTGTATATGGGGGCACTCAGTTGGGAAAATGATAAAAAAGTGAAGAGTCTCAGGTGTTTGTGTTGTAAATTCTGCAGGGGTGAGTGGTGGATGGGAGAAGTCATCATGTAGGTCTGGTCCAAATGAAGAAGAAAATGGAAAGTGAACAACTCATCAGACAAGACATCACCTGTGAGGCCCTAAATGTAAGTAAAATGTTTGAAAAGCACCTGTGTATCTGGTTTCTACCACTTTAGGGTCACTGTGTATCTGGTATCTACCACTTTAGGGTATGGAGGAAATATTGATCTTGGTGTGATAGTTTATATTCAGTAACAGTATGGTGGAGTTATGTGATGATGACGTGGCAGTATTATTAAGTGCTTGTATATTGTTGTTGTTTTGTGATATTGGTCTTGGTATGCTGGTTTAGTCAATAACATTATGGTGGTGCTAGTCAGTATATGGTAGTGATATGTCGTGGTATTATTTGGCCTTTGTATATTGTTGTTTGGCAATAGTGGTCTGGGTATACTGATTTGGTCAGTAACATTATAGTGGTGATGTGGTGATCATGTGGCAATATTTGCTGGCCCTTGTAAAAGAACTGACCCACAAAATACATATAAACTGTACCTTGTAAAATCAAGCAAGAGCTAAATCCAAAAACAATGGCGCAATTGCATTTTTTTTTCTCAGAAACAATTTTTTTTTTTTCTGGGGTGGCGATGGTTGTGGGGCTAGAGGGTAGCTGAGGAGTCGTGGAGGTGGGGTGTGCAGAGCGGCGGCGGTCAGCCTGTGGGTGGGAGGCGGAGTCGAGGGCGAAGCAGGGCGGGGGGCCAGACGCTATGGCTGTATGGGGCCCCAAAATTTCTGATGGCGGCCCTGTATTGTTCACTCATTCGCTCTGATGAACATTTGTAAACCCTGCTAAATGAGATGTAAAAAGTACAGTTACACAACCATTACACTAAAGATGGCCCCCACTGACAAGTACAGTCTGCAGTCTCAGAGGTAGTTGCACAGACCTTGGTCTACAGACAAATTCTCAAGAGAAGATTTAAGGGGAATGTATTGTATTTTATTACATATTGACTATAAAAAATGAAAAAAAAAGACAACTTGCTTTCAGGTTTGACATCTTGCTCACTTGCCTCTGGAAGGTATCAGTGGTCCCTTGGGACTCAATCAATGCCCAAGGACTCATGCATAAGTCACTTTCATGAACACCAACGTAGACCTCTAGAAAAAAAAAGTGAATTCTCATTAAAATAATAAGAGATGTCAATAATAGAAAAAAAAGACTATAAAATATGAAAGAGTTAGTCAAAGGTAAGAATGCATTATGGCTCCATCAATACAGTCTCTGAGTTGTGCACATTCATAATACACCACATATAAACTTCTATGGGGCTTTACCCCTATTTTTCTATGAAGTCTGCACCGTTCTAGTAGATGTCATAGTATAGCTGTTTTCAGGGCTGCCATAACTAATTTTCCCATACAGCTGAAAAATATGGGCCCCCATAACATTACCAGTTTCTATCTTGCACTAAATTAGAGAGCCATGGGTGTTTTTTTTTTATTAAAGAATTACTTCTAGGTGGTAATAGGACACATTTATTATGGTAATTGTGCCAGTTGTGAATCAGTGTCACCAAAATACTGGCGTATATGTGTTACAGAACATTTGTGGCTGTGTAGAAGGGGCAAGACTCAGCATCCGGTGCCCAAATTTTAGTGCAATTAGTGACATAAAGTAAGCCAACTAATAGAAAGTGTAAACTTAGGACCTCACGTATGAAAACTGTCTAGTTCTAAGACCTTCTTTGTTGCCCATAGCAATACAGTATTCTGAAAAAATGAAAGGGCGGCTCTGGTTGGTTGCTCTGGGCAACAAAGAAAATCTTTGACTTTAGACCAGATAGATTTATCAATACTTTGATAAATGTGGTACATTTTAAGACTGTCTAGTTTAAGCTTATACAGTCTAAGTAGTAGACAATATTTTTATTATTATTATTATTTATTTTAGGGCGGCATTGATTTCAGGGCATTGTACATTTGAGGCGGATTAGCTACATAAGACCGAACTAGTACAATGGTGATGATAAATGACTTAATAACTGGTACAGAGATAGAGAGGACCCTGCCCACGAAGCCTTACAATCTACAAGGAAGGAGGGAAGAGACAGAAGGTGTGGGGCAGACATGTTTGTGGGGCGGAGTATTGTGGGTTATAGGCTATCCTGAAAAGATGGGTTTTCAGGTTGCTTTAGAAGGTAATAAAAGTGGAGGAGAGTCTGATGTGATAAATCTGCCCCAATATGTCTATAGAATTGTAAGCTGTGTCACACATTAGTTCATGCGCCTCAGTTCAAGTTACTAACCATGACCTACAAGGCTCTCCATAACCTCCATAACCTCTCCTCTCCATACATCTCTGCCTTAATCTCCAGATATCTCCCCTGTAGAAAAATAGGAACAAAAAGCGCACTCCTGTGTAGCAGAGCAGTAAAAGATTATATCAATTAGGAGTTAATAAAACTGCTCACCTGGAAGGGTTGTACATGCAGCGGTACAACACACACTGAAAGTTTAAGTTGAAATAGGTTACCAAAGTAATTCCACGGTAGTAGCAGCCGATCCAATTGTCTCTTCCCTCCTTCCTCCCTCTTCCCTCCTTCCTTCCTTCCCTCCTCCGGTTTCTGTGGTAAATAGATCTGGTCTGTTTGTTATGATCTCCTTACTATTGTTATGTATATTATTTATCTATTGTTATGTATATTTTTCTTTTGTTATGTATATTATTTATTGTTATGTATATTTATCCATTGTTATGTATATTATTTATCCATTTGTTGTGACACATGATTTCAACACCAAAATATTTATTTATTTGTTAGAGAGGTATTATTTTTTCTAAACTTGCGAGCTTTGTTTTAGTTCGCCACGACCTTCCAGCCTCGATTTCAAGTCCCGGCCTTTTTAAATTCTGGTATTCCCATCTATGACCTGATGAAGCAAACCCGGCGTTTGCAAAACGCGTTGTCTATTTGTTTTTATTGTTAAATAAATGACACTAATTTGCTGGTAATGTTACCTAGTGTCTTTTAGCTTTATCTATTTTATTTCCACGAGCGCTAATCCTATTTTTCTGGCTCCTGTGTACAGATATCTCCCCTCACTCAATATTCGCTCCTCATGGGACCTTCCTCTCTGATCTCCTCTTGTCAGCTCCTCACACTTCTCCCGTGCATCCTCCATACTCTGGAACTTATTACCACAACACATCAGATTCTCCTCCATCTCTTCAGGATACCCTACAGTTTACAATAACTCTGCAGCCACTACCCCATCATACACACATATCCATCCCTCACCTTCTGACTCCTTCCTCCTCTCTTGTAGATTGTATTCTCTTGCAGGCAGGGTCCTCTCTACTTCTGTATCAGTTTGTATTTGCCCGGGTCCCATTATGCATTTGAGCCCCTTTGTTTTTACAGTGCCCTGGAATTAAGAGCTCTTGAAAATAAATTATAATTTAAAAATAATAATAATCATAATTCATGAGGTTCCTACAGCTGCCACCATACAACCTCTGTGCACAGTGCTCTCCTATACAGCACCCACCATATTTTAATAGATTTAAAGGGGATAATCCCTAATCATTAAAGAGATCTCTTGACAGCAAGCTGATTACGAAGTGTCCCCCTGCTCGGACCCCAAACGTTTAGCTGTAATCTATAAGGACTTTTGGCAGTAAGTGCTCAACTTCCCTGCAACACTATCTCAAGGGAAATTAATCATTACACAATATCTATGCAAATCCATCTGTGTAATGCAGGACGGGTCTTTTGTAGTGACAGACTCTATTTGTAACTTATTTCCACTCTGACAGAGAGACGAAAACCCTGAGCGAGACCCATTTCATAGACACTCCCTTTAAATTGGTCATCTACTTCCTTAGGTGTCAGTCAACTCGTATAAATGATCATACAACAGATGTTATGTGATATAGAAAAATAAAATTAGTTACTTTCATTAGGTTTAGTATGTAGAAAAAAATATTGGGGCACATTTACAATGCAATTACTTCAGAATTTTGGTATCATTTACACCAAATACTGGCGTACATGCCTTACACAACATTTATCACATGTCTAAGACAGTTTTTAGACACTTGCTGTATGTCTGACAAAGGGGTGTGGCTTCTTCAGAAGGGTCATGCTTTCATAGAGAGGGGAGTGGCTTTATGTGGAAAATTAGTGAGCTAAAAACTTACAAACTAAGCCAACAAATAAGTGGAATAAAGTAAGATAAAAATGTCTAAACATGCATCAGATTTATCATACAGAGTGAGCCACAGTCTTTTGAAGTAGAAGTTTACACTCTCTAAGTATTACAATTGTAAATCTGTCCCCAGGTTTTCTAACTCCTCCCCGTCGCAGAGAATTTTGTCGCATTTGTTTTTCCTCCTTGTTTTCCAGGAGCCTCACACTTTATACTTTTTTCATTGACATAGACGTAAGAGGGCTTCTTTTCTGCGTAACAAGATGTACTTTTTAGTGGTACAGTTGATCTCACCATATAATGTACATGGAGACTCCAAAGATATTCTTTATGAGGTAGAACGTAAAAAAAACAAACGTAAGTTAAATGAGAATGCTTGGACCGGGGAAAATGTGTGCAAGTGGGTAAGTAACTGGCTCAATGATAGAAAACAAAAGGTGGTGATTAACCCCTTAACGACCTTGGATGTATGCATACATCCAAGGTCGTTAAGGGGTTCGCGCGACATCCCGCAGCATTGGCCCTGACCGGAGATCACTCCGAGAGGGCCGATTAACCCCTAAGTGAGACACAGAAGGAGCGGGCTCTGTGTCTCTGTCACGCCTGCAGCCGCGGCTGCTGTCCAGAAGTATAAAATACCTTCCGGGCTATCTGTGACGTCACCATGCCCGGCCGGGCCCTGTGGGCATGGCTGGGCATCGTAACTGACAGTTGTCACAGAAACCAGTACACAGCAGTAAGCTGTATACTGATTCCTATTGAATCCCCTATTCAAATCCCCTGTGGGGAAGAGAAAAAAAAATGTGAAGAAGTAAAAAAAATGTGAAAAACCAGTAAAACACAAAACACGAAAAATAAAATAAAAACACCTACATCGCCCTTTTCCCTTTTACAAATGGCAATCACCCCGAAAAAGATCAAAAATAAATAAAGTACCCATATTTGGTATCGCCGCGTGCGTAAAGACCTGCCCTATAAATATGTAAATTAACTTGCACGGTGAACGCCGTAAAAAAAAAAAAAATCAGAATTTCGATTTTTGTTCATTCCCCAGCACCAAAATGCGACCAAAAACTTATATAAACACCAAAGTGATGCCAAATTAAAACGGCGGTTCATCCCACAAAAAAAAAGTCTGTACACTTCTCTGTATACGGAAAAATAAAAAAGTTATGGCTAAAAGAAGAAAGTGATATATAAATATTGTTTTACACAATAAAAACACTTTTTATTTGTTTTTTAAAAGCACTTCAACATAAAAAAAAACTAAATAAATTGGGTATTGTCGTAATCGTCTCGACCCACAGAGTAAAACTAACTTGTCACATATACTGCACGGTGAGCACTGATAAAAATAAAAAACACTACAAGGATTGCAGTATTTTCTTTACCCTGCTTTCTAAAAATGGATTTAAAACCAATCAAAAAACCTTGTCCCCTCAAAAATGCTACCAATAGAAACATCAACTTATCCTGCAAAAAGCAAGCTGCTATACAGCTTTGTAAACAGAAAAATAAAAAAGTTATGGCTCTCAGACTATGGCGATGCAAAAACGTGTTTTCCTGTTTGAATACAAGTGTTTTTATTGTATAAAAGCAGTAAAACATGAAATATATAAATATACAAATTGGGCATCGCTGTAATCGTATCGACCTGCTGAGTAAAGCTAGCTTGTAATTTATACTGCACAATGACCTCTGTAAAAAATAAAAACACTACCAAGATTGCGGTATTTTGTTCAAAACGCCTCAGAAAAACCTTAATAAAAAGTGAATAAAGCGTCATATGAGCCCTATAATGGTACCAATAAAAACATTCCAGAATTCCTTGTAAATATAAAACATTTCAGCTAAAACTGCAGATTGTAGGAAAAAAAAATGTTTAAATTTTGACAGCCTAATGCTAAAAAAAATGTGTGAAACACCTGTGGGGTCGATATACTCACTATACCCTTGGATATATCTCTTAAGGGGTGTAGTTTCCAATATGGGGTCTTTTTAGGGGTGTTTATTAAGTTATAGCGCCATAGGGTGTCAGCAAACCTGAAATGGCGTCTAAATAAAATCGTATTGAAAATGAGACCCCAGAGTCCGGTAGGTTCTCCTCCTATTCTGGGGCTTATGGTTGAGCCAAATAATGCACTAGGGCCACAAATGGGATATCTCTAAAAACGTCAGACCTGAGGGAATTGGTATTAAAGGGGTTTTGCCACAAAGTAAAATTGACGTGTGAAGTTTGCAAATTAAATAATAAACATTTTCACAATTCATCATTATTAATAATTCTGGACCGTTTTTTGTTTTAGCCGCTCCCTTAGTTATCCATTGTTTACAGCTCGTCTCCAGGGGATACGACCAAGGCTGAGAGCTTCTCAGTCCTGGTCGCACATGCTCAGACATCACCTCTCCTCTCAGGCAGCTACTGAGTGTCAAACCCCAGGTGCTGTTATTCTACTTCTGTCCTCTGTCCTCCTTATTAATTAGTCAAACAGTGCAAATAAATTTAAAACAGAAACCTTAATCAGGTATGTGCATTGATAAAGAGGAAAAAAATCCGCAGGTTTGGTTCCTGCAGGGATTTGAACCTAAGACCCTTGTGCCTGGAGGCAAAAGTTTTACAGCTGAGCTACAATGTAGCTACTTACAGTTCTACACATAAACAGACCTTTCTTTGACTACAGAGAGGACAGGCATGGTGATGAAATCTTGCTGGGTCACATGATGTGCAATTCAAACAAATCACACACGACCACTTCTGAGTACACAGAGCTGGATGCAGGAGGTATGAAATGAGATAGTGGCAAAACCCATTTAAGTTGCATTTACCTGGTCACATTTACCGTATTTCAGTGAATAATGGATAAATATTGAAAATCTGCACACAAAAAAAAAAGTTTTTGAAATTTCAGCTTTACTTTGCTTTAATTTCTGTGAAATACCTAAAGGGTTAACGAACTTCCTAAACACTGTTGTAAATACTTTAAGGGGTGTAGTTTCTTAGATGAAGTCATTTAGAACTGGACTGGTCCCTAAAAAAATGTATATTGCAAATTTTCTTGAAAAGGTGAGAAATTGCTACTAAATTTCTAAGCCCTCTAATGTCATAAAAAAAGACATTTAAAAAATTATGCCAACCTATAGTGGACATATGGTAGCTGCTAGTTATAAACTATTTTGTGTTGAATAATTATCTGTCTTGTACGCAAAACTTTTAGAGCTTTCAAAATGACAGATTTTTCCAAATTTTGACAAAATGTGGAAATTTTTCACAAACAAACAAAGATTGTATGGTCTAAAATTTCTTACTAACTTATAACACAATGTGTCACGAGAAAACAATCTCAGAATCACATGGATGGGTAAAAGTGTCAAAAAGTTATTCTCACATAAAGTGACACATGTCAGATTTCAAAAATAGGGCTGTGTCATGAAGGCCAAAACTGGCTGGGTCCTTAAGGGGTTAATGGCACATACTCAGACTGGATTGCTGTAACTAGTGGGGTACCACAGGGTTCAGTATTGGGCCCTATCCTCTTTAATATATTCATTAAAGGGGTTGTCTCATTACATTGAATCATCTTACCTCAGTCCTGTTTTTTTGGTTTCATGTTGAATTCAGGGGGTGTTTACTGGTTTCTACTAGGCTGCAGTAGGCCAGGTCTGTAGCTATAACAACCAGTGCTGGCAGCCTATCAGGATAGATCAGGATAGATAGCGACCTGAGGAGCTGATGCAGCCCATACAAGAGGGGATATCTGGGAATAGGTTGGACACTGTTAATGGACATATATTGCAAACTGACTTGTTTTTGCAAGACCTTTAATATAAAAAGTAATCCTTATAGTGAGACAACCCCTTTAATGACCTTACACATGGATTGCACAGTAGAATATCAATCTTTGAAGATGATACTAAGTTCTGTAAAGTAATCAACACAATAGAGGATAATGTGTTATTACAAAGGGATCTGGATAGGTTGGATGCCTGGGCACAGAAGTGGCAGATGAGGTTTAACACAGATAAATGCAAGGTTATGCACATGGAGCCTGCTCAGTGAGAAAGCTTACTCCATACACGTTTACTGATACTATGCAGTAGATATATGGCAAATGCCAGTACGGGGTTAAATGTTGTAGCTGTTTATATCTTATCTTTAAGAACTTTGCCTGAGGCAGCCCTTGGCGAAACACAATTATATCTTGTATTGTCTCTATAGTCAGTGGTAGCTGAATAAATAGGAATCAGAGAAATGTTATACATTACTAGTGTACCTGTCACAATTTGCAAGTTTCCCTGCTTCCCCTGTGTTAGTAACCTTCCCTTAGCTCCTGGGGGTGGAATCCGGCCTTTGCTATTTCTGTTGTGTAGCAAGGCAGCAATGAACTACTGCAGCTTATCATCCTGCCTGGCTAGCTTTAAAATCCAGCTACTGCCTTCAGTTTGTACCTGAGGATCTGATGTGCTAGCTAGGGTCCATAGCACTAAGCTCATGCCCTCTGAGTTCCTGCGTTCTGATTACCCTAGTCCTCCATTGTTTCTGTTGTCCTGCCTGCTAGCACAGCCTGATGTCCCTCCATTGTTCCTGGTATCACATTTGCTCCTCATGTCCCTGATCACGGCTGGACAGGCAGCTGCCATCTTTGACTCCAAGGATCCACTTTCCCCCTTCCATAACAAAAGTTTCAAGAACTGTCTGTATACCCTGTATGTGTTTTTTTCTGCAATAAAGCCCTTTGAAATGCGACAGTACCCAAGACAGTAGACTAGAGTCTCTTCCCCAAAGACTAGGAATCAGCAGGGGAGCTGCATACATAGTCTTATCTGTGTATAGAGTAAAGTGCTGCTAAGGACTGGGAAGTCGGAGTTGGTGTCCATTTTGGTGGAGTCAGAGTTGTTATAAAATGGATTGACTCCGAGTCAAAAAATATATAAAAAAATTGTTCAAGTTAGTTCATTGCAGTATGTGCTAAATATTTTTTCTTATGAATTTGGGAAAATTATGAAATGTCCTTTACACTCATAAGCAAAAGGGTAACAATGTTTTGAATGTATTCGTGCCCAAGTCAGAGTTGTGGAGTTGGAGTCGGTGTCAGGGAAATTAAGGAGTCGGTGTCAGAGTCGGATGTTTGGATTACTCCACAGCCCTGGTGCTGCTATACCGCCTTGTCTAGACCTACAGCTGAGGGATATTTGAAGGTTTTCTTTTATTTGGATCAGATAAACTATACAAAATCTAGACAATAAAAGATCTGTATATAATAAAAACATTTGTAAGTCATATGTAATTTTCAGAAGATATACTTCCTTTATAGAAGCATACAAGTACAACATGCAACCAGTTGGGGGGTTCATTTCTCAGAGGGAAGGTGCTGTTACTAAGGGCCAGATCAGTAAATGAAGTTTGCCGAACATATAGATTCTTGCAAACCCTTTTTGTTCATCTTTACCACTTAGCAACGGCGCATTGGAGAATACAACCCACTTTGTGGCTTCTCCCATAAGGATTACATAACCGCTCCTGAAGAATGCAACTATACCAAGTTAATTACAGATAATGAAAAGCCTCTGCCTACAGACTATGGAAAGGCTACTGTTCACAGTAAATGAGTTATACATACACAAACTGCACGGCTGACCTACCCTCTGTGTGAATTGAAATGGTCTGTTTCCAGCAAGCTAATTTACCTAGCACGGTAAAAGTCTTTTAATCCAGCGCCCATTGGTCTGGAAATGCTAATTCAGTATTTGTACAAAATAACTTTGCTTAAAAGTCTTGTGAGAGTGGCAAAGACCGGCATGTTTTAGAACTGGCTGAGAGACAAAAGAGAATTTTGAACATGATGGCCCCTTATGATGTCTGAAGGGGTAGTCCTCATTAATTTATTTGTTTTTCTCATGGTACTACCCATTTAAAAGCACGGTCTCGTGTCTGGTCTCCACGGTCATCTGTTGGCTTCGTTCTTCTTCTTAGCAGGAAAGCCACCACTGCAGTCGCTGATTGGCTGCAGTGGTCACATGCTATTTCCTGACATCACAATTTAAAACTGCCCAACAGGTGAAGTCAGTGGCACATGAAAGGTGAGTATAATTTTTTTTTAATTTAAATGGAAACTGCTATGGTTAAAAAAAAAATGGACAACCCCTTTCAGACTATTCAACACAAATCTGAAAGCTGGAAAGAGGCTGGGAAATTGGGATTCTGCCTTGAGAATTTCTCTATTTGTGATAATGCTTTCTTTTTTTGGTGGACATGAACAAGTCACAGTTATATATTGATGTTTCCAAAGAAATAGTGGGAGTATCTTACAATATTTTAAAGATGGACTTTTAATAAGCCTATGGAAATACAGTTATGGATATCTTTTTACTAGAGCATGTGCCAAACTCAGGGCCTGTGGGCTAAATCTGGCCTATCATGTCGCTTTATATGGCTTGTGAGAGCTTAGACACAGAGAGCAGGGATAGATAAGGTTTAAATGTAGAAGGCTTTATCAAGAAGATACAGCCGGTACTTGTCAGATGCCACAGCACTAGCACAGAGAATGGGCACCATCTTGGATTTGAAGCTCTGGTGGGCACCTCCACATAGCTATTTTCATCAACTCACAAGCAGTGGCACAGCTCTATCCAAGCAACCTTTAAGTCTTCCTGGGGTACATAACCAATAGGGGGCACAATCGTTTGTCCGATATATGGCAGTACTACAGCCGTATACAGGATTTTCATTCATTAGTTATTACACCCTACCTATAGCAGGGTATAATAGGTACATGCCAGCCATGGAAGCCTGCATGAGGCATCTGGGTGCCATAGCAACTGAGCTTCCCCCTACAATTATATTGTCGGGGATTGTTATGGGAGCGCATCGTTCCTCATTCATCTAGACACTGCGCCCACAATTGACACAGTGTTCCGTGCCCTGCTCTTTGTAGTGGCTGCCAATGGACAGCCGGCAACCGCTGCATATGAAGCTGGCTCAGAGAGTGAGCCCCCTTCAGCCTCCTACCTGCCTGAGATACTACATTTGAACTATAAGATGCACCCCCATTTTTCTCCCAAACTTAGAGGAAAAAAAAGGCATTTTATGGTTACTTTATTTGTAACCAAGAAAATTGTCCATACACCATAGAGAGACTGCTGGGACACCTCCATGTGGTACATAGGGGGTCTCTAGTTATTTAACAATAGGTGAAGGATTAGTTACACTTATACATACTAAGGCTATGTTCACACGGCGTAATTTCGTAATTTCGGCATCTCGCCCGTATCAGAGCGTGAAATTATGGTAATCCATAGCTCTCATATAGAACTATGGATTACGCCTCCTCTCCCCGCTCGTACAATATGATCGTATACGATCGTATTGTACGCGTGATGAGATAAGTGACGCCGCGAGTAATGCATTGCTATGGGTCCGGCGGGCTGCCGGGCTCCCTGCGCCGCGGGGGTATGCGCTGATCAGTGTGAGCTCCCGAAACACAATATGTATTGCGGCGCATACTGTTTGCACCGCAATACATCGTGTGAACATACCCTTACAGTTACAAGGGGCCCTTCGTGGGCAAGTGGACCTTTGTGAAAATGATCTTGACACCACTAAACTACAGCCTGCAAACATAAAAATAGATCACAGCTTCCTGGACCACTAGAATTCATGTTTTCACTACACATAGCAGAAATATATCTTCTTAACCTTGTAATGCTTCATTTTTTGTCAAGGGAAAGAAATACATGAGAGAAAGTAAAATCAGCTGCAAGGACATGACCAACTGCAGCTTAGATCTCAACTACCTGGATCTCTAAAATTGGCATATTCATTGCAACAGTATTGAAAGCAGAATGTATGTCATGATCAGGTGAAATATATGTGGGCTGGGGGTTTATCTTACTGTGATGTATAATAGCCCATAGATTGTTAATATCTTTTCCTAGGGCTTATTTATGCAGATGTCTTTTATATGTGTATTATGACCTCATAAAAACTCCTGAATGCAGAATAATAGGAACTATACACATGCATGGATTTGCATCTGTATTTTAAATAAGCAGCATGTCCTATTTCTCTCCACTGTAGTCGGTGGTGACTGCATAATACTGAGAGCCTACAGTATATTGTGATCTGTATCCGTGTGTGTGGGGGGCAGATTTACAAGGCGTTGCATTTCATACGACAGTCTTAAACTAAAGCACATTGGAGTCATATGAGCCACATTTACGAAGAGGCACAGGCCTCTTAATAATTCCGGCACATCTTATATTTTCTCTAATTCAGAAAATTAAATGTACGTCTGTTATGAGCAGGCATAGATTTGTGCTGCTTTTTGTGCCATTTTCTGCCTTAAAAGTTGTTCAAATATGGTAAAATAAAATTTCTCCATTTTATCCATTTTCTTGCAGGTAAAAGAAGCTGTATGTGTCTTTAAATACAGCAGTCCCTCAACATACAATATTAACCAGAACAACCATTCTGGACGGCATGTATCAACGGGGCTGTGTACACCCAAACAGCCGTATGCCCAAACTTAGAGCAATCTGCAGCAGACATGGCACTTTTGAATGCACCAAGTTTGCAGCGGGCGTGTTGTGCCAGAATTGTGCAAAGTTTAGTACATAACTGTCATACAAATCCATACCAATTTCAAGTGGCATGGGTGAGACAAATTTTGCCATAGAACGACACACATGTATAAAGTGCGGTGAGACACATTCATACACACTGGCGCCTTCTACACTCCTGTAAAGCAATTTAAAACTGTTGTGTCCGCACCAGGTTTCATACATGTCGCCCTGTATGTTTAAACTATGACTCTATGGAAGACTTGTAATTGATCCTAATCCCTGAAATGTGACCCCAACATAATACAAAATGAAGATTAAAGAAAATGAAGCAGATAATAATACAGGTAAAGCAAATCCTTACATATAACAGAAAGAGCTGCTGGAAGCTGGAAATTATTTTCTATTTTGAGGACAGGAGCTTTTCTGGGTCATGTACTTTATACAGAGTGTAACAGAGAAAAGGAAAATGTGGCCCTCACTTGGGGCGACATGTATGAATCTTTGCGCTGACAGGCCAGTTCTAAATCGCTTTAAGGCAGTGTAGAATGCGCCAGAATGTATGAACCTGTTCTTCTTCAGTCCAAACATAGAGACGCATTGTAGTGCCAATACGACAAGTCAGACTCAGGCACCACCTTTAACCTTGTCTGGCTGTTCTTCTGCAGGTCATACATACAGGGCAGTGTAGAGCCAATACCACAAGTCTGGCTCAGGCACCACCTTTACCCTGGTCTGGCTGTTCTTCTGCAGGTCATACATACAGGGCAGTGTAGAGCCAATATGACAAGTCAGACTCAGGCACCACCTTTAACCTGGTCTGGCTGTTCTTCTGCAGGTCATACATACAGGGCAGTGTAGAGCCAATACCACAAGTCTGGCTCAGGCACCACCTTTACCTGTCTGGCTGTTCTTCTGCAGGTCATACATACAGGCAGTGTAGAGCCAATACCACAAGTCTGGCTCAGCACCACCTTTACCCTGGTCTGGCTGTTCTTCTGCAGGTCATACTGTACATACAGGCGCAGTGTAGAGCCAATACCACAAGTCTGGCTCAGGCACCACCTTTACCCTGGTCTGCTGTTCTTCTGCAGGTCATACATACAGGGCATGTGTAGAGCCAATACACAAAGTCGGCTCGGGCACCACCTTACACTGGTCTGGCTGTTCTCTGCAGGTCATACATAAAAGGGGCAGTGTAGAGCCAAATACCACAAGTCTGGCTCTGGCACCACCTTTACCCTGGTCTGGCTGTTCTTCTGCAGGTCATACATACAGGGCATTGAAGATCCAATACCACAAGTCTGGCTCAGGCACCACCTTTACCCAGGTCTGGCTGTTCTTCTGCAGATCATACATACAGGGGCAGTGTAGAGCCAATACCACAAGTCTGGCTCAGGCACCACCTTTACCCTGGTCTGGCTGTTCTCTGCAGCTCATACATACAGGGCAGTGTAGAGCCAATACGACAAGTCAGACTCAGGCACCACCTGTACCCTGGTCTGGCTGTTCTAGCTGTTCTGCACCTAGGTCTGGCATCTAAGAATCATAAATGTGTCTACTTCTATGATTGTCGTGTGACGTCCACAGAACGCCCCTAATCTTTGGCCCATTAAAAAGTGTTGTGCCACCGCATATTGTGCCAAAGTTTGCAGTGCAACTGTTCATAGATCTATAGAACTGGTCTACTGAAGATTTTTGATGCCAAAAAACTGGCGCAGCCCCGTTCATACATGTCGTCCTTGGGATCCAAAGGAGCCGCTCACCCTGGCACATGTAAGAACAGTACAGGACATGTAGTACCCACTGTACTTGTACTGTAGAAAGGAGCTACTAGACCACCAGGCACTGCATGTACTTTACTAATACAGAGGTTTTACAAGTAAAATGTTCATTCTTGGTTGGATCTTCCATCAATCACAAGAGCCACAGATCAGCAGTGTCTGGGACATTGTATGGTGAGTGTGGTTACACGCTACAATGTCCCAGGAAAGACCCTTGTATGGTGAAAATATTGTATCCTGAGGCTACCGTCACTTGAGGGAGCACTGTATATGTGCTTGCAGATCACCTACTTTTCATTTAGCGAATGGACTTTTAAGTTATAGACTGGGTCACATAGACCCAGAGATGCATCGCAGCTGCCGTCTGCATGGTGCAGGCAGCGTGTCAGGCACAACAGCAGGGATCCTCTGATCCTGGTCATTTCATAGTTTCATAGTTTGTAAAGCCGAAAAAAGACGAGACATCCATCCAGTTCAGCCTGTTGTGCTAAGGTGTTGATCCAGAGGAAGGCAAAAAAACCGAATGAGGTAGAAGCCAATTGTTCTCATTTTAGGGAAAAATTTCTTCCCGGCTCCAATCTGGCAATCGGAAAAATCCCTGAATCAATGACCCCTCTCCAGAATCCTAGACACTATAAAATTGTTATAAATTTTTATGCTCCAGAAATGCATCCAAACCCTTTTTGAACTCTGTTAGGGAATTCACCATGACAAGTTCCTCTGGCAGAGAGTTCCACAGTCTCACTGCTCTTACAGTAAAGAATCCCTTTCTATGTTTATGTAGAAACATTGGTTCCCTCAAGAGTGAGGATCCCCTTGTTTTTAAATACAGTCCTGGGTATAATAAATCGGGGGAGAGATCTCTATTTGCCCTTTCTCTAAACTAAAAACCCTAATCTTGCTAATCTTTCTGGGTACTGTGCCCACCCAGTCTTTATTATTTTTGTTCCCCTCCCTTTGAAACCTGTTAAAGCTTAAAATGTCTTTCCTGTGCACTGGTCCCCAAAACTGTTACACAATTTTCCCATGGTGGTTAACCAGGACTTTTTAAAAGGGAGGAAAAATGTTTCATCATGTGCCTCATGCCCCTTTTAATGCACCCCCTGACCTTTTGCCCTTGGACTTCTGTTTAACATGGTGTTTCAATTAAGTTTACTGTCCACCAGGGTTTTACAAGTCCTTTTTCCATGTCACTTTTACCCAGGGTTTTTTCCATTTAACTGTAGTCATGTAATGGATTTTTTTCCCAGTGCAAAACCTTGCATTTTCTTGTTAAACCTCTTGCCATTTCCTGCCCAGCCTCCAAACTTATCCAATCCCTTTGTAATAACACATTATCCCTATTGTGTTTATTACTTTAAGGCTTTTTTCGTCTGCAAAGTGATATTTTCTGTGCAATCCATGTGTAAATCGTTAATGAAAATGTTGAAGAGGATAGGGCTCAAATACTGACCCTTGTGGTAACCCCACTAGTAACAGCGATCCAGTCTGAGTATGTACCGGTTAATTACCACCCTTGTTTTCTATCAGTGAGCCAGTTGCTTACCCACTGTGCACACGTTTGTCCCCCGATCCAAGCAGTCTCATTTTTAACTTACCAACCTTTTATGTGCACCGAGTATCATGCTTTAGAAAAATCTAGATATATATGATCAATCCAGTGCTCACCCCATCCAGTCTATCACGGACTTCCTCATAGAAGCTGATGAAGATTAGTCCTGACAGGACCAGATCCTTCATAAACCCAGCTGGAAACTGCCATTAACATTATTATGTTCAGTGAGATACTACAGGATAGCATCTCAAAAACCATCAAACATTTTACCTATACAACAGAGGTTAAGCTATACCGGCCTATAGTTACCTGGAACAATTTTTGACCCCTTATTTGAATATTTGGCACCACATTTGCTATGCGCCAATCCTTGGGACATACCCCGTTATTAGACATCCTTAAATATTAAGATTAGGCCATCTATTGACATCACTTAACTCCTGAGACACGTGGGTTATGCCATCTGGACCTGGGATTTGTCTATTTTAATCTTCTTAAACGGAGCTTCACTTCTTCTTGGGTAAGACAAGAAACTTTTAAGTTGGAGTTTACTCATCCTCTGTTCCAACAGAGCTCATCCTCCTCGGTAAATACAGTGGAGAAAAAAGAGTTTTAATAGGTTTGCTTTTTTCTCATCGCCTCTACTGTCCTCTCCCTCCATATTTTTCAAAGGGCCAACCATTTTCTGCTTAATCTTTTTACTATTTATATAGTTAAAAAATATTTGGGGTTAGTTTTTACTTTCTATGGCGATACGTCTGTCCGCTCCTGGCTTTGCTTCCTTTATCTTTTATTTACACACTTTATTTTTTTTCCTATCAGCTTCTTAGTTCCTCTTCACTACCCACCGTTTTAGTAGGTGAAACGCTTTCTCTTTGCTTTTTCTTGCCTCTTGTACAACCCTGTTGATCCACATTGGGTTTTTTCCTGTTTCTACTTATTTTATTGACCATAGAGGTATGTACCATCTCACAGTGGTAAGCCTATGGATGGTTTTAAAAATATCCCATTTATTATTAGTCTGCCATATTTAACACATTGTCCCAATCAATACGGTTTAGGCCTCCCTAAGCAGAAATAAAATTGCCTTCCTAAAATTCAGTGTTTTTGGTGGCTCCTTGACAAAAAACTGAAGGATTGAGAAGGATAAAAATTTAATGATAAACGGAAAATTATTATATTATGGTCACTATTTCCCAGTGGCCCCTCAACCTGAACCTTTGTTACTCTGTCAGGTCTATAGTCAATATTAAGTCTAGAAGGGCTTTCCTCTATCGGTTCTTCACATTTTGGCAAAGGTAATATCCATTAGTTATGACAAAAACCTGTTTTTTCCTTTGTGAGACTACAGGTTTCAATTCCCAATTGATGTCTGGATAGTTAAAGTCGCCCATAATAATAACCTCAATCTGATTAGCCGCCTCATCTATTTGCCTGAGGAGTACATCTTCTATTGGTTTCTATTATACTTATGAGGCCGATAGCAGAACCCCTACTAGTATTATATTGTCTTATGGTTTACCCCCATGGTATATTTACCCATAAATGATCCACATGTTCATTACCTTACCTATATCTTCCCGCAGTGTTGCTCAGAACAGGATTTTACATAGAGACCATAAAACACGACACCTCCCCTTTCCGGTCTTTACGATCCTTTCTAAATAGACTGGAACCCTGCAGTTAACCCCCAGTCCTAGCTCTCGTCCAGCCATGTCTCTGTTATCCCCACTATGTCATATTTTTTCTTCAGCTATTGTAATTCTAGTTCCATTTATTATTTTGGTTCAGACTCCTGGCATTGGTCAGCATGCAATTTAGAGATTTTTCAGTTTTTATTCCTTTCTCCCTGATATTTTTAACTATTGCTACACCCCCTCCCTCCACTCCACCCCCTGATTTATTACTAATTCCCAGCTCTCTATCTTCACTATCTTGCATGCTATCTTTGTAGTTACCCTCCCCCCCAGTCTCTAGTTTAAATATTCCTCCAACTTCCTGGCCATTTTGTCCCCCAATACAGCTGCACCCTCCCCATTTAGGTGCAGCCCATCCCTAGCATAGAGCCTGTAGCCAAGACAGAAGTCAGCCCAGTTCTCCAAAAACCCAAATCCCTCTTTCCAACACCAATTTTTGAGCCACTTATTCACCTCTCTAATCTCCCTCTGCCTCTCTGGTGTGGCTCGTGGAACAGGTAATATTTCTGAAAATATTACTCTGGAGGTCCTTGCCTTGAGCTTTTGGCCTAAGTGCCTGAAATAATTTTTAAGGACACTCCACCTACCTCTAACTTTGTCATTGGTGCCAATGTGGACCATGACAGCTGGATTCTCACCAGCCCCACCCAGCAGTCTGTCAACCCGATCCGCGATATGTCGAACTCGGGCCCCAGGTAAACAACATACTGTTCGACGATCCCGGTCTTTGTGGCAGATTGCCCTGTCTGTGCCCCTAATTATGGAGTCCCCAACTACTAGCACCTGTCTAGCCTGACCTGCACTCCTATTCCCCATCTTACTGGAGCAGACAGGGGTAGTGTCTTGCTGCAGCAACGCTATTTCTGAGCTGATATCCCCCTCATCTGCCAATCTTGCAAATTTGTTGGGGTGTACCAAATCAGGACTAGCCTTCCTGACACTCTTCCCTCTACCCTTCTTTCTGACTGTTACCCATCTAGCTGCCTCATGTTCCTGCACCTCCAGAAATAATTTTCTGTGGCACCCTACAGCACAGACATCAGTCACGCTAAGTAGGGATCCTGTTGTTAAAAAGTAGTGGTCCACAGCCATTGTCCAGGAGCAGGGGGGCCAGAGGCGTAACTTCAAGCTCTTGGGCCCTAGTGCAAAAAGTGAAATGGGGCCCCCAATTACTGTGTGACAGTTACAATCCTGATGTCTTCTTAGGTGGCTTTTGGGCTCCCTCAGGCTGCAGGGCCACTGCTACCGCTGCACCCCCACTAGCTATGCCTCTGAGGGGCACCCAAGCTGTAGTTCTGCACCAGGGCCTCTGAGTCTTTGCCTACACCCCTGAGTAGGAGACTTGTCACAGATTTTACACTGGAGCCCTGAAACCTCGAGTTAGATTTCTGCCCATGAATATGTAGGTTTAACTCATCATTTCAGTAATTGTAACATTTTCATGTACAAGGATTAGCTCTTTTTGGCAATTGAGGATCTGGATGCTTGCTCATAAGATGAGTCTCTCTGTAGTATTGACTTTCCTTAGGAGAATCAGCAGGGAGATGGATAAACCTAAGGCAATACTTCATGGGAGAAATATGCAAATATCTCCCCTCCAAAAGGAAGGTGGCAGTCATTGGCTCTTTTTTGTTTTTTTTCCTTCTTTTGGAATATTTATCTGCATATTTTAAACACTAAAAATAATACCGTAATTATGTCATTGTAGCTTTTTTTTTTTTTTTTTGCTAATTTCACTGGATTAAACCCCTCAGTTTTTTTGCACAACGATCTTGGCTCTTCCCATTATATTCCTATTATCCTCCAGGGAATTATCCTTTGCCTCAATAATACCACAGGCATGGTGATAAACAATGATTTTCCCTTGCAAGCTTCCTTTGCACGGATTGAGTTATCACAGTGAAGGTCTGGAAAAACACAATGCATATGCATTGTCACGTTGGTTTGTAAATTAATAGCATCACTGAATTCAGTGTTCCAGAGTCAGGCAGTGGTTGCAAGGAAGACACTATAGGGAAGATTCTCACATATAGACACTTCATGACAGCACACATAGGGGGAAATTTATTAAAACGTACACCAGTTTTCTGACTCCTTTATATAAAAATGTGTGACTCTTCTGCATTTTGAAGGCACCCTGCCATGTTTAAAACATGAGCAGGGCTTAAAGGGGTTTTATCATTACATTAAATGGTCTTCAGAATAAGGTGATAGTGAAAACAAGCAACTTTGCAATTGAATGTCATTAGCAAAGCTGTCTTGTTTTCACAGGATCCCTTATGTTCGTTTTCTGTAAACACTGTTCCCCAATGCCGGCCGGATTCCACCTCCTTGCATTTCATTGGCAGCTCTACTAATTTACATTCTGTCTGGCCCCGGGTTGTATTCACGGGAGCGCACATTCCTGCCTCTCTCATCAGAATAAGGAGTCGGCAACATGTCACTCTGCACAGCCAGCAGCTTCACAGTAACACTGCAGCTGCCTCTACCATCAGAAAACAGCAGAATTGTGCCTAATGCTGCTACCTGTAAACATAGAAAGGAGACAGATCTGTGCTGCTCTGGATGAGTTCATAGAAGACTGGATTCAACTGTAACAAACCTCCAGCTGTGAGAGGAGAAGAGATCAGTGCTCTGAGTTCAGAGAAGACTGTCTAGGCTGAATACAGGGCTGTGGTATGTAAACAAACAGCTCTTACAAAATAAGACTGCATAGGGAGAGGAACGACACAGTGACATGTGGACTCAGACAGAAAGGGGGGGGGGGGAGAGCAGGGATGTGCTATCTCATCCCACTGATCTCAAACAAGCACACTGACTCAGGAGCGAGCATGAACAGTGAAAGGGGGAATAATGTCATCCCCCTTCAGTTAAGAAACACCCAGCTGGGAGGGGAAGAAACGCCGCTAGATTTGAGGAGCTGAGAAACTGAAAGTACAATGAAACAGAGGAACTGATGAAGCAATAAATCCCCTTTATACTGTTTAAAATTTTTATTATTTTTCACAGGAACATAATAATAAACTTTGCAGGGAAATACAGGAATATCGGTAGAGGGGAGGGAAGGGTAAGGAACAAATAGGGAAAACAAACACCATGTACACAAAGGATCAGTAAATCCACTTCTATAACATTCTGGATTACAAGGTAACAACATGTCACTCTAAAACATGTTTAAGTAAGGATATATAACAGATACTCATATTCATGCAAAGGTCCTACAATAATGCTGTGGTATTCCACTTAGCAATACGAACAAGATCTCTAGAGGAAGTATTTAGATGAGGTCCAAGGCAGCCAATTAATCCTAGCTTTAACCAATAAGTGTGGGGAATTACCAGGCTAGTCTCACAATGATACTGTCGATTAATTCTTTGGATAACTTCCCCAATGTTAGGCGGCTGCGGATTTCTCCATTGTGCTGCGACTGCCATTCTAGTTGCAATAAATGAATGTGAGAGGACTGTGTGGAAAGAGTTGGGGACGTCATTAAATGTAAGGTCTAGTATTGCCAATTCTGGGGCAAGGATAATATTCCCTTCAAAGGGAACCTGTCAGGTGGTTAATGCTGCCCTTACGGGCAGCAGGATGTGATGGAGCGAGAGAAGCTGAGCGCTGTGATATATAGGGTTATATGATAGAGGAGAGAAGATGAGCTCTTTGATATATAGTGATATATGATATAGGAGAGTAGCTGAGCTCTGTGATATATAGGGTTATATGATAGAGGAGAGAAGCTGAGCTCTGTGATATATAGGGTTATATGATAGAGGAGAGAAGCTGAGCGCTGTGATATATAGGGTTATATGATAGAGGAGAGAAGCTGAGCTCTGATATATAGGGTTATATGATAGAGGAGAGAAGCTGAGCTCTGTGATATATAGGGTTATATGATAGAAGAGAGAAGCTGAGCTCTGTGATATATGGGGTTATATAATAGAGGAGAGAAACTGAGCTCTGTCATATATAGGGTTATAAAACTTGGAGACAGATTTCTGAGTAAAAATCAGGGAAAACAGAGGACTCCGTAAGAGGCAGTTAGAGTCCTGCAGACTCCACCCGCATACAGTGATTGACAGCTTTCTCTGTATCAGTATGTGTACGAAGCAAACTGTAAATCACTTTATATGAACAAGGTAAGCATGAGTCTTGGATAAGAAGATTGACTATTGGCTATGACACTCCCGCAAAGCCAATCATTATAACAGACAACCAAGTTTGATGAAAAAGATCATAGCAGCAATTTATTAACACTAACAACCAAAATTGCAATTCTGTATGCAATGAAACATGCATATTCATAATAGAACCCACCTATAAATGGGAACAAAAAGATCCTTGAAGGCAGCAGTCCCACCACTTTAGCACAATTTAATTTAAACATGCCTTTTATTCCTAGCCGCTATTACCGACCCAAATGCACCATTGAATAAACTTAGTCCAGAATTTGTTCACCCAGGAACCCAATTTACTGCCATTTATTTCCAATATGGTTCACACTTCCTATTTTAATGCCATAGCTACCATGACCTATCCAGTCATAACCCAACCTGAAACAAGAAAAGAGATGTGTGGGCAAGAACTTCACTACACCACACACTCTATCAATCTGATGATGCCTGCCCCTTACCCCTCCTGAGATAACCTCACCACTTTTGAGGGGCTTTTTTGCTCCACCCAGCACTATTAACCCTTTCTTTAATAGTGTCCAGCCCTAAAGCCTTCACAAACCCTATAGAGCATCTTTACTTCTTCTATAGTCAATGAGTGCTTCATTTAAGCTGCACACAGTTCTGCCGCTTCATTACTTTCAGGTTTTTTTAACACAGATTTTCTCTGCTTTTCACTCAGCATCAAATCATATAAACCTACAGTATTTCACAAAAGTCAGTACACCCCTCACCTTTTTGTAAATATTGTTTTATATTTTTTTCATGAGACAACACTAAAGAGAGACACTTTGATACAATGTAAAGTAGTCGGTGTACAGCTTGTATTAGGCTATGTTCACACGGGTTAAATTGGGGCGCATTTCGCCACGTATTTTGCGGCCTACTGCGCTCAAATACAAGCGAAATGCGCCCCAGTCACTACAGTAATCCACAGTTCTCATAGAGAACTATGGATTACACCTCCTCTCCCCGCTCGTACAATACGACGCGAGGGGAGAGAAGTGACATGTCAATTACTAGCAGTGAATACGCGCCGCTAGTAATGAATGTCTATGGGGCCGGCGGCCTACCGGCCACCCCACCCCGCAGGAGAACGCGCCGGTCAGCACAAGCTCCCGAAGTCCCGGCGTAATTGCGAGGGGAAAAAAGCCCTGCAATTATGCCGTGTGAACTTAGCCTAACAGTGTAAATTTGGTGTGCCCTCAAAATAACTCAACATACAGCCATCAATATCTAAACCACTGGCAACAAAAGTGAGTACACACCGAAGTGAAAATGGCCAAATTGTCCCCAGAGTGTCAAAATCTTGTGTGGCCCCCATTATTTTTCCAGCACTGCCTTAACTCTCTTGGGCATGGAGTTCACTAGAGCTTCAAAGGTTGCAGCCACTGGAATCCTCTTCCACTCCTCCATGACGACATCATGAAGCTTGTGGATGTTAGAGACCTTCCGCTCCTCCATCTTCCATTTGAGGATATTCAACAGATGCTCTATACAGATTACTGTAGGTCTGGAGACCTGCTTAGTCAGTGCAGCACGTTTACTCTCATGTTCTTTAGAAAAGCAGTGGTCTTCTTGGAGGTGTGTGTCTTGATTATAGGCCAGACAAGCTTGTCTTTGTACTCTTCACCTGGTTGCCACCACACACGCTTGACACCATTTGAACCAAATAAGTCATCAGACATCCATGTTCTTAGTCTGCTTGTCTTCAGTAAACTGTTTGCAGGATTTATTGTGTATCATCTTTAGAAGAGGCTTCCTTCTGGGACAACAGCCATGCAAACCAATTTGATGCAGTGCTTGTCGTATGATCTAAGCACTGACAGGCTGATCTCTCATCCCTTTAACCTCTACAGCAATGCTGGCAGCACTTATTTCTGTATATGATGCTGAGCAGAGCACGTGCATTCAACTTCTTTAGTCGACCATTGCAAGGCCTGTTCTGAGTGGAACTTGTCTTGTTAAAGCGCTGTATGGTCTTGGCCACCATGCTACAGCTCAGTTTCAGGGTGTTGACAATATTCTTATAGCTTAGGTTATCTTTACAAAGCATCAATTCTTTTTTTTTTTTTTTATTCCCGTCATGTTGAGCTTCCAGTAACCAATTTCAAAGAATGTGAGAGCGATAACACCAAATTTAACACACCTGCTCCCCATTCACACCTGAGACTTTGTAACACCAACAAGTCACATGACACTGTAGAGGGAAAATGGCAAATTGGGCGCGGTTTGTCCATTTTCACTTAGGTGTGTACTTACTTTGGTTGCAAGCGGTTCAGACATTTATGGATGTGTGTTTATTTTGAGGGCTCACCAATTTTACCCTGTTATACAAGCTGTACACTGACCTTTACAGTGTTTCAAAGTGTAATATCATCAGTGTTGTCCCATGAAAAGATAAAATACAATATTTACAAAAATGTGGTGTGTACTCACTTTTTGGAGAAACTGTATATATCACAGAACTCAGCTTCTCTCTTCTATCATATAACCATATATATCACAGAGCACAACTTATCTCCTCTATCAAATAACCCAATATATCACAGAGCTCAGCTTCTCTCTCTATCTGTCATAACCCTATATATCACAGAGCTCAGCTCCTCTCCTCTATCATATAACAATATATATCACAGAGCTCAGCTTCTCTCCTCTATCATATAACCCTATATATCACAGAACCCAGCTTTTCTCTATCATATAACCCTATATATCACAGAGCTCAGCTCCTCTCCTCTATAATATAACCCTATATATCACAGAGCTCAGCTTCTCTCCTCTATCATATAACCCTATATATCACAGAGCTCAGCTTCTCTACTCTATCATATAACCCTATATATCACAGAGCTCAGCTTCTCTCCTCTATCATATTACCCTATATATCATAGAACTTGGCTTCTATTCTCTATTTTACCCTACACTGTATATCACAGAGCTCAGCTTCTCTATCTTCATCATGCGTTCAGAAAAGGAGCATCAACCACCTGCGCAGGCTCCCTTTAATTGGGCACTAAGTCCTCATGCAGTTAATATAGCTTTTTTAAGTTACGCCAAAAAGCGGCATAGAATTTAGTAACCATCTACACAAGTTCATAGTGTGTGGAACCTTAACTGTCATAGATGCATCTACATTTTTTAAGGGTGCTAATGACTTTCAAGTCCGTGTTAGTAAATTTGTGTTAGTTCTGAAGCATTTTCTGTTATAATGCTGGGTTGTGCTGTTCCTCTTTTATTCCTTCTAGAAATGTATTACTGAATCAGTCAGCTGGGTGTTACCAGTTGGAGGAGCTGCACACTGTGACTTAACTACGACTAAGGGTGCGTTCACACAGCGCAGTTTTGGTGCAGTTTTAACTGCGCTCCAATTAAACTGCCTTTATTACCAGCAAGCTCCTTTCAGTTATCTAAATTGCTCAGAAAGGTGTTTCAAGTAACTAATCAATGACTGTGTTTGAAGTCTGGTGGATTACAAACTCAATAATTGATTACTCACTTTCCAAACAGTTTAGATAAGTGCAAGAAGCTTGCTGGTAATAAAGGCAGGTAATTGGAGCGCAGTTAAAACTGCACCAAAAACTGCGCTGTGTGAAAGCACCCTAATTAGACAATGTTAGGGTGCTTTCACACAATGTAGTTTTGTGCAGTTTTAACTGCGCTAAAATTAAACTGCCTTTATTACCAGCAAGTTTTTTTTCACTTATCTTAACTGTTTGGAAAGCAGGTATACAATTAGTGTGTGTGTAATCCACAAGACTTCAAACACAGTAATTAATTACATACTTGAAACACCTTTCTGAACAATTTAGACGACTGAAAGAAGCTTGCTGGTAATAAAGGCAGTTTAATTGGAGCGCAGTTAAAACTGCACCAAAACTGCGCTGTGTGAAAGCATCCTATTTAGACAATGTTAGACTTGCAGGGTCACATACTCAATTGGTAACACCCAGCTGGTGGGTAATGAATTTCTAAGAATCCCACGGGAACCATACAACATAGAGATCTGCCCCAGAGTGGTTATTTCATGGGGAACAGTGGTATTTACTAAAACAGAGATATCACGAGATGTTACAGGTCTTCTTTAAGAGGTGTGCACCTCCTAGCAAATTGGGCACATCTTGCTCCAGTGCACTTTGCATAAAGTCTGGTGTAAGAAACCTCTATATTAATAAAATACCCTTGTAATGTGCAGTATAAGCAATAAAAGATAAACATTCACCTCCAAACTGCTCCAGTCGTCTGGCTGTGAAGTGGTCAAATTAGTTTTTGACTTTTTTTGTACGTGTTATTTTATTATATGTGTATTCACCTATATAAAATACATTCAGGTACTAAAAAAAGCTGTTCCATTGAAATTTAGGCTCATAAAAATCAGCTCTTCCACAGGGAGAAAGAAGCTCTGTCGCTGCATGCTAATACCTTATAAATATACCCATTTTTCCCTGGTTTTAATGTAGCTTGTCTCATAAAAGAAAATTTTGTTTCTTCGGATATAACTGCACAGTGTGAAGTTATTTTCTCAGCCCGCATTTAGCTAGAAAGAGGATGCCAATAGAGTTACATTCCTAATACTGTGTACTCAAAAAAAACTGGCATGTGTCAGATTAGCATATTTTCCATGAAAGTTAAGAGATTGGCTATTTATAAAAAATCATTTTTTAAAAAGGGTCCAAAACAATAAGCGGATTACTTGGTGTTACTTCTGCTGGGATCCCTATTGATCATCTGTGGGGGAATCTGGGAACAAGTACTGCCACAGAAGAAATGGAGCATTTCACTGTGACTATTGAAATCAATGGACTGTTCATGTATTACACAGATGTTCTGTGTCCTCCACCACATGGGCTGCTCTTTGTAGTTCTAGTGCATCAAAAATAAAACGTTGAGCAACTTTGCACATTGTTTTGCCAAGTTTTGTAAATACGGATTCTAGGTACAGCTTTAAAGAAGGCCTATCAATCAATCCGGGTACAACGCAATTTTATTTAACATAGGAACCAATTACGATCAAATATAACACATAAGTAAGAGAATAAACTGGTTACAGAAAATAGTGTAACATTGGGTACAAGTTTGCTAAATATGTATTTACAAAGATTAAATACTCACTTCACCTGAGAGCTGACTTCACCTGTCCTTATGACTTCAGCCAGAGAGGCCTAATGGCGAGAACAGGGAACTCCAGGTACCATCACCAATGTTGAGCGTCCTCAACAATGGGAACAAGAGCCTCTAAAAAATCACCAAAAGCCATCCTGGTTTTATAAGTGTTTAAACAAAAAAACTGGCAGACTTAACCTACGTATTGGGGCAGATTTATCAATAGTGTCTTACTTTTAGACAGTGTAAATTTAGACTAGACAGTTTTATAGTGCGCCACATTTATCATAGTGTTGATAAATCTGGTGCAGGTTAGACCTGTCTAGTCTAACTCTGCACCACAATTAAGTTGTCTTACTTTCACACCAGAAACGCCAACAAAATCTGGGCGCATTTTTGGTCACACTGAAGCCACGCCCTTTCCCGTGAAACCACGCCCCTTTTTACGAGGCCTCGCCCTTTTGTCGGACAAGGCGCAGAAGCGTCTAAAACTCTCTAAAACACATAGTAAATGTGGCGAAAAGCTGGTTTCTGGCGCAAATCTAGCCAGAATTCTGGCGCAACTGCTTTGATAAATCTGCCCCATTGTGTCCACTTAGAATACAAAGTTCTTTTGTATGACCTTATCTTGTCTCATGGAGGGGCCAGCTCCCTGAGACTAAGATAAGAGAATACAGAATCGCTCCGAAACCAGACATGCAGGCCCCCCTCAGATCGTAAATTAACTGAAGTCTGTAAGCTTGAGAGCTAAACAGAGGTATGCAAGCCTGTGTGATTATAACTTGTGATACAACAAAGGAAATTATAATTAGATTAATATACAAGAAATGGAAATTATGACATCAAATAGTCATAAATTTCACTAGCGCTATACACATATTCTTGATTAAAAAGATCCTGCCATTTTCTGTACACAGTTACTATGCAAATCTATATGCTTCTCAGCTTATACTATCTGTAGGCAAACAGGAAGCATGGAAGAAATGAAAGGGAACAACCTGTCACAGGGAACATAGAGGTGGTTGCACATGCGCAGCACTTTCTGTTCTGCTCTATAGGAGATCCAAGTACGGCTGAGTGAGTGTATCACGCATGCGCTATCACGCATGCGCTGCCAATTCTCTGTTCTGCAAGGAAAAGTTTGGGGGCTTGTTCTCAATAGTGGAGTCCAAGATGATTTCACCCAGTAGGCAGTTATGCCATGTTCTATTGATATGTCATGAATGCTTGAAACGGGAATACATTAAATTTAATTACACAAACCGACTAGACAAGATAGAATAATTATCTATTGTACTTTCTCAGTCCATGATTTGGGCTCCTGTTAATCATTGTTCAATTTTGTGCTCTTGGTCTACTTGTGTACTTTCACCTAACCTGTCCCCTGATGTGATCGGGATTGTTATTTACGGTTCCGATCGAAATGTGCTACATTTTAGGACAGGACCAATAGGGACTAATAGGGAACTGTAAGGGACAGTTTCCAGACAGGAGCGCCCTTATTAGGGCGATTCGCCTATATCTTTTTTTAAGGTTAGGGATCAGTTTTTGGACTATTAGGTCCTACTAGGGTCATTTGTTACTGGTCCCACATGATTATTCTATCTTGTCTAGTCGGTTTGTGTAATTAAATTTAAGAGACACACGTTGTATGGATATTCATTTTTTATCTGTTAATTACGTAAAGTTAAGTTTTTAGACTATTTTCTCCTTCTTTTGGTCAATAATTGTATTCTGGTCAGGAGGTCTGTTGTGTTACCACCACGCTATCTGTGAGTGGTTAGTTGATTAATATTGTTTTCTGAAATGGGAATACCCCTTTAGCCCTTTACCCACATTTGGCATATATTGAAGGCGTTCATCAAACCAAAAGAAAAAAGAAGCATAATCTCATAATCATAAGTTAAAATTAATCTTTATTAGGTATAATTAAAAGAATATGTATTTTTAATAAAGATGCTTTATAAAGTCAACCAAAACAATATCATTACATACCAAATATATAAGCATAGATCCATCTCAAGACACAGCAACACAATCTAATCACAATCTAATCACATATAAACCTCATTTAAAAAGTAAATATCTGAATATGTATAAGTGTCAAAGTACAATCAAAAGTTGTTACCCATAATAGAGGTTAAGATGAGCAGCGTGTATGGTGACTCCAACGCAAATATCCCATGATGAAGACAAAACACACGTTGGGGTCGACATACACGCTGCTCATCTTAACCTCTATTATGCGGAACAATTTTTAATCGTACTTTGCCATTTGTATGTGATTAGATTGCAAGACATTGGCACTGCTATTACTTAAGATGGATCTATGATTAAGTATGTGGTAATTAAGCACCTTTATTAAAAAATGCGTAGAATTTTAATTATATCTTTTAAAGGTTAAAGGAGTTTTCTCACTATGAAGATTAGCTTCCAACATAAAGGGACAGTTAAGTGAAGACTTTTTCTAAATACTTTGGTCAATAAATTTACTTTAGTCATTAGATAAGAGACATTTTATCAGCCCTCTGAGTGCACACAGCTTTCTATGGCTGCCTGCATACCAGAGGGACATCCGTTATCTGATTAGCTGAGAGAAGGAACGCCTGTTATGTGATTTGCTGAGAGCAGAGAGTGATGTCAACCCACTGATGGACTGAGATCAAAGCAAACTAAGGACTTGGTATAGATGCTGTGGGAACTGAAAAGCATGGCCCTATCTGTAATCTTGTTAGAGATAATGAAATTTTACAGTCAGATTAACAGCTTCCTAGAAGTTGAATATGCTAATCACTGTTGTGAAACCACCCACAGCCTGAGGAGACAGAGTAAGTGTAAAAACTGCTAAAACTCAGTGAAAGTGTGGTGAGAAAACCCCTTTAGTTTATGATTATGGAGTTATGCTTCTTTTTTCTTTTGGTTTGATTTGTTCTATTCCTTGAAGTTCCTCTTAGCATAAATTCTTGATGGGTAGTCTTGGCTCTATTTTTTTGTATTGATACTTACAACATCCCTTTGGCAACAGGGCATGGAGTGGACTGACAATGGCTCTTAGTTATAGCTGGGATCTGCCACTATCAGCTGGGAGTACATATAGGGGGACATGTATGAAAACTGTCGAGGTAAACATAGTCGGCTACGTTTTACAATCTTTATTACATACAGTGAACACTAAAATTGCATTTTTTGTCCCTTCACATCCCCAAGAAATTGGAATAAACAGTAATCAGAAAGTGACTACTCATAAAATCCACACAAAAACGAGCTATAACTAAGGTCTTTAGATGAATGTATAAAAAAATTATTGGTTTCAGAGAAAGGTGCCGCAGCGCAAGTTTAAAATTAACGAGGTTTTATTACTTGTAAAATACTAAACATAATGAAAACCCTAAAAATGTAATATCACCGGAATGTACCAAACTGCACTATAAGGTTAAAATGGCATTTATACCACAGTGTAAGCTCTAAAAAGAAAAAACCCTCAGAAAAGTGTTGCAAAATAGTGATTCTTAAATGGCAGCGGGAAGCAGCTAAAGGGAACCTGCTAGCAGAGCAGTATCGGCAGTACTGCTGCAGGAGTCCTGATCACATTTGAAGACAAGGGGCCTCCTGATGCAGTGCAAGATAGGAATTGGCAATGGACATTACTGAGAACAGCCCTGCCTGTCAGTGGGTTTATGCTGCCCTCTCCGAGAGCAGGACCTGATAGAGGAAGACGCACTGAGCCTTGTGATATCTAGCGTTATCTGCGAGAGGAGAGAAGCTGAGCACTGTGATATATGGGGTTATATGATAGGGGAGAGGAGCTGAGCTCTGTGATATATAAGGTTATATGCTAGAGGAGAGAAGCTGAGCTCTGTGATATATAGGGTTATACAGGGTCGGGACGACGGGTAGGCCAAGGTAGGCGACCGCCTAGGGCGCCTACCTCAGCCTATCCCTAAGGGGCGCCGTCAGGGCCCCGACCCTCGCGGGCTCCAGGCCGTTTCCCGTGGGCCTGAAGCGCCGGCGGTCTCTGTGACCGCTTCTGCGGAGCAGAGAGCAAGCGCTCCCTGCTCCGCAGACATTTGTGGGGCCGCTCCCTGGAGGATCGCTGGATCCTCCGGGGGACCGCAGGGCCGAACAGCGGGGCCGTCGGGTCTCACAGCGCTGAGGACCCGCCGCGGCCCCGTGCGCCTCAGCCGGCAGCGTCGCAATGACGTGATATCGCGACGCTGCTCTCCTGGGGCCCACAGAGCGCGTCAAAGGCCGTGCGGCCGAGGAGCCTGCGGAGGAACTGCGCGCGGCTGAAGAGGACAGAAGAGGAGCGCCCCCCCCGGGAATTGGGTAAGTATTAATGTTGTTGTTTTTAATTTGCCTGCCTTTTGGCCCTAAATTCTGCCTGTGGCCCCCATACGCCACCCTGAGGCCCTCTATATCCGCCTGCGGCCCATAATGCCTGCCTGCGGCCCCTATAATGCCTGCCTGTGGCCCCTATATCCTCCCTGCGGCCCCCATAATGCTGCCTGCGGCCCCTATAATTCCTCCCTGCGGCCCCCATAATGCCTGCCTGCGGCCACCTTATAATGCTCCCTGTGGCCCCTATATTCTGCCTGTGGCCCCCATAGCCTGCCTGTGGCCCCCTATATCCTGCTGTGGCCCTATAATGCCTGCCTGCGGCCCCTTAAAAATCATACTTTGCCAACTCTCCCGTTTTTGGCGGGGGGGTCGCTATTTGGGGTCCCCTCCCGCCCTCCGGGGGAGTTGGCATTCCTCCCGCCGCCTGCAGGCGGCGGGGGCCCTTTTAAAATTTTACCGCGGCGCAAGAGTAGCGCTGGTGCGCTACTCTTGCGCCCCCGGGGGGCCGCTCCTACAGGCGGGGTGAAGCGGCGCTCACCCCCCCGCGGTCTCACTGTGCGGGGAGGAGGCAGGAGGGATCGCTCCTCCCCCCTCCTCCCCTGTATGTACGGCGCCGGTGTGTGCGCCGTACATACAGGTCAGCGGCGAGGGGAAAGTGCGCGCGGTGCAGGGGAGTGACGTGCGGCTGCTCTCACTTCCCCTGCGCCGCTGAAGAGATCGGGCAGGAGCTGGCCGCGCTGCAGGAGCCTGGTAAGGTAAGTGGATTTTATTATTTTATTTTTATTAGCTTTAGGGGGCTCTACTGGCTAAACAGAGGGGGGCAACTACCTGGCAACAATGGGGGCATCACCTGGCAACAGAGGGGGCATCACCTGGCAACAGAGTGGGCACCCCCCCCCACCTGGCAAACAATGGGGGCTTCAGCTTGGGCCCAACAATGGGGGCATCACTGGCAACAATGGGGGCACTACCTGGCAAGAAAGGGGGCAACTCCTGGCCTAAAGATGGGGGCACTACCTGGCTAACAGGGTGGGGGCACTACTGGCAACAGAGGGGACATCTACTGGTAACAGATGGGGGGGGACTACCTGGTAACAGATGGGGGCACTACCTGGCAACAGAGGGGACATTTAACCTGGCTAACAGATGGGGACATTACCCGGCTACAGATGGGGGCACTACCCGGCTAACAGATGGGGACACTACCCGGCAAAAAATGGGGGCACTACCTGGCAACCAATGGGGGCATATACAAGGCAAACAATGGGGGCACTACCCGGCAAAATGGGGGCACGACCGGGCTAACAATGGGGGCACCTACCTGGGTAACAATGGGGGCACCTACCTGGCTAACAATGGGGGCACCTACCTGGCAAACAATGGGGGCACCTACCTGGCTAACAAAGGGGGGCATCTACCTGGCTACAAATTTTGGCTCTACCTGGCTACAGAGGGGGCATCTACTTGGCTACAAGGGGGTATCTAACCGGCCTGTAAGGGGCCATACCTGGTTATGGGGGGCTACTACCTGGCTATAAGGGCATCTACCCGGCTTTTTTCAAAGCCGTTATGCGTTAGGTGGAGTGGGTGTGGCTTTTATTTGAAGGGGCGTGGCATACCGACCAAGATGGGGTTTGGTCCATGCAAATTTTTGCCGCGGCGCGCTACGCGCGCCGGGCCCCCTGAAGTCTCCCGCTTTTTCATTTCAAAAGTGGCCCAAATATGCTATAATACCTGCCTGCGGCCCCCTTTAATGCCTGCCTGGTGCCCCCATAAGCCTGCCTGAGCCCCCATATGCCTGTCTGTGGCCCCCCTACGCCTGCCTAAGCCCCCATACGCCTGCCTGTGGCCCCATACGCCTGCCTGAGCCCCTGTACGGTTGCCTGTGGCCCCTATATGCTGCCTGTGGCCCCCCATTTCGCCTGTTGAGCCCCCATACGCCCGCCTGTGGCCCCATACGCCCGCCTAAGCCCCCATACGCCCGCCTGTGGCCCCCATACGCCTACTGTTGCCCCCATACGCCTGCCTGAGGCCCCATACGCCTGCCTGTGGCCCCTATACGCCCGCCTGTGGACCCATACGCCTGCCTGTGGCCCCATACGCCTGCCTGAGCCCCATACGCCTGCCCGTAGCCCCATAACGCCTGCCTGAACCCCTAGCTTTATATTTGCCTGAGCCCCTAGCTATATACCTGCCTGAGTGCCGCTATATTTATATACCTACCTGTCTAAGGGGACAATATCTATATACCTGCCTGACTGAGAGGGCATATCTATATACCTATAATTAAGGAGTTACTGGAAATGTGAGGAATCTAAGATATTTGTGTCCAAATCCTCAGGGACGAGTATTGGCCGGGAGCAATTGTCATGAAGGTGTGAAACGGATGGAGAAGAAAAGGGAAAGTGAACGATGCTGATCAGAAAAGACGTCTCCGGTGAGTCACTAATGTAACTGCAGTGTAATCACTTATATTTCTGCAGAGCGTCTACATACAACTAGTATTACCACTATCTGGTCACTGTATGGCATTGGTATATGTAATCAGAGCCTGTGTACAGTGGTTAGTCAACATGTGGGGGTCGCGTTCGGTCAGGGTCTGGCAGGATTATTTAGCCTTAAGTAGTAATAGTTTGGGTCTTGGTTTTGTAGGAGTTTTTCTTTAGTAACAATGAGTTGTCTGTTAGATTTGCTCCATGTATCGGTGGATTATTTGGTGACTGTTACTTAGGGGTATTGCACTGTCATACGGAGGGGAGCGATTTTGAAAATGCTAATTTGTCAGGGCTGATTTTCATTGGCAGTGCTGTGAGGAGTGGACGGGAGCTATGTGGAATGGCAGAAAAATTAGTGACAGGATGGGGCAAGGGTGAGAGGAAAAAGTGTGTGTGTGTGGTGGGGGTATTTTTTTGAGAGCGAGGGGGGGGGGGCCCATTGGCTGTACTCGCCTGGAGCACCAAAATGCCTTGTCCCGGCCCTGGGGTTATATGCTAGAGGAAAAAAGCTGAGCTCTGTGATATATAGGGTTATATGCTAGAGGAAAAAAGCTGAGCTCTGTGAATTTGGGTTATATGAAGAGGGGGAGAAGCTGGTCTGTGATATATGGGTTATATGATAGAGGAGAAAAAGTGAGCTCTGTGATATATGTGTTATTGATAGGGGGGGAGGGGGCTGAGTCTGTGATTTATAAGGTTATATGATACAGGAGAGAAGCTGGTCAGTGATATATGGTTATATATGGGAGGAAGTAGCTCTGTGATTATAGGGTTTATTTTAGAGGAGAGAAAATGACTCGTGTTTATAGGGGTTTTATTAGGATGGAGAGGAGCTGAGCTTGTGATATATGGGTTATATGTAGAGGGAGAAGCTGAGCTCTGTGATTTAGGGTTTATGATAGAGGGAGAAAAAGAGTTGTGATATATGGGTTTTTGATAGAGGGAGAGAAGTGAGCTCTGTGATATATGGGTTTTTGCTAGAGGAAAAAGGAGCTCTGTGACATTTGGGTTATAGATAGAGGAGAGAAGCTGAGCTCTGTGTATTAGGGTTTATGAAGAGGAGGAAAAATGGGTCTGTGACATTAGGGTTTATGAAAGGAGAGAAACTGGGTTTTGTGATTTATGCGTTATTGATGAGGGAGAAATGAGCTCTGGTATTAGGGTTATATGATAGAGAAAAAAGTGGCTCTGTGATATAAGGGTTAATGATAGAGGAGGAAATTGGGTCTTGTTTTGGGTTATATGATGGATGGAAAGGGGTGAGCTCTGTGATATATAGGGTTATGTTATGGGTGTCCCTGCGACCCGTGTCGGGGGCGCGGACACCCGCAAAGCCGAGCCCTCCTGTGCGGCGGTGCCCCGCCCCGACCTTTTAGGCCGCGGCCCCCCGGCCCTCTGGGGCGCCACTTACCCGTCCCCGCTCCCGGTCCGTCTGTTGCCGCTCCTGCTGCCCGGCCGGGTGCCGCGCGCCCTCTAGTGCGCGGCCGGCACTGCGGGAATTTAAAAAAAACCAGGCTCCCGGGGATTGGTTTTCACCCGGGGACGGACCAAATTTTAAGCCCTGCCCTTCCCCCGCCCTTTGCCGAATCGTGTGCCCCGTGCCCGGGAGGAAGGTTCCAAAGTGTTTGTTCCGTTTACTGTGTACCTACCCTTTGCCTCCTCCTTGACCCGAACCCCATTGCCGCCTGTCCTGACCCCTTTGCCGTTTCCCCACTACGAGCCCGCTTCCGATTTTTTACACCAAACCTCGGCTGCCACCGCAAGCAAAATCACGCAGGGGGTGCGATGGTAGTAACCGCCGCAGCAAGTCCATCCCGCTTTTCGGGGGGGGGCTTGGTGAAAAAAAGCTACTTAGTTTCCCCTCCCCGGGTGGGGTTAGTATGCTTTGGGGTCCAGGGATCCCCTACCACATCCTAAAGGTTTTGATAGAGGAGAGAAGTGAGTCTGTGATATATAGGGTTTATGATAGAGGAGAGAAACTGAGCTTTTGATATATAGGGTTATATGATAGAGGAGAGAAGCTGAGCTTGTGATTATGGGTTTTAAAGATAGAGGGAGAAACTGGATCTGTGTATATAGGGTTTATGATAGAGGGAGAGAAGCTGAGCTCTGTGATATATAGGGTTATATGATAGAGGAGAAAAGCTGAGCTCTGTGATATATAGGATTATATGATAGAGGTAAAAAGCTGAGCTCTGTGATATATAGGGTTATATGATAGAGGACAGAAGCTGAGCTCTGTGATATATAGGGTTATATGCTAGAGGAAAAAAGCTGAGCTCTGTGACATATAGGGTTATATGAAATAGAAGAGAAGCTGAGCACAGTGATATATAGAGTTATATGATAGAGGAGAGAAACTGAACTGTATGATATATAGTGTTATATGATATATAAGAGTAGCTGAGCTCTGTGATATATAGGGTTATATGATAGAGGAGAGAAACAGCTCTATGATATATAGGGTTATATGATAGAGGATAGAAGTTGAGCTCTGTGATATATAGGGTTATATGATTAGAGGAGAGAAACAGCTCTATGATATATAGGGTTATATGATAGAGGATAGAAGTTGAGCTCTGTGATATATAGGGTTATATGATAGAGGGAGAGAAGCTGAGCTCTGTGATATATAAGATTATATGATAGGAAAGGAGCTGAGCTCTGTGATATACAGGGTTATATGATAGAGGAGAGAAACTGAGCTCTGTATATGGGGTTATATGACAGATGAGGGAAGCTGAGCTCTGTGATATATAGGGTTATATGATAGAGGAGAGAAGCTGAGCTCTGTGATATATAGGGTTATATGATCGAGAAGAGAAGCTGAGCTCTGTAATATATATGGTTATATGACAGAGAAAAGAAGCTGAGCTCTGTGATAAATAGGGTTATATGATAGAGGAGAGAAGCTGAGCTCTGTGATATATATGGTTATATGATCGAGAAGAGAAACTGAGCTCTGTGATATATAGGGTTATATGATAGAGGACAGAAGCTGAGCTCTGTGATATATAGGGTTATATGATAGAGGACGGAAACTGAGCACTGTGATATATAGAGATATGATAGAGGACAGAAGCTGAGCTCTGTGTATATAGGGTTATATGATAAAGGAGAGAAGCTGAGCTCGTTTTTGCTGCTGGTCATTTTTTGAAACGCCAGAGCAGTGCAGAAAATTTACTACTGGAGTCTAAGTAAAACGCCGGACATTTTTTGGCACGCTTTTTGGCACATTTTTTACAGAAGTCCATAGAAATATATGCTATGAATTTGTGTGATAATACAAGCATAAAAATCGTGCCTAAATCGCTTCAGAAACCGCAAATTGTGCCAAGACATAGATGTTTTTTCAGCAGCTTTTGACAGCCAGTGGACAAAAAACTCAGTTTTATGAATGTTTTTAGGATTTGGTTTTTGGGTCGTTTTTTTGTTCACTAACGTGTAGACATAGCCTTAAACTGCACGTAAGGGTTTATTTGTAGCTTGTAACCATGGAAACACATAGATCTGCATGAGGGCTATATACACAAAGGTTTCTTTCTTTCCTGCACAGACCTTGGACTATTGGTGTTTCTAGGTTATTCAACAGCAAGTGGCAATTTCATTTTTGTGCCATCTACCTTTCAAAATGTATTGTCATTTGTGCAGATGAAAAAGATCCTTTGATGTATCTGCTGAATGTGAAGCTGGCAGAGGATGCCACGAAAAGGTGAATACTCTACAGAGACAATTCTGCACATCTGCATAATTGACCTTACCCTAGTTTTAATAACTAATAAATAGCTAATGATTTCAGAGGCATCTGTGCAATGCAGTCCAGTTTTAGTTGCTTCTTTTTACTGCCTTGGTTGTTTTTCGACCAAATCTCTGCTTGAGAGATCTGGTTTTATTCATACAATTGCGCCACGTGTCCTTGACATCTAAAAGTCTAATACTGTGTAGCAAAACACAAAACGGAACACGCCGTAACTGTGCCAACACCAGCCACGGCAATCAGCAGCTTTTTGTGCACATGGCGCTTGTTATTCACAACCTCAGATTCTAATCTCAAAAGATCTTGGAAAACAGACTCCCTCCCCAAATGTATTACAACAATTAACAGTTCTCTGAATGTAATGGCTCATATTCTCATGCAATTGCCAAAAACACTTGGAAATTCAGTAGTAAAATGTAAAACCAGAGAGTGGAAGCAATGAGCAATGTAAGGACAGGTTCCCGGTTATATGTCATGTAAATCCTGCTACAAAAAGCCCTGATTCTATCAATTTATCACGGTTTGTGAAGTTAGAGCTTGGTTTTAGGTGTTTTTCCTCTCTCGTTGTCATGTTCATTTTGACCGTACCATATAAAATTGGTCACGGTGTTGTTACTAACGCTTGGCATGCACTTGATGCTCGCAGGGGGACCTGGTCACTTTCTAATCTGGCACCTCATGTAGACTGCCAGTCTGGCTGCTTTATGTTTATGGAGTATGTCCAGATCGATATTGTGCCAAAAGAGGTTATCTGATCTGCATGTGTCTAGTTGTGTATAATTTACATAATTAAATGCCAATACAAAACAATAAAGGAAAAATAAATATACAATAGGAGTATATATATATAGATTACGTTTTGTGTATGTTGCGATGGCAACGGCTTTTCCCGGACATGCGCGGTTGAGTTTTTGGGACGCCGCGCCGGGTATGTAGTGCTATTGTCCTCGTGGTTTAGTGATTGCCATTTGGATCATGTATTTGGTAGTCTATAGTGCCGCGTTTAGTATACAGCTGTACAATATTAGGATTGCAGGTGAGCGATATTGGATCCCGCCCTCTCATTTACTGTTTTATGTAATTTTATCACTGTATTCTTATTGGCAATGTTGCTTTATGTCAATATTGCCTCTTATTCACTTTGCTTTTTATGGTCACTTTCACATTATTTTCACATATGTATGTACACTTGATTTTATATTGTAATGATTATATTGATTGTTAATTAATGTTTTCTATATATGCACTTGAATTTTGTTTTGTGTGATACTTGAAAATGGCTCTGTGAGAGAGCCGAAACATCGTTCTCTGGAATATGTGGCAATAAATACACGTTTTACACGTTTCTTCACCTGACTACCTGAGTGCTGCAACTGTTTTCGTGTTCTATATTGTCAAAAAAATTGTCGCTAATCCTAAGTAGGATTCGGGTTTTAAGAGACTTCTACAGTTTAACTTACCATTTCCCAGTACTCTTGGTGCGGTGTAGCTTTAACTTTTGGATCCAATGTCAGTAACTGCTATGTCATGGTAGCCAAAAGTGACATAGGACCAGAAGTGACGCCACACTAGGAGCACTGCTGGATCAGAATCGCTCAAAATGATCCGAAAAAAAAATTGGGTTCAGAAAAGGGATATGGTTAGGGTTAGAGAAAAAAATTGGGTTTAGGAGATCCTGAGGGAATACAAGAAAAGTGTCCACTGTAATGTGGACTAACCAACCTGGGACAAACTTGTGAAATAGGAGCAAGTGGACTGAAGGGAGCGGTTCCTGATGTGGTCACCCTTATCAAGGAGGCCATCCCATTTTTAGGCTCTGAGGGTTTTCATACCCTCCACAGGGCTCTTTTAGGGACAATATTAATCCCTTTCTTTGAGCTTCTTACAGCACATCTCTATGACTCAGGATACCCCCTTCCAATTTATTGCCACTATTTTTACCTTAAAGGGGATGTATCGCTTCATCAGTTCGGCTGTTCTCTTGTAGCTTGATTTTCCTGAAATACAGGGGCGTTTCTTCCTCTCCCAGTTGGGTGTTTCTTAACTAAAGGGGGGTGACATCATCCTCCCCCTTCACTGTTCATGCTCGCTCCCCAGTCAGTGTGTTCAACCCTCCCCTCCCTCCACATGTCACTGTGTCGTTCCTCTCCCTATGCAGTCTTATTTTGTAAGCCCTGCATAGCCCTGCATTCAGTCTAGACAGTCTTCTCTGAACTCAGAGCACTGATCTCTTCTCCTCTCACAGCTGGAGGTTTGTTACAGTTAAATCTAGTCTTCTATGAACTCCTCCAGAGCACATATCCGTCTCCCTTCTGTGCAGGAGCATTAGGCACCGAGGCACAATTCTGCTGTTTTCTGATTTTAGAAGTAGCTGCAGTGTCACTGAGGAGCTGGTGGCTGTGCAGAGTGAAATGTTGCCGGCCCCTTACACGCAGGAGCATTAGGCACCGAGGCACAATTCTACTGTTTTCTGATTGTAGAGGCAGCTGCAGTGTTACTGTGGAGCTGCTAGCTGTGCAGAGTGAATTGTTGCCGGCCTCTTATTCTGAGTGAGAGAGGCAGGAATGCTCACTCCCATGAATATGACCAGGGGCCGAACAGAATGTAAATTAGTAGAGCCGGCAGCCAATGATATGAAAGGAGGTGGAATCCGACCGACACTGGGGAACAGTGTTTACACAAAACGAAGATAAGGCAGACTGTGAAAACAAGACAGCTTTGCTAATGAAATCCAATTGCAAAGTTGCTTGTTTTCAATGTCCCCTTATTCTGAAGACCATTTAATGAAATGATACAACCCCTTTAATGGTCATCTGGTTTTAATAGCCACTTTGCTACAATCTTGTGTACAACCGTACAATTATGATATACATTTCTATATTTGTATAAGTGTGTTGCTAATGGTTTTAATAGCTAAATTAAAAGTTCTGTTTTATAAATAATTACACACTCCAATATTCTATAAATTTTAGAACACCTAGAACCGAAAATGGTTTACAAAAAATCTGATGAACCGGTGTCGAACTAAACCAGGAACCTATTCGAGCAGTACTATTTGCCACCCAAAAAAAATGCACTGGAAAAAACCTGTTGGAAGAACAATCACAAAAATAATTTTAATAAAGCTGCATGTGAAATCTCCTCCTCCTAACCACTGGCTGGCAAAAGTTGGCAAAAAAAGCTCCATGTGAACCAGGTTTCAGAGATATTTTCTACAAGCCGGTGATTGTGCAGAGCATTCTTCTCGGCCTACCTGACTTTGAATTTTAATAAGTCTATACTGCAGTCAGACATACTGTAGATAAGAACACAGACTCGCACGTAACTGCATAGCTATTTCACAAGCACCAGCTATGGGCGCTTTTAATGTGTATTTGTGGATTTTATTGGATGGTTTCTATATTGGATTAGCTTGTATTTTTACATTTAATGGCTTTTTTAATGTAAAAAAAAAAAAAAACTAAGCCAAAAGAAGGGATATCAGAGGGTCAATGGAACACACTTAAATACCAGTCTGGGATTTCCTCCAGACGGGTCTCTGCAGCTGCTATGCGTCTCCATTTTTCGTTTCTTTAGCAGGAACGCTGTCTGTCCAGTGGTGCTTGCAGTATAGAGATTACACATCGTGCAGCCATATTCTAATCTAAATGCAGTGGGGTTTTTTCAACAAGGTTATTACAAATTTGATTAATGCATAAGGTAGACTGCTTTAAAAAAAAGCACGTAGGGCTGTGTACATATATTTATCTTCGCAGAGGAAAAGACTTGTCATGTAGGACATGTAGCATTTGCAAAATGGCAAAATTAACAACCATGGCTCGACTTCAGTGTCCTGTAGTAATCATAAAAATGTATCTGTGACAGTTTCAAGGCAGCAATTTAGCAGTCACTTTTTTCACAAGTTTACAAATTTTTTTTAGTCATAGAATGTGATGTGAGACTAACAGTAGTTTTATAAGCTATTTTGTCCTATTTAGAGATTATTTTACTCAAAAAAAAAAAATTCAACCACCTCTTTTAAAAGGGTTGTGTCACGATGATCATTGGAGATGTATCCCTAGGACACGCTACCAAAGTGTAATAGCGGGAATGGGGTGAAAAGCCCCATCATAGCTAAAATTAAACCCACTAGGTTTTTCCAAGTAACCACATGGACTGCCACTAACTGCAATGACTGACAGTGAACCTGGCAAGATGGTGTTCACAGCAGTTAGACCCCTGATGATGAGATATTGGTTACATATCTTTGTTATATATGGTACTAGCAATGATAAGATAACCTCTGGTTAAAAATTATACTCATTTCACTATTACTAGGAAAGCTTAGTAACAAATAATATGGCCATCATAACACACAGTCAAATCCCATTATTATGACCACCAGCTGATATCCAGAGTAACCACTGTGAGCAGCCCGGACAGCAGCTATATGTACTGTGAGTGACTCAGTAAAGTCCTGATAGGTTGTCACTGGTATTTGGTGCCATGCTCTCTGCATCCCACAGCTACTAAAGGGTGCGTGGGGAGGATCTATAGAGCAAATTCGATAATATAGGTGGTCCCACAGATGCCCAGTTGGGTTGAAGACCGGGGACTAAGGGGTCAGGGTAGCACTTGCTGGAAGGTCCCATCCGCCCCAAGGAAGACAATGAGTGTATAAGGGTCTATGTGGTGCAAGGATGGATTAATTCCCAAATTGGTTCAGAGTGTCTACAACATGGTTTAATGTAAGTAGAGAATACCAAAAAAAATTCCCTGGACAATAATGCTGCCAATACCAGCTTGTGTTCTTCCAGCAATGGTTGCAGGATGTTTGTTATCTAATGTTTCTTGCCTGACACACCAGTAATTATCCATTGAATGAAGCAGAAAAGTTGACTTATTAGAGAAGACAGCAGTGGAGGTCCAGTTCCAATACTAGCATGAAAATTAAAGGGGTTGTCTCACTACGTTGATTCATCTTACCTCAGTCCTGTTTTCTTGGTTTCACTTTGAATTCAGGGGCGTGTTTACTGGCTTCCACTAGGCTGCAGTAGAAGCCAGGTCTGTAGCTATAGTAACCAGTGCTGGCAGCCTATCAGGAGTGATCAAACAGGTCTGTAACTATAGTGACCTGAGGACGTAGTCCCCGGAGTCGATTGCTAACTCTTATCAACTGACTTGTCTTGAGGCCTTAACAACCGGCTTAACGACTATTAGCGACTTCACAACGCAGTAAATTATGTGTCCCCCAGTGAAGGTAATAGGGTCCCCCAGTAAGTTATACGTCCCCCAGTAGGTGGTTATATACTTTATACGTCTCCCAGTAAGTAGGTGTGTAGTTTACATGTCCCCCAGCAGGTATATAGGCAGGTTATGGATCCCCCAGCAGGTATATGGGCAGGTTATGGATCCCCCAGTAGGTATATAGGCAGGTGATGGATCCCCCAGTGGGTATATAGTCAGGTTATGTATCCCCCAGCAGGTATATAGGCATGTTATTGATCACTCAGCAGGTATATGGGCAGGTTACGGGTCCCCCAGTGGGTATATAGGTATGTTATAGGTCCCCTAGTAGGTACAGTTAGGGCCAGAAATATTTGGACAGTGACACAAGTTTTGTTATTTTAGCTGTTTTCAAAAACATGTTCAGAACTACAATTATATATATAATATGGGCTGAAAGTGCACACTCCCAGCTGCCATATGAGAGTTTCCACATCCAAATTGGAGAAAGGGTTTCGGAATCATAGCTATGTAATGCATTGCCTCCTCTTTTTTAAGGGACCAAAAGTAATTGGACAATGGACTCTAAGGGCTGCAATTAACTCTTAAGGCGTCTCCCTCGTTAACCTGTAATCAATGAAGTAGTTAAAAGGTCTGGGGTTGATTCCAGGTGTGTGGTTTTGCATTTGGAAGCTGTTGCTGTGACCAGACAACATGCGGTCAAAGGAACTCTCAATTGATGTGAAGCAGACCATCCTGAGGCTGAAAAAAAAGAACAAATCCATCAGAGAGATAGCAGACATGCTTGGAGTAGCAAAATCAACAGTCGGGTACATTCTGAGAAAAAAGGAATTGACTGGTGAGCTTGGGAACTCCAAAAGGCCAGGGCGTCCACGGATGACAACAGTGGTGGATGATCGCCGCATACTTTCTTTGGTGAAGAAGAACCCGTTCACAACATCAACTGAAGTCCAGAACACTCTCAGTGAAGTAGGTGTATCTGTCTCTAAGTCAACAGTAAAGAGAAGACTCCATGAAAATAAATACAAAGGGTTCACATCTAGATGCAAACCATTCATCAATGCCAAAAATAGACAGGCCAGAGTTAAATTTGCCGAACAAGACCTCAAGAAGCCAGCTCAGTTCTGGAAAAGTATTCTATGGACAGATGAGACAAAGATCAACCTGTACCAGAATGATGGGAAGAAAAAAGTTTGGAGAAGGCACACCACATCCTCAGTAAAACATGGTGGAGGCAACGTGATGGCATGGGCATGCATGGCTTTAAATGGCACTGGGTCACTTGTGTTTATTGATGACATAACAGCAGACAAGAGTAGCCGGATGAATTTCGAAGTGTACCGGATATACTTTCAGCCCAGATTCAGCCAAATGCTGCAAAGTTGATCGGACGGCGCTTCATAGTACAGATGGACAATGACCCCAAGCATACAGCCAAAGCTACCCAGGAGTTCATGAGTGCCAAAAAGTGGAACATTCTGCAACGGCCAAGTCAATCACCAGATCTCAACCCAATTGAGTATGCATTTCACTTGCTCAAATCCAGACTTAAGACGGAAAGACCCACAAACAAGCAAGACCTGAAGGCTGCGGCTGTAAAGGCCTGGCAAAGCATTTAGAAGAAGATAACCCAGCGTTTGGTGATGTCCATGGGTTCAAGACTTAAGGCAGGGATTGCCTCCAAAGGATTCGCCACAAAATATTGAAACTAAAAATATTTTGGTTGGGTTATGTTTATTTGTCCAATTACTTTGAGCTCCTAAAATGGGGAGTGTTTGTAAAGAAATGTGTACAATTCCTACATTTTCGATCAGATATTTTTGTTTAAACCATCAAATTAAACGTTACAATCTGCACTTGAATTCTGGTGTAGAGGTTTCATTTCAAATCCAATGTGGTGGCATGCAGAGCCCAACTCGCAAAACTTGGGTCACTGTCCAAATATTTCTGGCCCTAACTGTATATAGGCAGGTTACAGGTCCCTCAGTGGATATATAGGTAGGTTATAGGTCCCCTAGTAGGTATATAGGCAGGTTATAGGTCCCCCAGCAGGTATATAGGCAGGTTATAGGTCCCCCAGCACACATATGGGTAGGTTATATGTCCCCCAGCAGGTATATAAATAGCTTATAGGCCACACAGCACGTATATATAGGTAGCTTATAGGCCTCACAGCACGTATATAAGTAGATTATAGGCCTCACAGCACGTATATAGGTAGATTATAGGCCTCACAGCACGTATATAGGTAGATTATAGCTCCCCCTGTACGTATATAAATAGATTATAGCTCCTTCCTGCACATATATAGGTATATTATAGCTCCCCTGCACATATATAAGTAGATAATAACTTCCCCCTACACATATATAAATAGATAATAGCTTCCCCCTGCACATATATAAGTAGATAATAGCTTCCCCTGCACATATAAGTAGATAATTGCCCTTCTGTATATTTAGAATTAGATTATAAGCCCCCAAAATGAATAGAGACAATTAAAAGTAAAAAACTAGCCATACCTGACCTCGCTCCCTGCCACTGTCGCTGCTCCCGGTCTTTTTCTTCAGCGGCGTGACGTCACCAGGCCGCGCTGCAGCGTGATGACGCGCGCGCCGCCTGTGCTGTGCACTCTGGTGAGCCTCATCCTGCCTGCGGCACCCGAGTACTCTGCGGAGCTCTCTGCTCCGCCAAAGCATTTAACTGTATGTGCGTCCAGCGGACGCACATATAGGGCCGCCGATAGGGGGGTACAACCAGTACTCCCGTACCGGGCCCGGCCAGAATGTGAAGCAAGGGGGGGCCCGCCGCCGACGGCAGGTACCGCCCCCTTGCTTCATTATAATGGTAGAGAGAAGAGGCCGCAGGCCTTTTCTCCCTACCATGATATATCCCTACTGCGCCCGGCGCTGCAGAGGTGGAGTTCAGGGGCCCGGCGCAACTAAGGTGGAGAGGAGGGGTCCAGCGCTATGAGGGGGAGGGGCCCGGCGCTGCGAGTCACGCTGCGCACCATACTGATCTCTATCATTAACTTTAACTTAACTTACTTCTTCTTCAGAGCGCAGCAGCTCGCGACTGAGCAGCCGGGCGGCCCCTCCTCCTTCCTCCGGCCGTGGGCAGGAAGCGCGATAATTTGAATCAGTGAGGCCCGCCCACGGCCGGAGGAAGGAGGAGGGGCCGCCCGGCTGCTCAGTCGCGAGCTGCTGCGCTCTGAAGAAGAAGTAAGTTAAGTTAAAGTTTATGATAGAGATCACTATGGCGCGCAGCGTGACTCGCAGCGCCGGGCCCCTCCCCCTCAATAGCGCTGGATCCCTCCTCTCCACCTTAGTTGCGCCGGGCCACTGCACTCCACCACTGCAGCGCCGGGCCACTTACCAGTCCTGTGGGGGCCCCCATAAGGCCCCTGTAGTTAGGGGGGCCCCCATAAGGCCCCTGTAGTTTGGGGGGCCCCCATAAGGCCCCTGCAGTTTGGGGGGCCCTCATAAGGCCCCTGTAGTTTGTGGGGGGCCCATTCAAGGCCCCTAAATGTTGTGGGGCCCCCTGAAGGTTGTGGGGGCCCCATTCAAGGCCCATAACTGTTTTGGGGCCCCCTGAAGGTTGTGGGGGCCCCGTTCAAGGCCCATGAATGTCATGAGGCCCCCACAAACTACAGGGGCTTTATGGGGGCCCCACTATATACAGGGGCCTTATAGGGGCCCCACAATATACATGGGCCTTATGGGGGCCCGGGCCCCCACAGGACTGGGAAGTGGCCCGGTGCAACTGAGATGGAGTGGTGGGCCCCGGCACTTCTGAGGGGGAGTGGAGGGGCCCGGCGCTACTGAGGGGGAGTGGCCCACTCTGCGAGTCGCACTGTGCGCCATAGTGATCTATCTCAAGTGGCCAGTAGCGCCGGGCCACTTGCCAGTCCTGTGGGGGCCCCCATAAGGCCCCTGTAGTTTGTGGGGCTCCCATAAGGCCGCTGTAGTTTGTGGGGCCCCCATAAGGCCCCTATAGTTTGTGGAGCTCCCATAAGGCCCTTGTAGGTTGTGGGGCCCCCATAAGGCCCCTGTAGGTTGTGGGGCCCCCATAAGTCCCCTAAATGTTGTGGGGCCCCCATAAGCCTCCTGAAGTTTGTGGGGCCCCAATAAACCCTCTGAAGGTTGTGGGGCCCCCATAAACCTTCTGAAGGTTGTGGGGCCCCCATAAACCCTCTGAAGGTTGTGTGGGCCCCATTCAAGGCCCATAAAGGTTGTGGAGCCCCAGTCAAGGCTCCTGAATGTTGTGGGGCCCCGCTCATGGTCCTGGAAATTTTTGGGGCCCCGTTAAATTTTCCTCCATATGAGGGCCCACTCGAGTTCTCCCTCTACTAACGGGGACCTTCTACCTGGCTACCTACCTACAGAGACCCACTATCTACTTACCTATGGGGGTCCCTATAAAACTAGCTACCAAGGCACCAAAGGGGTAATTATTACTATGTGGGGAACTATGGATGGGGAGTTTGTTCATAGGGAGATGTGTACAGGTGGGATTGTGAGTCTCAGGTGTTTGTGTTGTGAATTCTGCAGGGACGAGTGGTGTCCAAGGCCGGATGGAGAAAAAAGGGAAAGTGAAAGACTTATCAGACGACGTCACCTGTGAGTCACTAAATATAACTGTACTGTGTGCACTTGTATCAACCATTATGTATGAAAACTGTCTAGGTGTAAGACTTTCTTTGTTGCTCATAGCAACCAATCAGAGCGCCCCTTATAGTGCTCTGGAAAAATGTAAGCAACAAAGAAAGTATTAGACCAAGACAGTTTTCATACATGTCCTCTATATGGTCATTGAATGGTGGTAATATTGGTCTTATTGTGATGGATTATATTCAGTAACAGTATTGTGCCATTATTCTGCATCTTTGGAGTTATGTGGTGATGATGTGGCGGTATTATTTGGTCTTTGTATATTGTGGTTATATTGGTAATATCGGCCTTAGTATGCTGGTTTGGTCAGTAACATCATAGTGATATTAGTCACCATATGTAGTGATATGTGGCGGTACTATTCGGTCTTTGTATATTGTTGGGTTATATTGGACTGGGTATACTGGTTTGGTCAGTAACATAGTGGTGACACACGTTGATCATGCAGTGTTATTTGCTGGCCCTTGTATAAGTACTCATTACTGCAATATAAACTGTATGTTGTAGAATTCAACAAGAACTAAATCCAAAGACAATGGCGCAATTGCATTTTTTTTTCTGGAGTTGGTTGGCAGTGGTTGCTGGGCGTGGTTGTTAGGGGTGGAGCGATGGTGTTGACGGGGGGTGGGTTGACAGGGGGCGGGGTTGATGGGGGGCCCAGGTGTTTTAGCTGTAGGGGGCCCCGAAATTTCTGACGGCAGCCCTGCGCACATACAGTTAGTCCCGCCACCGCTGCCATCGCCAAGGTCCTAAGCCGATAGTTTAGCGACTGGTATCGACTTAGGACCCTAACGATCGGCGGTGGCGGCGGATAGCGGCGGCGCCGGGGACTACTGAGGAGCTGATGCACCTCATACAAGAGGTGATATCTAGGAATAGATAGGACACTGTTAATTGACACACATTGCAAAGTGACTTGTTTTTGCAAGATCTTTAACATAAAAAGCAATCGCTGTAGTGAGACAACCCCTTTAAAACCTTTTCCGTCAATGCAACTTCATTACCAGAGGTGCAGTGACCATCCATCTGCTTCGGAGTCTGTATGCAGCAGAGTTTTCCTGAACTGTTGTTTTAGACACTTGCCTGGTCACCCCCTGGTTTACTTTGGCAGTGAGTTGCCCCCTTGTACCTTGTCAGAACACCCTCAGGCAACATTGTAGCAGCCATTTACCTCTCATATCAATGGCATGTGATGCGCCGCAGTTTCCACGTCACTTATTCCCAATAGCGCCATTTTTTCTGCTCATGATACACTTACACCACAGCAGCAGACAAACAGTGCACAAACTGAAAGCCAAGAATTATCTCTTTTTGCAGCGCAGATAAATCGCCCCTTTTACCCATGATAGCAATGAGGGATATTTGTGCAGACAGCCTATCAACACACCTGATACACCCACCAAGCTAGCGCACCGCACATGACTTCTTTCATTACCAATATGCTGGCGATATTGAAAGTAGCAAGTGGTCAGAATAATATGACTCCACTGTGTACTATCCATGGCAGATATCACACAGCTTTTCTTGGATCCTGAGAGGTCAACCTCGCTGATTACAATACAAATCTAGCTGGTCTAGCACATTTAGCAGATCGTGAAGGACATTGTCAGTTGCTTTCTGTTATTATAGCTCAACTGCTCAGGGAATTCGTACTTCCAAGATACCTCCTTCTGAAGAATTTTTCGTCGCTGTGTATGTCATAAAGGCTGTGTTATAAATACTCAAAGAATAGATTTACCTATAGAACCTATAGAAAGAGCATTTATGTTGTAGTGAATTCAAAAGACAACAATTCCCTGTTATAAAACCATAATTGGAATCCCACTGTTTAGAAGCAGAAACATTAATATAATGGAGCAGAGCAGCAGCGTGAAAAATGGAGGAATAGAGGAGCAACATGAAAAATGGCGTGACCCATAATTACATTGGGAAGTGATGGCTGGTGACGGTAGTCTGTGTATACTAGCCATAGTCTAACAACACAGAGCGTCACACAAAACCAGATAAAGAAGTCACAAGAAACCTGACTTCTCTGCCGTCGCCTGCTTCGAGAATGAGCCTACTCATAACGGGAGCTATTCCTAATGCACTGTAGAAATAAAATCCATTTTAACCTGTGATAAGCTTATGCTGTGAGTACCATGAATGTTGATCAGTCATCCGTGGGACCTGTTTCTACAGTGTTTGCAATAAGAACCACAAGAGGGCGGCTATTAGTATTTTTCAGCAAGCCCACAAAAAAAAATCTCCATGAGGAGTGCTTTTCGGCAGAGCCCCTTCTGAGGTCGGCTTGTAGCTCGCTTCAGGAATGGGGAAATGGCCAAGCTTGTGCAGGTCTCCATATTCTTTTCTACGGCAGTGCTGAATATATCAGCGGGTGGGCTCTGGTATTTTTTGAACTCCCATGGACATGAATGGGGGAGAGCTGGACAAGCATAGTCATATCCCCATTCACCGAGACCACCTTACAATGAGCCATATGATGGCAGCAGGTGGCACTTTGCCAAATAGAAAAACTTTGATATTGCACATTAACAAGTTCTGCAGTGGTTCCTGAAAGGGGTGTTCTCATCTCAGACATCTAAGACATACCAACAGGATATCCAATAAATGTCTGATAGGTGCAGGTCACACCTCTGGGTCCCACACCAAAATGGGGGTTCCTTGGTCGCTTACTATCATGCTTGCTGCGGCCATAGTGCACAGAAAGATGAGAGGACGCTTGCTCTTCAGGTAGGTGTTGGACCCATATTTATTATACTTGCTGCGCTTATGCCATAAATGTCAGAGGTGGGAACCCTACTTTAAAGTACAATAGCCTCAGGATATAATGGGCCCATAACAACCAATCAGAGCTCAGCTTTCATTTCATCACTGCTCTGGAACAATGAAAGCTGCATTCTGATTGGTTGCTCAGGGCAATAGACACGGGGCCTCTGGTATGAAAACTGTCCAGGTGTAAGACTTTCTTCATTTCCCATAGCAACCAATCAGAGCTCCTCTTTAATATTTTCAGAGCACTATATGACATGAAAGGGGAGCTCTGATTGGTTGCTATGGGCAACAAAGAAAGTCTTAAACCTAGATGGTTTTCATACATGAAGCCCACAGTTATTAAACTAAACAGTTTTGATAAATGAGACCCGATATTTTCAGCAGACAATTGTCATTCCAGGGACATTGTATCAGCAGCAATCAACATACAATGTCTCAGACACTGCCCATCTGCAGCATTGATTGATGGAAGATCCACCCTATCCACATTGGCATTTTACTAGTAAAACACCTTTATTATTACCAGAGAGCATGTGCTGATTATCAGTTTAGTAGAGCTGCTGTGTACAGTACAGGTACAGTGTACTGTATTCTGTCGATGTTTACCAGTGCCAAAATCCTTTGGACATCGGGTGAGAGAGGCTCAATGTTATTTGATACAGCCTCTTTCCTTAAAGGGGTATTCACACCATACACTTTGGTAACATGTCCAACTGCAATCCTAACTCTCATAGAACAGAATGGAGAGTTGTGCACAAACTTTTGGGAGTCCATTATCGATATAGGTGCGGGTCTGAAAGGTGGGACCCGCACCTATCAGGCTTTGATGGTATATCCTATCAATCATATCTATCAAAGTCTATGGTGGGAACGACCCTTTAATATAGAAAGTTATCTCACCGCTTCTAGCAGCTTCTTCATCTGTATATAAGGATTGGCTTTGTCTTTGTGAGTTTTCTTCTTATTTTTCTTTTATTGTATATTTTCCCTATTTTGGAGACCTTTTGGGTGCTTTAGAACAAATTACTAGTTTTCCACAGTATAAAAATCTCAAGTTAAATCACATTCAACTTAAAATGATTTTTCAAAAATCAGTTTATAGTTTACTTTACATAGTTGATAAGACTGAAAAAAAGACACAGACACAGGAATCAAGTCCAACCTGTAGTCCTATCTGTGGATCTATAGGAAGCCAAAACCCCTCTGAGGCGGACACCAGTCACCACATAATACAATAAAAATTATTTCTTGATTTCAAATATGGCAATTAGAATATATCCCAGGATCAATGTTCAGTCTCCAGAATTGAGTAGCCAGAGTCCATAATATTATATTTTTCAAGACAGGGATCAAAGCTTTTCTTGAACTTGGTCAATGAATCCACCTTCATAACCTCTTTTAGCAGCCAGTTCTAGCCTTAACCTTACAGTAAAGAATCCCCAACTATGAAGATGGTAAAACTTTCTTTCCTCTATATGTAGTGGATGCCCTTGTCATGGTTACAGGTCAAGAACTAAAGAGGTCATGAAAGATCTGTGTACTGTCCGTCCACATATTTACACATTGGCATTAAATCGCCCTTAAAGGGGTTTTGCCACCATAGAAGATTGACGTAGGAACATCCAAAATGAGTATTTAAGCAATTTCTAAAATATACTTAATTAAAAAATATGTACCATATGATATAAGAGATGCTGTCTACGTTCTAAATCCTCTGTTTACTGCTCGTTGTCAGGGGTTCCGACCAGCACACTCTCTTCATCGTGCCTGGCCGCGCTTGCGCAGTTTAATCTTCTTTGTGATGGCCAGGCTCGGGAACGCGCATTGTCGCACATGCGTACTCCTTTTCTGCCGGCCATCACATTCTGCAGTAATGTTGCTTCCCATGTATCTTCTGCTCCCGGCTCTCTCCGCTCTGCGCCCGTGTCTCCTCTGCTCCCGGCTCTCTCCGCTCTGCGCCCGTGTCTCCTCTGCTCCCGGCTCTCTCCGCTCTGCGCCCGTGTCTCCTCTGCTCCCGGCTCTCTCCGCTCTGCGCCCGTGTCTCCTCTGCTCCCGGCTCTCTCCGCTCTGCGCCCGTGTCCCCTCTGCTCCCGGTTTTCTCCGCTCTGCGCCCTGTGTCTCCTCTGCTCCCGGCTCTCTCCGCTCTGCGCCTTGTGTCTCCTCTGCTCCCGGCTCCCTCCGCTCTGCGCCCGTGTCCCCTCTGCTCCCGACTCTCTCTGCTCTGCGCCCGTGTCCCCTCTGCTCCGGGTCTCTCCACTCTGCGCCCTGTGTCTCCTCTGCTCCCGGTTCACTCTGCTCTGCGCCCTGTGTCTCCTCTGCTCCCGGCTCTCTCCGCTCTGCGCCCGTGTCTCCTCTGCTCTCGGATCTCTCCATTCTGCGCCCTGTGTCTCCTCTGCTCCCGGTTCTCTCCACTTTGCGCCCTGTGTCTCCTCTGCTCCCGGCTCTCTCCCTTCTGCGCCCTGTGTCTCCTCTGCTCCCGGCTCTCTCCCTTCTGCGCCCTGTGTCTCCTCTGCTCCCGGCTCTCTCCGCTCTGCGCCCTGTGTCTCCTCTGCTCCCGGCTCCCTCCGCTCTGCGCCCGTGTCTCCTCTGCTCCCGTCTCTCTCCGCTCTGCGCCCGTGTCTTCTCTGCTCCCGGTTCTCTCCGCTCTGCGCCCGTGTCCCCTCTGCTCCTGGTCTCTCCACTCTGCGCCCATGTCTCCTCTGCTCCCGGCTCTCTCCCCTCTGCGCCCTGTGTCTCCTCTGCTCCCGGCTCTCTCCGCTCTGCGCCCTGTGTCTCCTCTGCTCCCGGCTTCCTCCGCTCTGCGCCCGTGTCCCCTCTGCTCCCGACTCTCTCTGCTCTGCGCCCGTGTCCCCTCTGCTCCCGGCTCTCTCCGCTCTGCGCCCGTGTCTCCTCTGCTGTCGGATCTCTCCTCTCTGCGCCCTGTGTCTCCTCTGCTCCCGGCTCTCTCCGCTCTGCGCCCTGTGTCTCCTCTGCTCCCGGCTTCCTCCGCTCTGCGCCCGTCTCTCCTCTGCTCCCGGCTCTCTCCGCTCTGCGCTCTGTGTCTCCTCTGCTCCCGGCTTCCTCCGCTCTGCGCCCGTGTCCCCTCTGCTCCCGACTCTCTCTGCTCTGCGCCCGTGTCTCCTCTGCTCCCGACTCTCTCCGCTCTGCGCCCGTGTCCCCTCTGCTCCCGACTCTCTCCGCTCTGCGCCCTGTGTCTCCTCTGCTCCCGGCTCTCTCCGCTCTGCGCCCGTGGTCTCCTCTGCTCCGGCTCTCTCCCTTCTTGCGCCCGTGTCTCCTCTGCTCCCGGCTCTCACCCGTCTGCGCCCGGTGTCTCCTCTGCTCCCGGCTCTCTCCCTTCTGCGCCCTGTGTCTCCTCTGCTCCCGGCTCTCTCCCTTCTGCGCCCTGTGTTACTTGTGTTATTTGCCGCAGCAAGGAGTTATTCTCTGCGGTCTGGCCAATCACTTACCATTAGTGGTTGGCTAGACTACAGAGCTCCTCACGCTCCCGAGGCTGATTGAATACTGAGCATTCAGCCTCGGGAGCGCGCATAGGGGGCCAGCGAGATGACGTCACAGAGGAGTGGCTAGCTGGCGCTTGAACGCCCCTTTTCTCTGAACAGAAGAGACCAGAGGGGGCCTGACAGGTACATAAGTCATGTCTTGGCAAAACCCCTTTAAGCCGTCTTTTTTTCAACCTAAGTTTGATAGTCTGCCTTGGTATTACAATCCACGCATTGAATTAACCAACTTGTTTAGCCTCCTCCGTACCCGCTCTAGCTCTGCTATGTCCTTCTTATACACTGGTGCCCAAAAGTATACACAATATTCCATGTATGGTCCCACCAGTGATTTGTATAAAGGCATCGATATCATGAATATCGATGCCTCTTTTGATGCATCCTATAATTTTATTTGCCTTGGCAGCAACCACCTGCCACTACTGTCTATCAGTATCCCCGAGTCTTTTTTCAATGAGTGTTTTAACCAGTTTCATACTATTTAATACGTATCTGCAAATTTTGTTTCATTGACCCAAGTGAATAACCTTACATTTATCTACATAAGGGAACACTATATTTACAAAAAGGATGATACATGCTGGTTGCTAAAATCCCCATCACGTGCATTCTTTATTCCTAGCTGAGCAGATTAAATATGAGAACTATTGGTCAACATTGTTTAGCCACATCAGCTTAGTGCAAATATTGTACCATGTTAATTGTTATGTTAATACTGTCAGAGACGAAATTATGAGGCACTCTCGAAGAGCAAATATTACATTTTTATGCCGGCACTAAAACTGTTAAAGGGGTTGTCCAGTTCATAGAAGAATTAAATGATAAGTTACTGCTGCCCAATAAAATAAAATCAAACCTAGACTCGCCTTCCCCCTCACCTCCGATCCAGCGCTGGCTCTTCTTGGTTTACTTTCTTTTTCCAAATGGAACATCACTGCTGCAGCCTCTGATTGGCTGCACTGATTATGTGCTTCTGCTGTTCACTTCCAAATGATGATGTAAGCAGAGGTGACACCCATTCAGAAGAATAAAGAAACTAAACAGAAGACCAGGGAGAGCCAATGCTGGAACAGAAGATGAGAATAGGATTTTTTGGGTGCAAGTATCTTATTATTAAACTTTTGTATGAAGAATCCCTTTAAATGTTTACTAAATATCTGTCCATTTTTCAAATCAAAAAGGGGAATAAGATAGCAGCCGGTACAAGTTTACTAGATTTCAGAGATATAACTAGACAACATAGGGACCCTGTGCAAGAAAAATGTGGACTCCTTGCTATGTGACAGATAGTTTATTAAGAGTGAGGTTTTTGTATTAGACCACTTCTGTATTCTAACAAATCCTTTAATGGCGTGTTCATTTTTAATCTGGATTGTAATCCACCAGCAATTAACAATCTTATAGATACAATATAGTAGAAAGTAGGAAACATTGTAATTTTCGTTTAATGATGGTGATGGGACCTGATATGGAGGCTTCTAAGGCCCCCCTAACCCTCTTTGTGCGTTATTCAAATTAAACAAGTCGTGTGTATATGCATATACATGGAAAGATTGAGAGACATACTGTACAAAACAAGCAATGTCAATGCAGTCTTTCTTGTTTATTAAAAACATGTGCACAAGTTTTATAACCTTTGTTTTAAAGGGGTTGTCTCACTACAAAGAATAGCTTTCAACATGTTGGGATCACTAAATAAAGATGTTTTCCAAATATATTGCATTGTTCATTTTTTGTAAAGGAGCTACAAGAGATTTTATCACCTTCCTGACTTTCTCTGGTTCCCCAAGTAACCAACCTGTGTACTTCTCCCCGCCTGCTGTTTGTTCTATCTGATAGCAGGGAGTGATGTCATCAGCACAGAACTCCAGACAGTGAGAACTTGTTATCTGATCTTTCTGACAAAAGCCAGTAATTACTGCTGTTTACTTAAACTCAGAAGCTTTCCTGGTCCTGACAGCATGAGATGTATCTAATTAGCAGAGGTCTGAATACACGGAGCTCATATGCTAATTACAGACAGCTTGACCAGGAAGTGACAGAGCAAAGCAGCATTATTTAATTCATGTATCCTATGAAACTTTGAGATGAGACAACCCTTTTAAGGTGTACCATTTGCAAAAACAGAATATATTTTTATTGGACAAACAATATTTAAATAACACCTTTTCATTATTCACCACACTGTAATTGGCTAATTATTAGTTAGAGAGTGCCCTTAATTATCCTTAAGTTCTGATTATTGCGCATGTTAGAACCATTCATACTATCCTAATATGTCAGGATTGACAGAGAATGACAGAAAATGTGGTTGTCTATGACCTCTTGCCTATATTTCTGCTCAAGCTTCACTTCCATCACGTGCTTGGTCTTGCAACAATAGCAGTTTCACTACAACATTTCAGCATGTTTACAGATACATGGTCAGAATATCCAGGGGATACAAGATAACAACAAGAAACGTAAAGAACAGAAATGAAGTTTGAGTTTTAACTGAAAGAAGAATGTCATAAAAGATGGAGAATTGATGATCAGCCATTTTTCATGCTTATTTAAAATTAAAAATTTTAATCATCCATACAGGTATTATTGAAGATTTTAATATCCATAACAGACCTGTTGCACAGGGGCACAACTGTTACCATAACAGCAGTCATGGGGCCCAGAAATTGAGGGGCCCACCCAGAGAGCATTTTACCTTTTTATGATAAATGCAGTTGTTGGTTTTTTGCTATATTGCAGTACCATGCGGGTTATCTGGTTTACAGCAAAATTCAGTGTTTGACTGGGGTGCCTAGGGCCCATCAGTGGAGTTAATTCTGGGGCCTCCTACAGCTACTGTACAAGCTTCTTATACTCTGCCTCTTACTTTTTGCCTCTTATTCTCTGCCTTTATATATGCAGTTTAAAAGAAACTCCAGGTCTGCCATGCTCAGGGGCCCACCGGGGGTTTTCCCTGTTCCCCTGTGGGCCAGTCCAAGCCGGGTGCTATTATTCATGCCTTTAAATTTTGCTACTTTTGCTTAGGTGTCAAGTTTCTGTCATTATGTAGTTAGACCCATCTTATTTGGTTATGGTGTCCTATAAATGCAAGTTACACCCTCACGGGCCCCTGTGGGGTTGGCAGCCTATACATGTGATTTGTCTGCCTCTGTCATAAGTCGTCCCAATATGTTAGCTAAGACGCAGGGGCAGAGTTATCAATAATTTCTACTTTCAGTATAAGCCTAGACTACACTGTCTTACAATGCGCCTCATTTATCATAGTGTTTATATTTGTGGCGCATGTTAGAACTGTCTTGTCTAACTTTACAGCTTTATGCCAGTAACTGCAGTAAGATTTTGGCGCATTATTTTGATGCACAGTACCAAGAACTAAGCCCCACCCTTTCCACGAAGCCATGCCTCTTTTGTCGGGCGAGGCGCTGAATATTATAGAAGCTGTCTAAAACACATTATAAATGTGCACAAAAGATTAAAGGGGTTGTCTCACTATAAGGATTGTTTTTTTATGTTGAAGATCTTGCAAAAACAAGTCACTTTGCAATATGTGTCCATTAACAGTGTCCTACCTATTCCTAGATATCCTCTTGTATGAGCTGCATCATCTCAGGTCGCTATAGCTACAGACTTGTTTGATCTCTCATGATAGGCTGACAGCACTGGTTGCTATAGCTACAGACCTGGCTTCTACTGCAGCCTGGTAGAAGCCGGTAAACACGCCCCTGAATTCAAAATGAAACCAAGAAAACAGGACTGAGGTGAGATGAATCAATGTAGCGAGACAAACCCTTTAAGTCTGCTCACCCATCCAAATTCCAAATCTGCCGTCCAGAGCACGGATAAGGTGAAGCCAAAAGGATCCTTCATGTAGTACAAATGGTTAAGAATAGAATTCCAGCTTCATGCACGAGCAGAATTATCCATGCTATGCAGGCTATAAGTGAGGGCATTAGTTTGCCCGAAACGCGGTAGCCATGGACTCGTGCTTGTCTAGGACTTTGACATCACACCCATACCTGTGAGCTGTGTTATCTGGCTATTTGAACCACATTTTAATATATTTTTCTAATAAACAGATATTTTTTATGAACAATTCTGCTCGTGCTTGAAGCTGGAATTCTATCCTTCACCATTTGTACTACATAATAAATGTGGTTTTAAGCCGGTTCAACATTATTTTTGGCGCAAATTGTGCCAGAATTCTGGTGCAACTTCCTTGGTAAAAGTACCCCACAGTCTTCACCCCATAATCTCTCATAGACTAGTGTTTTTGCTTTAAAATCACACTAGTGGTTTGACCTTACAGAGGAATTTATATTTCACCCCATTGTAATATTCTTATTTCTCCATGTATCTTTCTCAGTGCTGCAGTTTCACATATACATAGCTCTCGGCTATCCTCCACCTCCCACCGTATGCTGTGTCTGTGTGAGCAGCGCTATATAAGGTGCAGATGGGGCTCTCTGTCACAAGGGAATAACATTATCATACAAAGGGGCCTGTTCATTGTGATCTCCCAGTTTCTGCGCCCACCCGTCCTCTTTGAAATTAATTCTCTCGTCATTAATATTCGCATTCAGCAGGTGGGGGAGTTCAATGTCCCTAGGGACAGTGTGAGAAGGCGGAGGAAATAGTGACAGCTAAGCAAGCAATTCTTGCAAAAGCTATGAATAAGGATACACTTTCTTCTATCAAAGATTTATAGGTCTACAAATGCATATGAATGAAGCTAAAGGCACAAATTCAGAACGGTCTCCCTTGCCCACCACAGACGGCACTCTGTCCTCGCTCCTCATCTTCCTGTCACATACAGGACTCTCTGTACGCCTCCCTATCTTCATCTCCCCTGTATTACAGACCCGTCACCCTATGACTCCTCACATTGCCTCATTTTCTCCCCAAACTTAATGGGGTTCTTGGTAAAGCACTTAAATGGAGAGCACATTCGCTGCTGTTCTAAGTCAGACGCGGAGATTTCGGAAATTGTTCGTACGGAGACGTTGTGTGTGTTTACATGAGTAATCCACACCAGGAATGTCTATGGAGCTGCTGCCTACAGCTTTCTAGATACGCAGTGTGTCTATAGACTGTGCCGTGTAGACGTGTTGGTATAAATTAACCCAGCATCTCCTCACAGCAGTCAACTCAGGGATCCAATTTAACAACTGGCATATTACAAAGTGCAATTGATTTTAGCTGTATGTTTTCTACAGCCCAGGAAGAAACAATCGAAATATGGGTCTGGCTCAGGAAGGGTTAACCGAGTTTGCTCTTCATTTCTACATGAATTTATGGGACTCATTCACACGCCGGCCTCTCTAGGTTGCCATGGCTCAACATATCCCGGCACTGAACAGATGTTCCTTTGAGCAGAATCCCTTGTGCCTCTTTACTTATGGTATTCTTCATTTTAATATGATATATAGAACTCAGTGGATAAACTCTTTGTGATGTACTGGCCCTAATTTTTGTCCCATTTCCATCCAGTGATAAATGTCTGTTCAGAGGCATTTATGCTTGTGCTTGGCCCTGTCACCATCATCTGCAGCCATAATTTACAGTGCTGCACTCTACCAAAGTGAGACCGTTCCTCCAGACAAAACCTCAGATGTTATTCCTTTGCTTTATATATAGTGGCTCATTTCTCGACTTGTCGCTCAACAGGTTACAGTGTTTTAGCTTCCTGAGCAATTAGCTCTGTCTGATCCTGGAAACCACTCTTGGCTGGAGTTCCACATCTTTTCTCTCTGATGACTGTAATATTTAGCCTTGGTTTTGCTTGTACTGTATGTTTTCTTGTTCTTGGCTCCCCTTGGCTTGATCTTGGCTCTGAATATAATCTATCCATCTGGGTTTCCCGGTAAAATTATGAACTACATCTGCAAGGCTACCATATACAGCCAAAGCATTGGGGTCCCCCGCCCATTACCTGTTCCTATCTTTCACTATATCAGTGGGCCATTTTTAATAAATTTGATCAGGACCCATGACAGAATTATTGCAATACTGTCCTGATTCCACCCTTGTATATTGCAGAGAGTCATAAAGGATCCTTGACATCTTCTGCCATGTGCAGTTTAGTGAATACAAGTATTCCCCATAGAATAACAATTCTGGAGCATTTTTCCTTCAATCTCTATCTTGTTCAATTCCCCTGTTATGCTATAAAAAAGTCATTACCAATCTGTCAGATTGGTGTTACCAACTGAAGGTGTGTCCCTGCCCAGTTGGACATTGTCAAATCAGTGTTGAAAGAGTCAGTGTGGTTAGGGACACACCCCTCTTAAGACTGGAATGACACCCACCTGACAGATTCAGTAATACATTTATAGGAGGAATAATAGCACAACACATTTATAAGAGGAGATGCTGAATGGAGCTGGCGTCTTTTCAGCCTGATATCAGGCGCAGCCCTGTTCATACATTTCTAAATCTTCCGCACGACACTCTCGGGTGCATTACATAGCGCCTGCGGGAGGTGGGGCGCACTAGAACTATAGCGAAGCTACATATTTATAGCTTCGCTACGGCATTTCTAAGCGTATTACAGCTGGAACAGGTAAGCCACTTTCAAAGTGGTATACCTGATCCAAAAATGTCGCCCTAGCTCTAGAATGAGCCTGATGTATGACCTGCTGTAGAGCGGGGTTCATAAATCAGGCGCATTCTATGCGTGTTAACGCCAAATTTCATGCATGTTGCCCAATATCTTAAGTGACCAATACCAATCATTAGGGGCACAAAGGGGGTACTTAGAATGGCATTTTACATGCTAAGACGTAGGGCTGCTTGAGATACATATATGAGACAAACTCATTGGAAGGTCATAAATTGGTTGCATCTGTGGCTGTGTGACCAATATTTACACCAGCTTTGAGCTAGTGTAAATTACTGTAATAATTTCGGCCAGTATAGTCAATGTGTCAGGCGGTGTGAGGCCATGCCTCTTCCGTTAACATCTGCCCATTTTTTATGAAAATACAAAGAGTCGTGAGAAGAAACAAGAAGATGCAAATTTTTGCAAAAATATAAATTTTTGAACAAAATTTGTAACTTTATTCTATTACTGTATATTAGTAGCAGATGGTCAATAAATCCCAGACCCCTATGGCCTATACAGGTAGATGTGTCAATTTTAGTTAAAAGCCATGTCCTCTCATATTACTTTTAATAGAAGTGGTGAAGAAGCCGCAAAAATTCTCACATTTTTCTACAAGCATGCTTTTTTTGCACAATAGTGGTAAAAAAATTTTTATCAAATTTTCCCAATTTTGATGCTAGAGTAAAAAGCAACAGATATATTAACCCATTACTTAGTAACTGTACAAAAAAGAAATAGTAAAACTAAAAAAATGTGACCACTGGAATTGAACCAACCTGTAGATAAAAACAAATCGCCCATAAAAATTACACAACTGCATTTTCTTCACAATCCTCCCTACAGAGAATTATATGAATGGTACGGGCACTGGTACCATTAAAAACTACATCTCGTTCTGCAAAAAACAAGCCCTCATACAGCTTTGTAGATGAAAAAATAAAGAAGTGATGGCTCTGGGAAGGCGGGGAGGATAACCCGAATGTGACGTAAACATAAATTGCCGCTGCTTGAAGGGATTGAGAGGCACATCTGTGGCTGCCTGAGTGCTCCACATTGACAAGTATGGCGGCTTCGAGGTGCAGAAGATTTTCTCTATAATTTATGCCAGTTTCTGATGTAAAATTTAATGGCCGTTTTTTATTAATGGGGGTTAGAAAAGTGTTTTAAAATGTCCCAAAGAGTGGCATATTTTGGGTTCAGCATGTCCAAGACTCTTAATGCACACTGCTCAATGGGGTTGTGGCTTACAGAAAAGTAGGCGTGGAATCTCAGGGAAAGTGCTCGTGGCTACGATCTGACATGCTGCGCCAAAAATGTGCCAAAATTCTGCAATGCAAAGTAAGCCAAAAAAAGTGCCAATTCATCAATCAGCATGAGCCCCTTTGATAAATCTGTTGCCTGTCTAAGTTTATGCTGTGTAACTTTTAGACAACGATAGTAAATGAGGGCCAGGAAATCTGTTGGGCTGTGGGAGGCCACACCTCCTGTCACTAAACTCCACCTATTTTATGGAAAGTGTTGTGAACCGCATACAAGTAACAAAAAGAAGCAACCTTTTGCATAAAACAGTTTTGCGCAGATATTTCAGAATTTTTTCTAGTATGGTAGTGGTAGAGAATGTTTGATCATTTTACTATAAAGGATTCATATGCAGTTCTGGTTTCTAGTGCCGACCGTACATCGCCAGCTCTCGCTGCATAATCTGCGTCCTTCATTTCAGGCCAAATAGTGGGAGAGCAGGTGTTTTCTGACTGCTCAGTACTTTATTATGCAAGTTAGGTGCATGGAGTCAGCTTCGTCTAAGAAGGGATATCTGTGTCCTCATAGCAGAAGTTCACCAGCTGTATAATACATACATCATAAAAGACACCTATCACATTGAAAATGCATCTCCATCTTAATTTTCTGGGCTAAAGACATTGACAGATTGAGAACAAGGAGATGGAATGTTTGGCAGAGAAAATAAATTAATAATATAATGGTTCCATGATATATAATATCATATATATATATATATATATAGTATACTATATATATATATATATATATTATATATAATATATATATATAGATATATATATTATATTATTATAATAAATAAAGGAGTAAAGATGGTATCAGTGGAGCAAAGTCTTTTTTACAGGGCTTGAGGTGACGCATAGCAGATTGTGTTACTTTGTAGGAGGGGAGCAAAGAATCTTGCAGAGAGCCAGATAAATTGAAAATGCAGCCCATCCTGCAGGCAGTATGCTATAGGGCAGAAGAAGCTGAGCAGATTAAGAGATAGCTGCAGCATTGGACGAGGGTGTCTGGGACCCTTCATTGGAGTTTATTCTTAGGGCTCACCAGTGGAGTTGCTGCTTGGGGCACACCAGTGGAGTTGATTCTTGGGGCCCCTCAGTAGAGTTCATTGTTGGGGCCCAGCAGTGGAGTTGCTGCTTGAGACCCACCAGTGTAATTCATTGTTGGGGCCCACCAGTGGAGCTGACTGTTGGTGTCCAACAGTGGAGTTGCTGCTTGAGACCCACCATTGGAATTCATTGTTGGGGCCCACCCGTGGAGTTGCTGTTTGGGTCCCACCAGTAGACTTGGCTCTTGGGGCTCACCAGTGGTATTGCTGCTTGGGACCCACCACTGGAGTTCATTCTTGGGGCCCAACAGTGGAGTTGCTGTTTGGGACCCACCAGTAGAGTTAATTCTTGGGGCCCACCAGTGGCATTGCTGCTTGGGACCCACCAATGGAGTTCATTCTTGGGGCCCACCAATGGAGTTGATTTTTGGGACCCACCAATGGAATTGTTGCTTGGGGCTCATCCTCTAGCTTCTGCACATGACTCATGATTTATATTCTGCCTCTTGCTTTCTAGTCTAACTTGTCATTTATTCACATAAATCTCTGTTAATTGTGGCCTCAGTAGTCGAGTGGGTTGTCTTACCTATCAAGTGACAGCCTTTTCCTGCATGACTGTGTGTAAGGCTATGTTCACATGGCTTAAAATGGGACGTATTTCAGTCCGTAATTTTGCGCCGTACTGCGCGAATTACGGCTGGAATATGTCCCAGTCAGTATGGTAATCCACATTTCTCATAGAGAACTATGGATTACGTCTCCTATCCCTGCTTGGCGAATACGCTGCGGGGGGAGATAAGTGACATGTGAATTACCGTATACGCGTCGCTGGTAATGAAAGTCTATGGGCCGGCGAGGTGCCGGCCCCCCACTCCCGTCCCACCCCCGTCCACACGGCGTAATTGCGGGACGTAATTACGCCCCGCAAATAAGCTGTGTGAACATAGCCTAAAGAGATAGCTGTCAATCACTGAGTAAAACTGCCCATTAGACTCCCATGTCAAAAGCAGCAGAGATTTAAAGAGGACCAGTGACATCTCCTGATATGTCTGTTTTAGTGAATATTTGTGTTCCTTTTGAAATAACTCTGGAGCATCTTCTCTTATAACTCTGTGCTGTTCTTCTGCTATTTCTTCTAGAAATGTATTACTGAAACTGTCAGCTGGGTGTTTACAGAATTATAAGAGAAGATGCTTCAGAATTGTTATTTCACAGGGAACACAGGGGATTTACTAAAACAGACAGATTGTCGTCCTCTTTAAATAAAGAACTGAAATTAAGGTTTACTGGAACTTTTGTGACTAAACTATATACTGTATAGTATCAGTCTGTTCAGTTCCTCCTGCTCTGTATCATGCTGCCTGAAGATTAGCTTGCATTTTGAATATAGCAGGTTCCCTTTAAAGGTGTTCTTCCACTTTAGACAATTTCCTCTGGCTAGAAGATTGCCAATGACAATTAAAAAAAAAAAAACAGATGACAAATTGCACTTCTGCTAGGCCCCTCAGAGATCATCAGTAATCTATGGGAAAACGTCAAAGTTTGTTTCCCTGCAGCACCACCACAGGGGAAATTAAGTATTACAAGGTGCCCATTCAAATCAATGAGTTGTCTGTGCAGGGGAGGATAGAATACGTCCTCCAGAGCAAGAGTTGCTCTTCCTAAGCATCCTCCTCCTTGGCCAAGAGATAAAGATTCTGAATAGGGGACCCCTCTATTTGATCAGAATTTCCTAGTGGGGTTTTCGAAGCTGGAGAACCCATGTAAGTTCTTTTTATTATTATTATTTATTTATTTTAGAGCGCTCTTAGTTCCAGAGCGCTGTACATTTGATATGGTTACATAAATAACATTGGTCAAACAAGTACAAGGTGATGATAAGTAACTAACAACTGGTACAGAGGGAGAGAGAGCCCTGCCCGTGAGGCAGACATGTTTGTGGGGTGGAGTGGGGCAACGCGGTTAATGTTGGTTATAGGAAAGCCTGAAGAGATGAGTTTTAAGGTTGCTTTTGAGGCTAGTGAGAGTGAGGGAGAGTCTGTTGGGGCAGCGAGTTCCAGAGTGTGTTGGAAGCACGGGAGAAGTCTTGGAGACGGTTATGTGAAGAGCTTATAAGAGGAGAGCAGAGAAGAAAGTCCTGTGAGGAGCGGAGATTGCATGAGGGGTGGTATCTAGAGATTATGAAGGGGAGAGGTTATGGAGAGCCTTGTAGGTCAAGATTACTAACTTGAACTGGATTCGCTGGGCAATGGGTAGCCAGTCCAGGGATTGGCAGAGGGGAGGGGCAGAGGAGAATCGAGGAGAGAGGTGAATCAGACGGGCAGAAGAGTTAAGGATGGTTTGGAGGTGAGCGAGGGTGCTAGATGGGAGGCCACAAAGAAGGATGTTGCAATAGTCTAGGCAGGAAATGATGAGGGCATGGACAAGCATTTTGTGCTATTAAAGTAAAGGAATGAACGAATTCGGGAGATATTTTTCAGGTGGAGGCGGCAGCAGAGGTGAGGGTTTGGATGTGCGGTTTGAGGGACAAATTGGAGTCAAAGGTTATCCCAAGGCAACAAATTTGTGGAGCTGGTGAGAGAGTGTAGCTGTTGATAGAGAGATCAGGTGGAGGGATAGAGTGGAATATTGGGAAGATGATAAATTCTGTTTTCTTCACATCTAGTTTTAGGAGGCGGGAGGAAAAGGAGGAGGATATGGACGAATGACAGTCTGGGATCCGGAAGAGTAGAGAGGTGACATCTGGGCCGGAGATGTAAAGTTGGGTGTCATCAGCATACAGGTGGTAATGAAAGCCATGTGAGGCTATGAGCTGACCCAGACCAAGGGTGTAGATAGAGAAGAGTAGTGGACCCAGGACAGACCCCTGCGGGACACCAACAGAGAGCGGGCGAGAGGAGGAGGTGGTGCGAGAATGAGAGACAATGAATGTTCGATCTGTGAGGTATGAGGAGATCCATAAAGGGCCAAGTCTGTGATGCCGAGGGAAGAGAGGATTTGTAGCATGAGTGAATGGTTGACACTATCAAAGGCAGAGGACAAGTCTAGGAGAAGAAACACAGAGTAGTGGCGTGAGGCTTTGGCAGTTACTAGGTTGTTGGTTACTTTGGTTAGGGCGGTATCAGTAGAGTGGTGGGGACGGAAACCAGATTGCAGTGGGTCAAGGAGAGAGTTGGTGGAGAGATGGGAGGACAGTTGAAGATGGACGTGCTGTTCTTTGCTCCCCTGTATAAACTAAAGCAATCTACTCTTCTGTATGTCACATCTGACTTCCTTGATATCATCTCATATGTACCAGTCCCTTTTTAGTTATTCATTTGTCTCCGTCAACCATTCAATTTCCTTGTTCTCAATCTATCAATGTCTCAATCCCAGCAAAGCAAGATGGAGATACAAATGATAACCATTGATCTTCAGTTGCTTTATCTTGATTTATTTTTATTCTTACAACATTTTCTTAATTTGTTCACCTTTTCATCTCATATTTTGTATAGTATTTGGGAAGTTTAAAAAATAATTTGTCTGAGTATTAGTATTCATTTATATCTTTACAGGTATCTTCTTCTTATAAACCATTTTTTCAGTCCCTGAAAGGTTGTAGTATTAATCGGAATACCTTTATTAGATATAATGGCCTGGCTATATTTTTACTCAAGTGTGAGTATACAAAGTAAAGTTGTTCTGGTCAAACATTGTAATATCTTGCAATGCATTCCAGTGGTGAGGCATTGTTGATCCAGAATTGTAGCTCATGGAAATCCTCCCCTAGTAGCATCAGTAAAAGGAGAGAATTATACTATTAGTTGGCTGCATGGCTGCTTGCCCTAAATTGCTACTTTTTCACACCAGAGTGATCCCTCTCAACTTATCTGCACTCATATGCCTGCCATAGATGAAGTCACAGCCATGCTATGAAGGACTAGTAGAGGGGAGTTGAACGGCAGAGCAGAGTGCTATCCACTCCCCATCCCTACCGTGTGATACTTCGCAGATAGCTCGATAAAGGGACATCATCGAATCACCTACGCTGCTTCATGTCCTACGCCACAAATCTAAAGCATCTGACCTGGGCCTAGAGCAGGCAGACACCCCAGGGGAGCATGGAGAGGTGAGTTATAGCTAACTATCTACTTACTGGGGGGCCCTATATATCTAGCTACTGGGGGAGTATATCTACCTATCTAACTACTGAAGGGCAATATATACCTACCTTCCTCTTGGGGGACCCTATTTACCTACCTGCAGGGGGGCCCAATATACCTGCCTATCTACTGAGGGTCACTATATACCTAGTTACTCTATATACCCCTCTTCCTACTGCATGAGCCTTATATTTCTGCCTACTAGGGGCTCTGTATACCTACGTATCTACTAAGGGGACTCTATATACCTACCTAATGGGAGGGCCTGTATACCAACCTAACTACTGGAGGGGAAATATATATCTACCTACTGGAGGGCTATATAAATGCCTACTTACTGAAATGGCTTATGTACAGCAGGTGAAATAAATATTGAACACATCAACAAGTAAATAAATTTCCAAAGGTGCTATTGACATGAAATTCTCACCAGATATAAGTAACATCCCATCCAATCCACACAAGCAAAGAAATCAATCCACAGATGTCCATACATTAAGTTATGTATAATAAATAAAAATAACACAGACAAAAAGTATTGAATATATGAAAAAAGAGAGGTGAAAAAAACATGGAAAGTCATGACACTAGCTATCAGTAATTAGAAAGCAACCCTGCCATTTAGTGAAAATTAATATCAGCTAGTTCAACTGATGACCTATAAAAAGGAGTTTCATTACCAAGGTGCCCCACAGGAAACATCTCATGATGAGTAAAATAAAATAAATAAAACCAGTGTGAGTTGTCTCAAGACCTTTGCAACCTTATTCTTGTAAAACATATGATTGGCATTGGCTACAGAAGAATTTCTTAACTGCTGAAGGCTTCCGTGAGCACTGTTGGGACCATAATCCAGAAGTGGAAAGAACATCATTTCACCATAAACCAGCCACGACCAGGTGCTACCCAACAGATTTCAGAGAGAGCAGTGAAAGGAATTATCAGAAGAGTTGTCCAGGAGTCAAGGAGCACTTGTAAAGAGCTACAGAAAGAACTGAAATCAGTAAGTACAATTGTTTAAAAGAAAACAATAAGCAATACACTCATCCTCCATGGTTTGTATGCACATTCAACACACAAGACTCAATTGCTGAACAAAAGTCATGTTCAAGTGCATTTAAAGTTTGCTCAACAACATTTAGACAAGCCTGTGAAATTCTCAGAGAATATTGTCTGTTCAGATGATGGAAAAATTTTACTCTTTGGATGAGCTTATAAACACCATCTTTGAACGCCAAAAGGCACTGCATATCACAACGAAAACACCATACCAACAGTGAATTTTGGTGGTGGGAACATCATGGTGTGGGGCTGTTTGTTAGCATATGACACTGGAAAACTTCATAGAATTGAGGAAAGGATGAATGGACAAACGTACCAAGCCATTCTTGATAAAAAATATGTTGCCATCTACCAAGTTGATGAGAATGAAATTAGGGTAGACATTTAAGATAGACAATGATCCCAGACACACAGCCAAGAAACCTCTCAATTGGTTTCAGAAAAAAATAAAGCTGCTAGAATGGCCAAGCCAATAATATGGCATGAATCCAATAGAAAATACTATGGAAGGAGCTTAAATCGCAAGAGTTCGTTAGAGGAGCACACGGAGCCTTCAGGATTTGAAAGAGTGTTTGTGTGGTTTAATGGGCCCAAAATCCCAACCTGAACCAAAAGCAGTTGACTAGTTTCTCCCATAATGGAGGGCGTTTCTTTGAAGCTGTCATCACCAACAAAGGTTTTTGTACGTAGTATTAAATGCATTTCAGTAAGTGTGTTCAACATTATTTCCATGTGCATTTCTCAGTATTACACATAACTTATTTTATGGACATCTGTGGTTTGATTTCTTTGCCTGTGTGGATTGGATAGGTTGATACTGATATCTGGTGAGAATTTTATGTCAATAGCACCTTCTGAAATATATTTACTTAGAAAATTGGTGACATGTTCAATACTTATTTCACCCACTGTAACTACCTATCTACCAAGGAGCCCAATATAACCTACCTATTGGGGCCCTATATAGCTACCTATGATGGGGATATAAACTACCTACTCAAACACTGAAGATATGACACTTTTTTACAATTTAAAAAATAGTCAGTGTTTTTCAGCTTGTATAACAGTGTAAATTTTGTGTGCCCTCAAAATCACTCAACACACAGCCATCAATGTCTAAACCGCTGGCAACAAAAAATAAGTACACAACTAAGTGAATACAGACAAATTGTTACTAGAGATGGGCGAATTTCTCAAAAATTCGATTCGGTCACTTCGCCGAATTTTCCGACAAAATTAGTTTGTTCCGATTTAGTCTACGGCACGAATGCGTTAAAAAGCAGTCTTTTCCAGGCCCTGACAGAAGCCTGCAATGGTGCTGTTTTTTAATGAACGTTGTTGCCATGCTAAATATGCAGGGGAGCTTTGGTTTGGGTCTTCATCAATGTTGTGTTTTAGTTATGGACACGCACAGACTGCCGCGCTCTTAGTATCGCTTCACTATAAAATTCCCTGGGCCTTAGAGGGACAAGATGTCCCAAAAAAGTAAGCGGGAATGTAGCCTGTATAAAAGTCATGCCAGCGAAGCTGGAAAAAACAAGCTTGAGAGTCAGGTAGGCACATTAGTGACAGAGTGATGGGAGGTGACGGCGGCAGCCCTGAGCATGAGGTCAGGCAGTGGCACAATGACATTCTGGATGGTGGCCAAAAACACGAGGATGCCACGAGTGGCAACTATGAATGAGAGAGGAGGTCACGGCGGGGCAGCAGAATGAGGTAAGGAAGTGGCACATTGACATTTGGAGGGCGGCCACAAAACAGTATTAGGCCACTGAGTGGCACAATGATACAGCAGTGTGGAGGTCACCAAAGCAGCAGATGAAGATCAGGCAGTGCACAATGATATTCTGGCGGCGGCCAGCTAAAAACAGTATTAAGGCAACAGAGTGGCACAATCACACAGAGTGGAGGTCACGGCGGCAGCAGTATGAGATCAGGCAGTGGCACAATGACTTTCTGGGTCGGCTATACAGTATTAGCCACAGAAGTGGACAATCACACAGTGTGGAGGTTACGGCGGCAGCAGTATGAGATCAGGCAGTGGCACAACTGACATTTGGAGGCGGCAAAACAGTATTAGGCCCAGTGTGTGCATCAATCAACAGTGTGGAGGTCACGGCTGGGCAGCAGTATGAGGTCAGGCAGTGGCTCAATGACATTTGGAGGCGGCCCAAACAGTATTAGGCCACAGAGTGGCACAATGATACAGTGTGGAGTCACGGACAGCAGCAGCATGAGATTAGGCGAGTGGAAACAATGACATTTCTGGAGGCGGCACAAAACAGTATTAGGCCACAGAGTGGCACATTCACCACAGTGTGGTGGTCAGGCGGCCGCCCAGTAATGAGATTCAGGCAGTGGCACAATGACATTCTGGAGGCGGGTAACAGTATTAGGCCACAGAGTGGACAATGATACAGTGTGGAGGTCACGACAGCAGCAGCATGAGATCAGGGCAGTGCACAATGGACATTTCTGGAGGCGGCAAAACAGTATTAGGCCAACAGAGTGCACAATCAACACTGTGTGGAGGTCACGACAGCAGAAGATGAGAATCAGGCAGTGGCACAATGGACATTTGGAGGTGGCAAAAAAGGAGAAGCCACTGAGTGGCACAATGTTGAGAGCGGAGGTCACGGCACATGGCAGGCAGCAATGAGGTCAGCAGTGGCTCAAAGACACAGTGTGGGAGGACATCGCAGCGCACAGCAGCAGCATGTGGTCAGACAGTGGGCACAATGGACACAGTAGTGATGTCACTGCAACAGCGAGCTGCAGCATGAGGTCATAGAGTGGCACAATGACAGATGTGTGTTGAGGTGTGGTGGGCAATACCAGCCCTGGTAAAAGATGGTGGTAGCAGATGGAGAAACTGTCAGCAGATTGGGTTATGGGTGTGGCATCAGGTGGGTGGCGGCATCAGAAAGTGCTGAGGCAGGATAGTTTGAACCTGACTGACGCCTAAGGCATTTGGTGTGTGGAAATCCTGCCGATCACGCCTGATTCATATTTGGACAAGGTCATTCGTTCCACATTTCAGGTGGACAAGGGTTTCTCCTTGGTGGTAACGATGGCCACCGCGCACTGAACTCCCGCTCTGATGCCACACTTTATGGCCGGGCAGGACAGTTTACTCGGCAAGTTGCGGCCACACATCCAGTTGGCTGTCCCAGTAGTCCAGCGTTCTTCTAACTGAGGGTGGCAGAGTGCTTGTCAAGGTAGGCCAACAACCTGTTGGTTCAGGGGACTGCTCCAGGTCCTGCTGCGCTGCTGGCAATGCCCTCCTCCACTAGGCGGGTGATGGAAGCTGATCATCAGTGACTCCAGATTAGGTTACTACTGATGGAGAGTGGCTACTTGCTCCTATCCCCCACCCTTCCCTAATCAGCCGAGGCAGTAGTACATGGCGATGAGGGAAATCACCCCGGTCTGACCTGTCCAGAGGAGGGACAGATGCCGCACTTAGGCAGCAGCCAACTGATTTACGGAGGATTTCCCTATAGTATTTGTAGTTTGTCTTCCTCTCAATAGCTGGGAATACAAAGGCTCCCATTTTGGACGGGTAGCGAGGTCCATAGGGTGGAGGAGCCAGAAGTCATTCCCTCTGCCGGATGCTGACTATTCGGTTGGTCACTAGCAGCCAAATAAGCATGCTGCGGCCATCTGCATCATGTGACTCCGAGGGGCTCCTGCCTCCATTTCCACTATAGACTGCCACGTGTTGGGGGTCATCTGCTCGTCTTCCTCATCTCCATCCACCCCTCCAGCTGCTCCTGCCTCCTCCCTCTTCTTGTCCCTGGGTAGAAATCCATCATTTCACAGACATTATTTCTGCCCAATGTCCTCCTCTCCTCCTCCATTTCAGTCACCACCGGACTCATGTGGCCACGATTTGTAGTCGCCCGTCTAGTCCCCTCCCAGACAGTTTTTCAGCATCTGTTCCTAGGGACATGAAGCAGTGGAATGATGTTATTCATCCCGTAAGTCCTGGCGACTGACATATAACGTCGCTCCTCGAATGGCCTAAACAAAACGGCATAGGTGTCACGCTTGAGCTGCCACTGGCTGACATTATAGTTACACAGGGGAGTACTTCTGTCCTGCCTGGCCTCATCCAAAAAAATCGTTAATGGCCCTTTCTACTGTTCATACACGTCAGTCCAACATGTGCAGGCTGGAATTTCAGCGGGTGGAAACATAGACATATCAGAGTGTGTTGGGGGAGGCGTGTTCTGCCATCTGCAACTCGAGGAGGCGTTCCTGGCTTTGTAACCGAAATGGGGATAAGTGCATGCACAGTTTCCTGGCCCATTTTCAGAATGTTTCGGAGATCGGGTGGAAGACCTTCAGGAACCTTTTCACACCAGATTAGAACACTGTGCGCCATGCAGGGCGGCCTATGGTTCCATCCCTCCTAGGTATGCAGCGCGGAACACTTGTTCCGTCACCTGGGTTCCGATTTGCAGTGTCGCGGAAGAAGAAAGCCACACATCGATTTTCTTGCAGCATCGACGCGGAGCAGTTCCTTCCCTGTGTGACTTCGTCGCGAGGCAAGCCAGGGTGTAGAACTGCGTGACACCGCTGTGCCCTACACATGTGGTATGATGGAGCAGTATTGTGGTGGTGAGATGGTGGGGTGGTGTGAGGAGGGAGGAGGCGGACATTGGCGCAGGTGCAGCGAGTTTGACAGGTCGGAGGAGAAGCGCGTCTCCTGATCCAAGTTTTGGTGTGCATGGGCTGGAAAAGACATTCACCCGTGGGCCGTAGAAGGACATGTAATGGCCAATGACCAGTAGTTACAGCTCAGAGTCCGCGCTGCCGTGCACCTTGGTGGAGAACAAACCGTTAAGCTCCAGGACTGACCCACTTATATTCTACTATTTCTGAAGTGCTGTTAACTTGCCTTTTTGGAAAAGATATTACGGCTTGGAGACTCTCCATCTCGGCTCGGCACAAGCCATTAGTTCTCTGAACGGTGCAGAGTCCACCATGTGGAAAGGGAAGGGACTGCTAGTACCAACAACTTGGACAGGAGCACGGTCTGCTGCTGCACCTTAGGATGGTTGGACGCTTACTGTTGTTCTCTTTGCAATCGCCTCGCTGAACGACCTGCTGGCGCCATGAGTAGCGAGGAGCGAGGAGCATCTGGCGGGAGATGATGTTCAAAGAGAAAAGCTCCTTCTGCAGAGGTGTGGAGCCTTGAACTGGCTGCAATGCTGTTGCGTTGCCACCTGGGCGCATTGCTGCTGTTGCTGCGGCGGCCCAGGATGGAACCACCACATCGAGCCACGTTTCTCCCAGGCCACGGATTGGTGACGCTGCTTGTGTTGACACAGGGCCGTGGTGGGCCAAGGTAGCTCCCTGCCACGCTGTCACTTTCTGCACACAGATTTCTACATATACCTATTTTCGGCTACTCCCGGTGTATTAGCAAAGACACTGCCACAACGCCGAGTATCGGATTTTAACGCCAACGCTCCGCATGAGTGACCTTACTGGCCGCCGCTGCCCGCTGTGCCCTGTGCTTGCTACTTTCTTGGGACCTGCGAAGCGGTGTTTTTTACCCCGTGGCCGCTTGGCTCCCGACCTCACACTGCTTCTATCCTGCTGCACTCACTCGGCCCACACGACCCCACTTGCCTGGCTGCGCGGCTGGCCTGACGCGCAAAGCTGAAGCCCTCTTCTCCTGACGATGATGATGCACTTTTGCCTCAACGGCTCCCAAGTGCGGTCGCTACATCATCATCTATTTGTTTTCATCGTCACTGCTGTCCTCATCACCGGTCTTGGTTTGCCGAGGATGACCTCTCACAACATTGACTTCCAGCCCTCTCCACATCTATTACTTTGCCGCCTACTGCAAGAAGAGGGGATATTTGGCCCCATTTCTCTCGCTGCAAGTAGCTGCTGACTGGCCTCACTCAAATGTTATCCCTCGCTATATAGTGGCCTGAGCCCAGCCCTCATAGTAAGATCTCATGCTGGAGGGAACCCGGATGAGACAGAGGCGGGCTGGAGGACAGGTGGAGGGCCGCGACCCGCTCCCGGGGCCATGCCAACTTAATGGTTGTGTTCTGAGGTTACCACCGAACTCTTGGCGGGGGTTGTTCAGATGTCATCTGGGAGGAAGAGGATGCCTACGTCAACCAATCAAGAACCCTTGGGTTGCTGGAACAACACACGGCCGCTAGATGACAGCGGCAGTTGTTGGCCTCAACGAGTGACCCTGCTGCGACGTCCCCTTGCTGTGCTGCGACCTGGGCCTGTTCCAGGAATGTTTGTGCCAATGCCACTCGCAGGTTGCAGAGCCTGCCACCTCTCTGTTGACATACTGTTTGTTCTAAAATGTACAGACAATAGTTGTTGAAAAATTTTCGATATCTGTATTGATAAATATAACTGTTTTGACTCCAAATGAACCCGTAACAAAGCTTGGGTAACCCTTGGATATCAATGCGCTCCACAAATGGCAGAAAAAATTTACTTGTATGTGATCGTTTAAAATAAACACTGCCGTGTTTTTACTAAATGTAAAGACACAAACAGGCTTAATTAACCTTAGGTAATAGGAAAAATGTATATTATTTTGGCGGTTGAAAAAAGAGGTTTATTTTTGTCTGCACACAAGCAAAACAACGCTTAATTAAGCCTGGATGTAAATTGCGCCCAAAGAAATTGAGCCGCACAAAGTAGTAGCTTTGTAGCGTGTTACATTTGCGTGTTTTTTCGCACACACAACAAGAGATACGTTATAATTACCTTTGCTTGTTGAATTGGCTACAGGAAAGGAAAAATTTATATTTTTTGTGCGTTGAAAAAGACGGTTCTTGGGGTCAAGCCACCAGCCAAAACAACGCTTAATTAAACCCCTGGATGTAAATTTGCGCCAAAGAATTGATGCCCCACAAAAATAAGTTAGCTTTGTAGGCGTGTTAAATTGCCGTGTTTTCTACGCCACACAACAAGAGATACAGTTGTAATTAACCTTTGCTTGTGGATTAGGCTACTGGAAAAATGTAGGATATTTTGGCAGTTGACACGGGACGGTTTCTTGGGGTCAGCACACCAGCCAAAACAACGCTTATTTTAACCCCTCCTGGATGTAAAATTGCGGCCAAAGAATTGAGCCAACAAAATAGTAGCTTATGTAGCGTGTTACAATTGCGTGTTTTCTAGCCACACACAAGAGATACAGGTTGTAATTAAAACCTTTGCTTGTGAATTAGGCTACAGGAAAAATTTAGATATTTTGGTGAAAAAGACGGTTTCTTGGGAGGTCAGACACACCAGCAAAACAACGCCTTAATTAACCCACTGGATGTAAATTGCGCCACAGCGGAATGAGCCCCACAAAATAAGTAGCTTTAAGGTGTTACAATTGCGTGTTTTTTCTACGCCACACAACAAGAGAATTACAGTTGTAAATTAACCTTTGCTTGTCGATTAGGATACAGGAAAAATTTATATATTTTGCGTTTGAACATAAGACGGTTTCTTGGGTCAGCAACCAGCATAACAAGCCTAATTAACCCTGATGTAAATTGCGCCAAAGAATGAGCCCAACAAAATAAGTAGCTTTTGTAGCGTAGTTACAATTGCGTGTTTCCTAGGCCAAACAACAAGAGATACAGTTGTAATTAACCTTTGCTTGTGAATTAGGTCTACAGGAAAAAAATGTAGATATTTTGGCGTTGAAATAGACGGTTTCTTTGGGGTCAGCACACCAGCAAAACAAACGCTTTAATTAACCACTGGATGTAAATCTGCGGCCAAGAATTGAGTCCCACCAAAATAGTACGCTTTGTAGCGTGTTACAATTGGTGTTTTCTACGCAACACATCAAGAGATACAGTTGTATTAACTCTTTGCTTGTGAATTAGGCTTCAGGAAAATATTTATATATTTTGCGTTGAAAAAGACGGTTTTTCTTTGGGGTCAGCCACACCAGCATAAATCGCTTAATTTAAACCCTGGATGTAAATTGTTTTTACGCAATAGAATGAAGCTGCCAAAAATGAAGTGGATTTGTATTTTAAAAAGCTGTTTCTTTATAAATGAATACAACAGGAATGGCTTGATCCACTTGGATTATTTGAATGTATAATGCAGCTGCAGGTTGGACGCACACTGGATTTCAGATCTCAAATACCCCAAAAAAAATTAGAAATCAGAACATTAAGAGAAACACGTCTCTGAGAACAAGCTGAGACACCACAGAAATCGCTATATAAAAATCAATTCTTCAGTAAGAGCTATCAGCCGCAGGCAGCACCTTCCCCTGATGAGCACAGTGAGAGGAGTGTGAGCCACGGCAGTCCAGCGCCCGGCTTATATAGTGCGGTGATGGTCACAGAATCCCGCCGGGTCTCTGATTGGCTTCACCTCTGCACCATGTCATGAGGTTATGCCTTCTTCCTCCCAGAGTGCTATTGCCCATGTAGGCGACATGAGAGCGCAGCCATTTTATCAATCAAATAGCAAACTTCGTTCACCCGAAGTACCCCAAGTTGGACTTCGTTCCGAACGAAGTTTTCCTGAAATTCTAAACGAATTCCACTTCGTTAGAATCGATTCGCCCATCTCTAATTGGTACCAATTTGCCATTTTCTCTCCATGGTGAATTGTGAATGTGAATTGTTAGTATTACAAGGTCTCAGGTGGGAAAGGGGAGCAGATGTGTTAAATTTGGTGTTATTGCTCTCACACTCTCGCATACTGGTCACTGGGAGTTCAACATGTCACCTCATGGCAAAGAACTGTCTGAGGATCTGAAAAAAAGAATTGTTGTTCTATTTAAAGATGAGCTTAGGCTATGAGATATTGCAACACCTGAAACTGTAGGCTGCAGGCCCCCCCCCACGGTGGCCAACACCACAAAGCAGTTTAACAAGACAGGTTCCACTGAGAAAAGGCATTGCCATGGTCTACCAGTTGTTGAGTGCACGTGCTCAGCTTCATATCCAGAGACTGTCTTTTCAAAGTAGATGCATGAGTGCTGCCAGTATTGCTGCAGAGGTTAAAGGAGTGAGGGGGGAGGTCAGTGCCCAGACCATACACCGAACACTGCATCTAATTGGTCTGCATGGCTGACATCCCAGAAAGAAGCCTCTTCTATAGATGATGCACAAGAAAGCCCACATTTTTACTTAGTGGTGTACTTACTTTTGTTGCCACTGGTTTAGACATTTAAGGCTGTGTGTTGAGTTGTTCTGAGGACACACCAAATCTACACTGATGGGGTATGTTCACACAGTGTATTTGCAGGGCGTACTCAGGGTGTAATTGCACTGCAATGCGCCTGAAGTATGCCCCACAAATACGTTAAATCATAGCACACTTACTATGATTACCTACCGTTTTCCCCGGTGCGTACCGACCAGCACCTTTCTCAAACAGCAGGCATATAGCGGCGCGCATACACCGTGTCAAGATACCATACACTGGCTACTTTACATTGCATCAAAATATCAAATCTTCAGTGTTCTCCCATGAAAAGATATAATTCAGTATTTACAAAAATGTGAGAGGTGTACGCACTTTTGTGAGTTACTGTATTTACCTACTGGGGTACTTGTGCTACTTAATGGGGGCCTATATACATACCTGCCTACTTAATGAGGGGTCTATACACCTGCTTACCTATTGTGAGATCTTTAAATCTACCTACCTGGTGAAGGGCCTATATAACTACCTGCCTACTTAATGGGCAGACTGTATATCTACTTACCTACTGGGGCGCCTGTAACTATCTACTTATTGGAGGGTCTGTGTACCTATGTTGTGTTGGGCTTACTTAATGAGGGGCTATATACCTACCTAATACAGGTTGGCTGTAGAGCTATCTTTCTACTTAGTGAGGAGACTGCCTACCTACTTAATGAGGGGGCTTCTATAGCTACTTACTTAAGGAGGGCTCTATACCTATCTGCCTAATTGGAGTCTATCTGCCTACCTGTTTTTTGCGGGGTGTCTATCTCCTGTGAGGGAACACAAAACAAAACTAAAACTAGGCGCATTAAGGAACTCACCATAGCCATCCGTGGGTACTTTTACTTTAGGGGCACAAGCGGGTCATTATTACTATTTGGGGCGCTATGGAGTTTGGGAAGAGGTGCTGAAAAGCGAGGAGTCCAAGATGTTTGTGTGATAAATTCTGCAGGGTTGAGACTGGGTGAAGTCATCATGGCATTTTTAGTAGGATGGAGAAGAAAAGAGAAAAAGAAAAGAATGACTCATCAGAGAAGTTGTCTCCTTTGAGTCCCTGAAAGTTAGTGGCTATTTTGCTTCTGTGCTGGATCAGTACAGTAGACACTGTCATTTGTTGTTGACGTGACCAGCAGTAATCTTACCACTATGTGGTCACTACATGGCAGTATTGTAGGTTATATTGGTGCTTGTATAGTGGCAGTGTACCCTTGTCCCTGATCATAGAGCGAGTGCACACCGGTCCATGACCCTATGATTAGAGGTTTCTATGCCCTACTTTTACTTTCTTGTTTGTGTTTATAGTGTTGTTTATTTTTTAAAGTGGCGAGGTGCGGGACCAAGGGAAAACTTTGAGGTGGATATTGTATGTGGACTGGTGGGGATTTCGTGCCAGGGCTGCTTTTTGGTCCCAGTCTGGCCCTGGGTGGATTATAGAGCAAACCTTGGTGCAACAGAATACAAATGTTTGGGCCAGTATTAAAATGCTCTCAAATGTCCAATAATATCTGTTTGCTTTACTGTGTTTGCACCATTCTATTATATTCTGACTGTAAAGTGAGATTTTCTGTTCCTATTTGTAACTGCAGTTACTAATTTATGTTCCCCATTTAGCCTATCACTATGACCCCTAAATAACAAAACATATCTCACACTATGGGAAACAAAATTATAAATCTGAAAAGATTGTGGTTATAATGCATACGCTGCCCTTTTTTTGGGGGGGGGGGGGGGAAACACTTTCTCTTCTCTTCTCCATCAGTTTCTACTTAAAAAAAAACAAAAAACGGTCAATTGTACCACATTAAAGAAGACATCTGATCAAAATGCCAGGATGTGTGACCACTCAACCTTGTTGCTTTTCTGTGCTGTCGATATGGTGAAGCCTGTGAATGAAAACTGTCATTGTCTCATGAGACACAGCATTTTTCTACATGGTTTGGAATGATGGAAGTTACAGTATTTAGTCAGTTGTCGTATACAAGTTTGATTTGGATGTTCCTATCACATCTAACAAAACCTGGGTTTCCCACTCATTTCACTTTCAGAGGTCACTAGTATGCAGAATCATAACTTGCTAAAAGGTTTCCTACGTTACCGACCACCTCTCTCTGCCTTAGCAGACCTGGTGATGGTGAGGTCACTCCTTGCTCTGTCTAATTCAGCAGCGCAGGAGCTTGTTTATGTTTCTTACTGACATATTTTAACCCTTTAGAGCTATGTAGCCTTGTCTACTGCTTTTAAAACCCCTCTATTACCAATGTCCCTGTAACAGGCTCAGCTAGGAATAAAAGAGCCTGAAATGTCAGTCACTGCTGTAGAACCATCCACAGCCTGACCAGCAAGTGTGAGCCTGAAGCTGGATGTGAAGAACAAGCGCTTTGAAACAGCATGATGAGAACACCAATATAAGTGGTTGAAGTCATAGGTCTGCATTTGCCTATCAAGATACCATATTAAATTTACAAAGCCACTGTTTATCCTCTTTTTCTCGGGAGTTGTTTGCTCCATTAAATTACATACACCAGCAGGTAGGGGTTTAAAGAACATTATTGATCATTTGATGTGAACTATGGTGTTTGTAAGAAGAAAATTCACATTTTTCTAATATATTAATGAGCCACAAAAGCCAATAGGACAGGTCCAATTGCTACAAGTGCCCACGCCTTCCCCCATCTCTGTTGTGCAGTGTCTCTGTGACTTGATTGACAGCCTCTGTGCTGTCCAACTTCATGCTTACTAAGGCTATTGATCAAGTCAAAGGGGCAGCGTAGGGCGGGGACAGTGAAGTTGCAAGTCTTCACATGCTGTGACCGAGTCCACCCAATGATTACTTCAAATATTCTACTTAAAGGGGTTATACCACAATAGAAATTATGTTCCAATGAACAGATATTGTCAAAATAGCATATTTAGCACATATATCTGCTTATCAAAAATAAACAGTGTTTATACATAACTCCTACTGACATAGCCTGGTTGATAGCACACCGCTGACCATCGATTACTGACCACTGGTCTCCTTATTATCACTTCCCCTAGCGCTCCCTGCCAGTTTCTTGGTGCATTTTCACTAGTTTGAGCTGTTGCCTTCGTTCTGCGTTTCCTGGATTCTGACTTTTTGCTATCAGATCTCCTCCTGCCAACTGCCCTGCCTTTTCTGCGAGTGACCTGGTTACATTCTGCCGGCCGCCTGCCCTGAACATTCCACTACTGACCCGATTACGCCATCGCCTGCTCCTCCTGTACCTCGTTGCATCTGTCACCGTGAGTGGCCATGACAGGGATAGCGACCTGGGAGCCTTCCGCAGTGAAGCCCAATATCTCAATGGCACTGAGGACAAAAAGTGGATCTACAGGTCACCGCGTAGGGTTGGCGTAACCAGGAGACCACCTGGTCTTAACCGGAGCCCGGTGCAAGGCAGGAACCCCCAGGTCGCTATCCCCAATGTAGGTCCTAGCGGTGAGAGCGGTTTAACCAGGAACATAGTACAGAAGGGCTAGGCAATAACATGGGGAGACATGTATGAAAAGTGGAGCCATCTCAACAGTCGTACTACTGAGTAAGTTAGTATAGCATTTGTCAGTATGTATGATAGTGTCTCATAGCACGTTACATATGTGTCCTGTTGCAGGACACATTAATGAATGAGTTTATGCGCCAAAATTTGTCTCAGCCTTGCCATTATTAAACTGGTACAGATTGGAATAACAGTTTCACGCCACATATTTGTGACAAATTTGTAGCACATACAAAAGTATTTGATCTGTCGCACCATGTGAACACTTCTACATCTGTCGGACAGGGCTTTAACAGTTTTTTTGGCTCAAAGCACACCAGAAAACTTGCGCAGCCCGGTTTATGCATGTCGCCCTTAGTGTTGCTTATGATGATCTCAGCTCTATATGCAGCTGCTTGGTCAAACTGATTTAAGCTATGAAGCTCACAATCATAATTTCTTTTGTTGGTGTTGCTTCTAGGGACAGTTTGAATATCAGTAGTTTTCTGTATAAGACATGAGTTAGCATCACTGATCACTCCTGTTATTTTTTTTCAGTTCAAAATAATAGCACTTAAACTCTGTCTCCACTGCGCAGAGAAACATGTTCTCCGCGGAACATTTTCTTTCGCTCGTTTTATTTACTGGTCGTCTTTTGAAATATGTTTCAAAAAACAACTGAGCAGGGCCGAAAATTTACTATTGGAGTCTATGTAAAGCGCCGGACGTTTTTGGCACATTTTTTTAAATGAAAACCCACCCAGGAGATTAAAGTCCCACCTACAGTGGGTGTTAACACAGGTTATACCTTATCAATTCTGCATACAAGTGTCCAATGTGTCCTCGTTCATACTGTTCGTAATAAAGTTGTGTTGCTTTTGCTTTAGTGCCAAAAGCAAAATAATTTTATTAGTGGCAAAATCCGTAAAAAATCCCGATTTTTAGCGACAAAAGCGAGAACTTCATTAGCGTCAAAATCCGTAAAAATCTAGATGTTAGTGCAAAAATCCGTAAAAAACTGATTTTTAGCGACAAAAACAAGATAACTTTATTAACGCCAGAATCCGTAAAACAACTACAAGATTACATATAAATGCAATAATGTGCTTTACATACCCTTTTGTAGGGTGGAGTTGTATCCAATGACTTGATTTATGCATATATGAAAAACCAGACGTGAAGACAAGCAAAAAATGCGCAAAAAATGCAAAATGCGCCAAAAAACAGACATTTTTTCAGCAGCCTTTGACAGGCAGTGGACAAAAACTCAGTTTTATCAGCGTTTTTAGGATTTGGTTTTCAGGACATATTTTGTCCACTGCATGGTAGACATAGCCTTATGATAAGCTTTATTGGAGCAGAATTTATACCAGGGGTACAATATGTGCCCCCTAGCCATTTGGCTACTCAGCCAAAAGCTGTTTCACATCACTAGACACTTTCTCCAGGAGACATGGGAAGCAACAAAATGAAGCTGAAATGGAACCAAAGTGGGCAAAAAAGAAAAAAACATTGATATTTACCTACCTGTCCCTCAGTGCTGCTGCTCCAGAACTCACCTGCAATCCGCGCCTCTTCACTTCTGGGTTCTCATCCCAACAGGAGTAAATGGAAACTGTAAGTGAAAGAAGCTTAAGTCTTTCCAATGTGTCCAGACGTACACCCGTAAGTGAAGATGAGTGGACACTGGGAAGCTTCTGAGCGGCCGTGGCAGGGGACAGGTAGGTAAGTATCAATTGTTTTTGGGGTTTTTTGCCCAACCTTGCCCAGCTTCATTTTTCTTCTTCCAATGTAGTTTCGAGAAAGCAGCTATGGCCTGGTTTACATCTGTGTTGGGTCATTCGTTATGAAAATAAGCAATGGACGCCCTCCTGAAAACGGAAATGAACTGATGCAAACTGAAGTCAAAGTATCCGTGTAAAAAAACTTTTATTTTTTGAACCCTGTATAAAAGGGCGAAATTCTTCTGCACATGCGCAGAACAAATAACAGGTCCGTCAAACTGATAACAATGGATAGCCATCTGTTAGTATCTGTTCACCATTGACTTCAATGTAAACAAAAAATGGAAGGTCCCCTTACATCAGATTTCTGTTTTTTGAACGGAAAAAAAATAGTGCAGCAGTCTATGTTATTTTTCTAGTAAAAAAAAAAAAAAAACCAGAAATCTGACAGAATAGAGTCAAACTGATGCAAACTGAAAGCTAAAAAATTCCATACAAATGAATGGTCATCCGTTTCATTCCATTTTTCTGTCTCAAAAACGAAGCAGAACAATGGGAAGCACACGATGATGTGTCTTGTCATTTTTCAAGTGGACAACCCCTTTAAGTTTTATGGAGGACAGTTGGATTGGTTCAATCTGACAGTGTGTCCTTCAGAGCAAAGGTTGTGCACCCCGATTTAGAGTTTATTGTTGGAAAGCTGGCATCTGTGGGCAATACCACACTGGTGATCACTGAACTCTACTAGTAATATGAATATACTCAGATTGTATGGCTATATACTTTAGATAGATGTGTCTGAACATGCCAAAGTGACTTAGTCAACTAACATATGTTCAACCATAATATTACTATTGAGAATTCACTTTTTGGATGGTGCTGGTAAACTAATTAACTGAAATATGGGGCTAGGGTAGTGACTATAGCGCCTGGCTGGGAATGTATTAAGTCCCACTCGATACAGACTCCTTCTCCGCCTTATTATAACATATAGGCTCGGGACCATATATTGTTTTTCGTCTATAGGGTCCACAGCTTTTTTTTGGAGGACACAAGTCCCACTATTATTCTACTTAATCACACATTACAATTTGACATACATACAATGAATACTGCCCAGGTCCCCATCATACATATTTATTTTCTTAAATGTGCATAACGTCCTCATTTGTTGCTAATCCTGTAAATTATGTATATAATGTGTGTATGTTGTGTGTCGTTGTTTTCTCTCTGTTGTTGTTGGTAACTTTTTGTTATTTTTCCACAGTGACATGTATGAATAGGGTCACATGACCGAAGCGTCACACATTTATATGTCACTTTCAAGAGCTTGAACATGCTTGTGAAACAATAAAAAAACTTTTCATTTGCATCATATGTGGAGTGCGGTTGACACCTTTATTTATGAGTTAGTGGACTTCCAATTTTCTTAGCCAGCACACAAAACCTAACCTCATAGTTAGCGCTGCCTTGATGTAACTATTTACTGGTAATATTGGTGTGCTGAGATTATATGGCTATATACTTTAGATAGGTGTGTCTGAACATGCCAAAGTGAATTAGCCAACTAACATACGTTCAACCGTAATACAGTGGTACTGTTCTGTCCTCCCTTTGTGTGCGGAGCATAAATGGAGAAGCAGCTAAACTCTTTTCTCAGCAACACATTCACAAGGAGATATGTCCGTATTTCAACTTGTTGCCAAGAACAGTGTAAAACTAAAAGAACAGAAAGACATACACTTACTGTGGTATAATAGCATGCAAACATAAATACAGTAGAAATCAATGCAAACATAAAAATGTGCGTGGGATACAATACAGAGATGAGGAGTGTGCAGACATATACATGTGAGGGTACAGTGCTCTCCTGTCCGTAGAAAACATGGGTTTAACCATCAACTATAAACAGCAACTATGGTCATACATCATAAAAATATGCATCACTGTATAATCTGCAGGCCTAAACTGATAGTTTGAACATACCAGCAATGTCACTGTAGGCTTGGATGGGAGAGGATTTATACATGCTTCCACTCAGCATGTATACAGGAGAATGTCATGAACTGCCTGGCATTAGACTCACTTAATTCCTTAGACCCTAGGGGCTGTTCAGTTTTACTGTCAGTAATGTATGGCCCTTTAAGAGGTTCTGTTTCTTCCCAGCCTCCGCCATGGTTTTATATGGGACCTTTATGGTTAAACTCCTGAGCCAATCCCTGGCTGGGGTGGAATATTTATACCCTCCTGCTTCCTGTTGCTTTGCCTAAGACTCTCCTGGACATGCTGGTTCCTGCCCTGTGTCCTGCTTATGGATTCCTGCTTGTTCTCTGGCCACCTGAACCTCTGCTTTAATTCCGTTTGCCTGATTTTTGTTTTGTTTTTCCGCTTCCTGGACTTTCTGTTTTGCTCCTCACATCCCCAAGGATCTACCCCCTGTTTATTATGTTTTTCTTTCTTGGATGGTTTGTGTATTTGTATGTTTGCATTTTGTCCACAATAAAGGCCATTTCTGGCACAAACCTGACAGAGAAAATGGCTGCTGAGGAAAATACTATGATGATGTCAGTAGGGTCAGGTGATATGGTTAAGACAGCCTTCATGAGACAAACCTAACATAATGTGCTTAACTAGCAATAAACACAAACAGACATTAGATGGACATTAGATCAAGGTACCTTAATTTAAGAGCGTCTTGGACTTAAGAGTATTTGAGATAAGAGCAGTTGCTTGGTTCATTTTTTGCTTCGCGTTAGTGAAAGAGAGCAGGCATGCATTACAGCAGCTCCTGCTCAAAAGCTCCTAATCTATAGCCATCTGTAAATTTTAAACAAGTAATCATCTCTCCAAACCATCTACCATTAAGGCAACGTTGTGTGAACCCACCCTAAGTGAAGGGAAAAAGACTGAGAAGTTAAAGGGGTTGTCTCGTTACAAAGAATAGCTTTCAAAATGTAGGGGACACTAAATGAAGACATTTTCCAAATACATTGCTTTGTTCATCTTTTTTTGTTAAGGAATTATAAATGACTTTATCACCTTCCTGGCTCTATTTGGTTCCCCCAGTGACTGACCTGTGTACTCTCTTCTCCCCTGCAGTTTGTTCTATGTGATAACAGGGAGTGATGTCTTCACACAGGTCTTGGCAGCAAGAGTGAGAGTGTGTGTGTTATCTGGACTTTCAGACAAAAGCTAGTAATTATTGCTGTTTACTTTAGATAAATCTCCTGCTAGCAGTTTCAGAGAAGCTTCTAAAGCTAATCTAAACTAATTAGCAGACTGAAAACACAGAGTTTAATACACAGAGTGAATGCATGGAGCATGTATGCTAATTACAGACAGTCTAACTAGGAAGTGACAGGATGCATGTATGAAACTCTGAAGGAAAACAACCACATTAAGTTTAGCAATCTACTCCATCTCCATCTCTGGCAGCATCTTCATCTGACTTTCCAGGTGAATACACTTAATTAAACCAGTTTATTTCTTTACATTCTCATTTGTTATAATATATGCAGTATATTTGTTGTTATACTGTACACAGTATATTTATTCAAAGTACATGTTTGTTAATAAACATGTAAAAAAAAAATTGTGGTGGTTTTGGGGTGCGTGGAACAGATTAATGACATTTCAGTTCATTTCTATGGGAAAATCTGCTTTAAACATAAGAGCAATTTGAGTAAAGAGCATGGCCACAGAACGAATTAAACTCATATCTCAAGGTTTCACTATATTACTATTGAGGATTCACTTCTTGGATGGTGCTAGGGATTTATTTAACTAGAATTTGGGGTGAGGTAGTGACTATAGCGCCTGGTTGGGAATGTCACTCAACCCAGGATACTGGCACTAATTAAAAGGAGCTGCTAAAGGGCGGTCTGCGTCTTGCCTGTGTTGCTGTGAGAGAAATGGCTCTACAGAGCTTTAACTGGCACCTCATCAATCTTTTAAGTGAAATCCTATCTGATCTGAACCTGCAGCTTTGGCAAGACGCATTCATTTTTGTTTGAATTTGAAGTATACCTGAAGCCAAAACCGAAAGGTTCACATTACTAAGGAATCCACTTATGTACTAAATGTTCAAAAGCTTTATTTTTTTACTCTGTTCATCATTTTTTCCCTCTAGACTTTTAAGGGACTATTCATCCATAACCTGAAACTGTTTTCAAGCTTTTTATTTAATAAAGCTGCTACCTGTCCATCCCACTCACCTGCGTCATTTTGTGGTTACATCAGTATGTAGCCTGGGCCATCCTTTCTTGCAAGTCATGTCAATTATAGTAAGTGCTCTCAAATTGTTGTATCCCTAGTGCTTTCTAATGGCTGTAACAAGCATGCACATAGAAAGAGAAGTGCATACTTTATAGGAGCAGCCATGCCATCCAGACTAAGAAGTATAGTGGGAAGGGAACTGAGAAACTGAAGCACTCTCTATTGGATGTTACAAATCCTGAATTTGCTTATGACCCACTGAGTCTTTAGAAAGCAAAAGGGATATTAGCCAAGCCAATATCACTCATCTGCATACAGCCGTTTTTGGAGTTTTGCCCCTCATCCGTGCAGAGCAATACTGGCTGGCTGGGTGGGAGGCCAAGAGTGGCTCAGAAAGGGGAATATCTCTCCTTGGGGAGAGAACCACGTAGGTGTGTAGAAATTCAAAACTGCCTTTTGCACGCCACGAAGCATCAGAATATCACAAGGCATTATGGGAAAGGAGCCACCTAGCCAGCCAGTATCGCTCTGCACTGATGATGGGCAAAATCCCGAAACGGCTGTATGCAGATGAGTGATTCTGGCTTGGCTAATATCCCTTTTGCTTTCTAAAGACTCAGTAGGTCAAAAGTAAATTGAGGATTTGTAACATCCAATAGAGGGTGTTTGAGCTTCTCATCTCCTTTCCCATAATGCCTTGTCATATGTAGATGCCTTGTGGAGTGCAAAAGGCAATTTCGAATCTCCACATGCCTAAATGGTGCTCTCCCCAAGGAGAGATATTCCCCTTTCTAAGTACAGTGAATTGCATAGCTATGATGAGTTCACTCAAGTGGAAAGTCCTGGTCATGCAGTACCTAGAGGTCTTCTATTTCATTGTAAAAAAGTCAAAGAAGTTGACAGCCTGGAACACACGCATCTACCAATAGAAGTTAGATAGAGGGCATTTTTCTAAACAACTATATAACCACACTTGCCAACCTTTTACACCCAATTCCCCAAAGTAGACCTGTAATTCAGCCAGGAGTGCTCCCGGAATGACCAAATTTGAAGTGGCATTCATATAAGCCCCACCTGTCCTGGTTTCCTAGGAGGGCTGGCAAGTATGCGTATAAGTTATGTTATATACCATATATTACAAATCCTATGTTTTCTGTTTTGGTTTTCTAGTAACTAGGAGTCTAAAATTAACAATTATGCTTATTTCTGCTGAAGGTAGGATTACAAATTTATTTTTAACCTATTTTACTTTTCTCCTATATAGGACATTCTGTCTAGTGTATGTATCTATCTATTCATCTATCTATCTATCTATCTATCTATCTATCTATCTATCTATCTATCTGTCTGTCTGTCTATCCCTCTGTCTGTATTTCTTTTTATTCATTTGTCTGCCTATCTTTCTGTCAGTATCTTTCTTTGCCATATCTATCTATAAATCTAATTATCTATCCATAAGTTATCTATCTATCTATCTATCTATCTATCTATCTATAAATCTAATTATCCATAAGTTATCTATCTATCTATCTATCTATCTATAAATCTAATTATCCATAAGTTATCTATCTATCTATCTATCTATCTATCTATCTATCTATAAATCTAATTATCCATAAGTTATCTATCTGTCTATCTATCTATCTATCTATCTATCTATCTAATTATCCATAAGTTATCTATCTATCTATCTATCTATCTATCTATCTATCTATCTATCTATCTATCACCTGTTCTCTCCTTCTGTGACATTCCCCTATGTGTACACTCTTCTATGTTCCTGGTAAAGCTGCTGCCGAGTTGCCAACAGGACAATCAAAGAATGCTCTGCTTCTTTAGCTAGAATCCTGTTTGCCCCAGAGGGCCTGTGTTATAACCGCCGTGCAGAGAGAGACTCGCTCATTTGTTTCCTCCTGTATTGGATGATAAATAATTCAAGCTTAACGCCAAATCTTTGATTAAAATCTCCTGTCCCATGATAAAGAATTTCAGAAGGGTAATTTTTCTACAGAGACATAATTCACATTGGGAAGGAATAAAGGGCTTCATCCTATTACAGACTATACAAGATATACAGACGTGCCTATAAGCTTACATATAGTAGTGATTTAAGGCCGCTTGTCTGCCGAGGCTTCGCACTTGGATTTTTGGGGGGGGCTTGTGTACATCATCTCAGTGTCAGGACACTTTCTGCAGTCGCTTTATGGCTGTGTCATTATTTTGTTGTTACATTACAAAACGCGGTGCTTAGAGTTAAAAGTTCTAAAATAGTTTGATGTTCAAAAGTGGTGTATTGACGATGAATGAGCTGTAAAAATAATGTGTTTGGGCTGCCGCTAATTGGCAAATGTCACCATACACGCCCCAGCCCAAAACATTAATAAGGGCCACATGTATGAAACCTGTCTAGGTCTAAGACTTTTTTTTGTTGTCCATAGCAACCAATTAGAGCTCACATTTCATATAGTGCCCTAAAGAAATTAAAGGGGAACTCTGATTGGTTGCTATGGGCAAGAAGTTGTTAGTTTTACTTCCAGCCCATTCTATAGCAAAACATGAAACCAACTGGCCATGTAATCCAAGCATAAAAATGTTTCAGAAAAAAGTGCAATGGGAACAGGCATGGGTGCAACTACCTTAGCAGCCACAGAAGCTGCTATGAGACCAGGGGGTGAAAAAAGCCAATCAGGTCCAATAAGCTGTTATTTATACCTTTATTTCTTTCTACTCATGCTGCTTTGCTATCATTAAGTAGTGGAGTCAGTCTTATTTAATTTTGTTATTGAACCCTATAAATTCTAGTTACACCAAAGTCCGATGAACCTGAGAAGAGCTGTTGAGCTTCTGTAGTCTTTGTTAAAGGGAATCTGTCGACAATTTATTTATTTTTTTACTTATTAATTCAAGACCCTGATCCATATTCTTTTCTTCTTAGCCATGTTTATTTTCTGATTGTAGATTTCTCAATTCAGTCGTCTGTATATGATTGTGGAGACAGCATTTTTGCCTGCACTGCTTTAACAGCAGTCAGAGAAATGCTGATAATGAGCAGACTACTAAAAATCTCTCTACAGAACAGGAAGTATCAGATTATTATTTGGCCTAGTGGCCAAAGTGAAACCTGTAGGACTTAAGAATTATTAAAAAATATTGAAAGTGAGATGGAAAATTAAAAAAAAAACATACCGTATATACTTGAGGATAAGCCAATGCAAATATAGGCCAAAGCACATCATTTTGCCACAGAAAACTGGGAAAAATGATTGACTCGAGTAGAAGTCTAGGGTGGAAAATGCAGCGGCTACTGGTAAATTTCAAATATAAAAATGGATACCAATGAAATTACATAGGCAGATTTAGGCAGTTTAATGTCCCCCATAGGCAGGTTTAGGCAGGTATATGTTCCCCATAGGCAGGTATAGGCAGTTAAAGGTCCCCCATAGGCAGGTATAGGCAGTTTAATGTCCCCCCATAGGCAGGTATATGTCCCCCATAGGAAGGTATAGGCAGGTATATGTCCCCCATAGGCAGGTAGAGGCAGGTATATGTCTCCCATAGGCAGGTATAGGCAGGTATATGTCCCCCAAACGCAGGTATAGATAGGTAGTCTCCACAGGCAGGTATATGTCCCCCATAGGCAGGTATATGTTTCCCATAGGCAGGTATTTGTCCACCATAGGCAGGTATATGTCCCCATAGACAGGTATAGGCAGAGTTTTGTAAAAAATATAAAAATTACAAATACTCACCTTTATCCCCCACTGCTCCAAGGCGCTCTGTCTTCTCCCCAGCACAGGGGGTGTGATATCATCAGGCTGTGCCCTGCAAATTCTGTTCAAGTTACTAACCATGACATAGAAGGTTCTCCATAACCTGTGCCCCCTATACATCTCTGCCTCAAAGGGGTTTTCTCACCACATTGATTAGTTTTAAACATGTAAACACAGATAAATAAAGACATGTCTGTTTTGATTTTGCTTTGTTTAAGTGCTAGATGAGCTAAAGCAGATTTTATTACCTGTTTATGTACTCAAGTTTCTCTAGGTTACCAAACATCTCTCTCTGTTCTCATTTCTCCAGCTTCCCTGTCCAACCATGGTTATGTCACTCCCTGCTGTGTGTCATCTCCAGCACAGGAGCTTGCTTATCTATTTTAATGACAAACTTTAACCCTTTTGGTGCCCTGTAACCTTTCCCTTACTGTTTACACCCTTCTGTAAGAAAGTTCCTTAATGGTTATTTTGGGAATTTGCATAGCTGTTATTCCAATAACTGCTATAGACCCACCCATACCCTAGAACCCACTTCCACAACACATCAAATTCTGCTCCAACTTTACAACTTTCAAAAGGAACCTGAAAATCCCTCTTCAGCATAGTCTACATTTTACAATAACCCAGCTAACACTAAACTATAATGCACACATATCCATCCCTCACCTTCTGTCCCCTCTCTCCTTTTTAATTTTTTTAAGCTCCCCCGGGCAGGCCCTCTCTCCCTCTGTATCAGTTTGTTATTTAGGGCTTACATTGTATTTGTCCTAGTCCCATATTATGTATTGTATGTGAGATCCGTTGTTTGTACAGAGGATAGCAGAGTTCACATAGAAAGTTATAACCTCCACTACGGGCTCTACAACGAGAGCCACTTAACTTTCCAAAGCTACTGAAAAGCAGATTTACCTTTTAAAACCTAAGCTAAGTAACGACTAGTGAAGTCGAAAGTGGACATGTAGCATACTACCAAGTGTGGCCTCCATTAGGTCTCTGAAAAGCCTGTCTCACAGCTTTCCACATGACCGAATTCCACATTTGCTTAGTCTCATAGTGATAAATGTCCCTATATAGACAGAACAACTAGTCACTCAGTTTTCGAAGGAGCTTAATTGGCAACATTGTGGAGTTGCAGTGGTGACTATAGACTTTGTTGCCTTAAAAAGTTTATGAAAAATAACTGAACTTCACGCATTGGTGTATTTTTATAAAAAGTCATCCCACGTCCTGAAAAGGCTTTTACAAGCAAATTGAAGAAACCGGATTCCCAATTATGCATTGAAAAATGGCCAACTGCAAAAGCTGGTGAATATATGTGAAGCTGCAATAAACAAATCATCCTCCCAATGCTACTTCAAGTCTCCTTTAGACTTGTCCTTAAAGCTGTTTTCTTGGGTGTCCTTTGAGCTTTTCCTTATTGCTGTGTATGTGGGTCTCCTTTAAACCTGTCCTTAATTCTGTATCTTTGGTTCTCCATTACACTTTTCCCTATACTGAATCTTTGGGTCTCTTTTAAGGCTTTTCCTTTAGCTGTATCTTTGTATCTCCTCTGAGCTTGTCCTTAATGCTGTGGTGTCTTTGAGTCCCCTTTGAGCTTTTACTTATAGCTGAATCTTTGGGTCTCCTTTGAGCTTTTCCATATAGCGGAATCGTTGGGTCTTTTTTAAGCTTTTTCCTATAGCAGAATATTTCAGCTTCTCCTTAATGCTGTATCTTTGGTTCTCCTTTGAGTTTGTCTGTCAACCTGTATTTGTGGGTGCATTTAGTGTATTTTTCGAACTCGGAATCCCCTGGAAAAATGGGGAATTGTAGGGAAGTCCACCTATTCCTTTGTTCCTAAGGGTGGTGGTTCAAAGATGAGACTCGCACATATCACACGTTAATGGGATATCCTATTGATATGCCATCAACGTGTGAGATGGGAGCACTCCTTTAATGCTATATCCTTGGGCTTCTTTTGAGCCTGTCCTTAATGCTGTATCTCCAGGTTATCTTTGAATTTGTTCTAAATATTGGATCAGCTCAGTGTATCGAAATTTAGTGTGTCTTTTTCCTTAGGTCTACTGATTTTTACATTTCCTAATGAACCGACTACCAACTATGTATTTTTTTGTTTTTGTTTTAACTCCTTCATATCCTCAGCATTCAGCTTGCTATCAGCATTTTCTAAAGTACACTTGAAATATATACCATAATATTCCACTAGATCATTCACATACAGTCAATCACCACCTTATAAATAACAGGTATAAGGAAATCAATCCAAACAAGGAGGGTTTTATCACTACAGAAATGGCATGTTTTCCATCCTTGGTTCATTCCATTGGCTGCCTAAGGAATCCGTATCTCATGCATTTTTAAAAAAATTTAGATTTTATAGTTAAATTTCAGTAAAATATTGTTGAAAAATCTTTTTATGGACTATGATTGGTTGTTTTGAGCAACAAGAGACAAGACTGGCTTGATACATGTGGCCTATCGTGTTTTTAGGAAAGCTTTTTAAATTTTAAAAATTTTTTGAATATTTTTAGTTTTAACCTTTTGGGGTACATCTAGCAGGAATTAATAAATGATCAGAAAACGAACATCAAGAAGAAACCTCCCAGTGGTTGACCAGCATGCAACATTCCATATTGTACTCCACAATTCAAAGTTAGAGGTCATACATATGACTGAGGCCGGAGCAAGATCTAAAGAATAGTGAATAGTCAACTAAAAAATTCTAGCATTCTGTAGGTCATAAGACTGAAAGACTTCACATGCATCATTCAGGACTCCAGTGAATAATCCTTTTTATCATGGTACCGCGAAAGACTTACGTCTCCACTCTAGCAATTGACATGAATGCTGACTCCTTTCAATCTAGTTAAAGAAAGACTGACAAACAGAACTACATAGGCTTTACACTCAGCAAATGCCCATACTCTAAATAGCTTACATTCCCAACTACATTTTTTTGTGCTGTGGTGAACAATAATCGGTGGCAACAATGCAACATTTTCTAATAAATAGATTAAACTAGGCTCTGTGATAGCATGCATAGCATCATGAAGGGCATCTCTCTTAATAGATCATTCAAAAAGAACCTGTGATATACAGAGCTTAATTACTTTCTATCTCATAATAGTCTGAGTAAGTCTCTTTTTACACCTGGCTTAAATTTTTTATTTAAAACATTTATCATATGTGTGAGGTGGGGGAACATTTTCGGAAAATATACAAACTACATACATATACAATTTTTTTAAAGAAAAATTCCAAACACAAAATTAAGCCAAAAAAAATCTGCCTTTTTTGCTTTTTCACTCCTCTTCAATATAGTCCCACAACCCCAGAATGTTTACTGTTCTCCTTATGGAGGGTATTTGCCATTTGTGACATGTAGGGGACCAGTAGATGAATGATTAAAATAAAGGTATACAAATGTAGCAAAGCTAAACTTAACAGATAACGCACCATGATATTATGGCACAGAATGTTGTCTCAAGTTTTCAATGGTTTAAATGGTTTTTGTTTAGAGATAAGAGCAGAGAGCATGAAAAGCTGTGATATCACGGTCACGTTATAGTCTACCACATCCGATCATAATAATAATGCGATTTTATCATAATCCGGTGGAATGGTATCTACCTAAAAAACAGTCTGCTAGTCCTAAAATATTGTCTTTCTTGGCATAGACCATCAATGTTTTATTGGTGGGAGTCCAACTGTTGGGACCTCCAATGATCAATGTGTCAGCAAGCACTGCAATCACTTTATTTTATATCCAGTACAAGGAACAGATGCACAGTGCCAAAATGTATTTTAATTGATGGGGATCTGAGCTCAAGACCCCTATAAAGTACAATAACATCCATGCCTAAGTATAGGCCATTAAAGTTTTAGTAAAGAAAAATCCTATTAAAGGTGTATTCTGACATTCAGATGAAACACTTGAAAGAATACTATAAGGTCATTACACAACAGTATAACACTAATCCTACATCCTAAACATGTATAATTAACTTTTTTGTCACATTACTGCCCTATGTGCTCCTTCTCAGCACAGCAAGAGTGGGCTTGGCTTTAGCAACAGCCATATGAGTAGCAAACTACAGTTCCCATCATGCATTGCTGACATCCATTCCAGGCTTTGCTCCTCCTGTATCCCCCTGGCTGCTGAAGAGCAAGTCTCCACCAGTCTCCAATACTGTACCACATTCTTTTAATAGGAGTCAGGTTTTGTACATCGGAATACCCTTTTAAGTTAAAGGAGTTCTCCCACTTTGTTCTGCCAATCCATCTGTGAGGTCTGCTCGTAGCTTGCGCAGATCTCCACGCCCTTTTCTTTGTCAGTTCCGAATATTCAGAACTCCCCAAGACATGAATGGAAGAGATCAGTGCAAGCTTGGCCATCTTCCCATTTATTGAAGCTCGAAAAGAGATTTTGCTATCCCCTTTATATACATTAGCTGTAAGTAAAGACTGGCCCTTAGGAGAAGAAGAATCTCCAATAGACTTATTCCTAATAGGGCTCATGGGGTTCAACATAGACAACCCAAAACCCCAAGAGTACTTTGCTTGCCGATAGAGGCTCTCACATTGTTGGAGTGTCTCACAAATAAGCTATTCATCATTCTGAGTAATATGGCCTTTGTTGGCTCAGCTTGAAATGCAATAAATAGTGAACATACAGTTCTTCTATTTGGTTATTGGGTGGGCCTTTCAAAATAAGTTAATCTGGTAGAACTAATGTACTTCAGTCTAATAGTAATGAAGTTTCTTATCTGTACATTGTCTGAAATGTCAATGTAGACAATGGATGGTGAAGCCTTCAAACTAGTCCACACCCATTTCTCATTATAAGAGCTACTCATAGCGTCCTACAAAGAAAGAATGCAGGTCAGCTTGTCCTCCTATGTAACAGTACATAGAAAAGCATCTAGGAGAAATAAGCTATACTCATAATTACAATATCATCTCAGGGGCTAAAGTTCCGTTACTATAACAAGACCAAATACATGAACATAAAACCAGCTGAAAATAACCCAAACAGCCAAGCTCTGATTCAATCTGCCTGCTCCCTGCTTACAAAAAGGGTCTGTCATCTAATGAAGAACACTTAGTACAGATCAATTAGGCTGTCCTCTGCTGTGCTACACAACGCCAATCAGTCAGTCTGATCCAACTGAATGACACTCACCACTGATCAGGGATGCCTGCCCTCCACTAAATTAAATTCAATACTGATCACAAAATCCATCCTACACTAAATAACATTATATTGACTCATTGTGAAAGGTTATGGCTTCGATATTAATAAGGATACTGTCACTGAAATGTAAATGTCATCCCCACAACTGTATTTATAAAAATTAGATGAAACACATTTAACATTAGGCATCGCATCTCAAGGGCTATTTACTTTGTAGGGTATTATCAAATTATATTATTTGATAATATTACTGGAAACTAGAAGCTGTGTACAGGAGGCACAAGAACGCCAATGACAGTGAGAAAACATGAATGAATAATACATTTAATTGTTTCAACTGCTTTCTTGAAATAAAACTATGCAAAGAGTTTGTCCCTATATGTGTCCTGTAGGAAGAGTCCCTATGCTAACATCTTTACTTCAGTCATCTACAAGATCAGGGATTTTACAGGGACATCGGGCCTTACATCAACTACAGTATTAAGGGTTTAGTTAAGAAGTAAACTCGCAGATCGCAGGGGCAGGAAGTGTTTCTATTGGGACACAGGTATGGCATGGAAATCCAGACCCCACTTTTCATATATAAAATGAATATGTATAAAAACCAATCATGGATAAAATAGGTTGAGGTGTTTATGACCAGTAACTACAAGAGGGCAATAAATAAATACTCTTTTATTAATAGATTTTAATCAGCAAATATCTGATAAAAGATATAAAAGACCTTTTCACCATCCAAACTCCTAGACAACATCAGTGGGATATTACACCAAAGTCTGGTAAGTTCAGGCCCCTACTCTGGATCAGGCCCCCAAAAGTTTTGGGTCAGAATTAAGAGCCGGTTGCCCTTGTGCACAACTTTCCACTCTTTTCTATGGGAGTTCTGAGTACAGGTGAACGGTGTGTTTGGCTGTATTCAAAACGCCCATTGAACAGAATGGAGAGATGTGCGCAAGCGCAACCTGCTCTCTATTCTGAGGCAACATTTTTGGGGCCTGTTCTGAAGATAGGTACGGTTCCGAGAGGTAGGACCCACACCGATCAGATTTAGATGGCATGCTATTGATATGTCTCGAAAGTCTATGGTAGGAACATCTCTTTAAGCCATCTAAAAAGAAGGGGTCCTCTGGGTCTCCTCAGGATATAAGTATGGCTACTGTCTCTGCACCACTATAGCTTGGTCTGTGCACAACATAAATGTCCAATTTTGAGAACCTACAAAGCATTAACAACCATATATGTGACTGATAACAGCAGCTTTTCTTGTAAGCTGTGCATTTTATGTTAAATGCTTCTTTAATAGCACTAAATACTTTATGTTTCATGTAACAAGTACATTCTTTTATGTGCATCTCTCTTGCAAGCAGTAAAGTGTTATTTAGACATTTGAGTAGCATTGTTAAAGTCTTCGATAAGAGCCTAGAAGAACAGCTTAGAGGCTTAAAGTAGTTAATACTTCCATTTTGTCAGGTAACGCTTCTAATAAGTTCATTTTCCGTTCGTACTTTTAGTATCTTTCAATTTTCTGAAAACAACAAGACAAGACAATGAGTGATTAATTGGGAAAGAATTTGTTACAGCAATCAGTTCTCAGAATATAGTCAGGTACTTCTGGAGAGCAGATTAATTGGTCTTTAATTCATAATAAAACTATCAGAGCTTGATTATAAAAGTGACCATTTAATGTGCTAGAAACTTGCGTATGTGATAAATACTCAAAAACTGGAAGATAATTGTGTTGTGTTTTATGTTCTATCTAGACACTTGTATATGTGATATACCTTTAATAACTAGATACTAATTGTATTGTGTTTTATATTCTATCTAGACACGAACATGTGATATTTCCAAAATAACTGAATCTTGATTGTGTTGTGTTTAATGTTTTAGATACTTTTGTGTGTGATATACCCTCTATAACGGGATATTAACTGTGTGGTGTCTGATGTGTTAGATATTTGTGTGTGTGATATACTCTCTATATCGGGATATTGACTGTGTTGTGTCTGATGTGTTAGATACTTGTGTGTGTGATATAGCCTCTATAACATGATATTGACTGTGTTGTGTCCTGTGTGTAAAATACGTGTGTGTGTGTGTGTGTGTGTGTGTGTGTGTGTGTGTGTGTGTGTGTGTGTGATACACTCTCAATATCTAGATGTTGATTGTGTTGTGCTGGATAGGCTTAAAAGGCTGGTCATTCTAATAGCATGTGTGATGGACAATGTGCCTGGTAGTTATTCAGTACATACCTGGTTGTGTGAATACATAGTACCAACAATTCCAACAATACAGCACTGCAGAGGCATGTGCATGGTGGCTATACAAAGCACAATTCATGCAAATGACGATGCCTGACACCTTTGCACTGTGCCGTAATACAGAGATATCATTTTCTGCAAGAGATAGCATATATATTGTAAGGCAGCAGCTGGAAAATTCTGTAACAGTGTATATATCCCAGCCAGGTTCTTGGCATATACCTTTAGGAGCGCAGGTAGATGTCACCAAGGTAAGGAGCCGTGGTTAAATAAGAACAGTTAGATAGTTGTCAAGATAGGTTAGAAAGGTGTTTGACTGTTCCAGTCGGTTCCAGGTCGGCTCTTATTTGGGACTAGGCAAAGTCTTGGGTGGGTGCCTACTCCCTATGTTCCATGCCAGGATTTTTCTGACCTTTATAAGTCAGCAAGTCAGCTGACCAGGTGTGACTACTACCCTGGACTAACCATTTGGCCTTGTGAGGAGCTACACTGGAGGAACCCAGTGTCTGCCATACAACTTTCTGTTTGTTTCTGCAAGGTGCTAGTGAGTGGAACTTACCTGTTCAGTAAGTGCTCAGACGAGCAGGCATTTGTTTATGCCGTGCATATTTTTAACACCTGTATGCATATCTTGCTAAAATAAAAATACGGGAGGACACGTATATGGTACTCAAGACTGTCTCTGTACCTGAAAAGGACTTATACTAAGATCCCAGAGCTGTAAAAGCTCTATATATATATATATATATATATATATATATATATATATATATATATACATATTAGTAAAAAAATCCACGGCACTCCTTAGAAATTTTCAGGCAAAAAAAGTAGTTTATTCCTCCATGCCACAAAGCAAATCATTGGTGATATCGTTTATCTTATTATTTTGTTGGAAGATGTACAAGGAGACCGGGTCAAAAGAACTCACACGATTTTTTATATGGAAGTCCTAATATATTTGCGCTTTATTTGCCCATTATACAGACAATGCTTATGTCTTAGATTTAGGTGTTGGAGTACACCGCTTTCTTATATTTACAACATTATTTATATGTTTCTTTATTAAATATGTGTTTATTCTGTACATGCCATGTTATTGTTTCTGGGTTACTTAGGTCTGTGGGGCATTAGAATAGGTGCTGGAGTGCGCCATTGCCGGGTTTAGTGGGGTTAATGACTCTAGGTGGGTTGATCCACATCGTGGACCGATTACCACCTTGGGGCATTTTAGCTCTGCGGCCCTCTCTCCTGCGGGCTGGATCGCTGCGTGAGTCTTCCCACATTACTTATCCCGGCACAACTAGGCTCCCTTTCCTTTGTACCTTTTTGAAGCTACGATCTTCCTATAATGCTGTACATTGTATTGGGCTTTTTCTAATATCTGTCTCAGCGCGTAGTGCGCATGCGCACTGCGGTCCGGGAGTCAGAAGCGTTTGGTAACTAGGGATTTTTCTTGACCAATCACTGTCGTGTTGCTGGGCATGCGCACTAAGTATCCCAGGACGCCGTGGCTTGGATCTGTGTCAACAATCATGTGTGAGTTTACTTTTGTTCCCTGCCTCCTTTTTATTGAATAATTATGTAATTATATTCTTATAATATTATATTATATTAATTATATAACTTTTTTGATTTAATACACTATGTAATCATGGTTGTGTTAGCACTATGCACTTTAAATTCTATACTGATGCATTTATCATACGGATTAATTCACAGGATCTGCTGATGTATGCTATTATGGTGATTGATTATTCTCTGTTTATTGTCAAACTTCCCTATATATATGGTTCACGATCACTTGTAAAACTGCTTGACAAAGGCTCTGTGAGAGAGCTGAAACGTCGCTTTGTGGCATGGAGGAAAAAACTACTTTTTTGCCTGAAAATTTCTAAGGAGTGCCGTGGATTTTTTACTACTTTATTTGTTGGTGCCCTTATATCAGAGCTGTCGCCGCTGGCACCCGCAGCTTTTTTCTCCTATTATTGGCAAGTCCAAGTATGTGCTGCTTTTTTTCTGTTTATATATATATATATATATATATATATATTTATACACATTTATTAGACTGAAGCAGTGAATATCTATCCTCCATATGGAAATTGTCATTTAATTCCTAATCCAATTTAACTGTTCTCGGCATTTACGTTATCTATTAATACCTTAGGGCCAAGCAGCAAGATTGTGAGTATATGTACGGATGTGCATGTCTACTCCCAGTGCTCACTGTGTATTCATAGCACATAACTGAGATCTGTAATAGCTTGCTTTTGTAAATTCCAAGGTAGGATCTGTACCCTGGAGAACAGTGTAAGATGAGTGTAGATGAAGTGGTTATACACAGCAAACATCTAATCCCAACAGATCCCTATGGTAAACAGTCCATGCGAGATCCTCCTAGAAAAGCAAAGTTACAGTACCTTATACTGGTAGAAAATAATCCAAAATTACTATTGTGGATGCCGTAAAGGATCTCTGCGTTCCTTTCAAGGAAATTCTGTTAGCTGAAGTGAGCGAGGCAATGAAGCAACTTTTTGATGTTCATTTTAGCGACACTAGATCGTGCAACTGACTTTTTAATGACGGGATTGCAATTAATAAAATTGAGCATTACCATTTAAGCAACTGGGGATTCCCACATTTTGTTATGTTTTTTTATTTTGCATTGCCAAGGAGAGCAATTAGACGAGCATACGTGATGGTAGTAGGTAACCTCTTTCTCACGTACTTACAATTAGAAGAACCTTCTTCATTTTCCCTAAGGGAATCATTATTTTTGCAGACATTTAACATTTCTTGTTTAGCTCCTGGCTAATAAACTGCCCTTTAGATTACTGTATATCTCATAAACATATTTTCCATGCCATGCTATGGCATCAACAGGATTCTCCAAGATGGTCGTTCCTATGTGCTGTTACTATGGTTTGTGTTTAAATACAGCTATTATGCTTATCCATGATTACGGAGTAGAGGGTAAAAATAATTGTCATAAGAGACCTTCTTAACATACAGCATTTATAAGTTGATTTCTCCTTAGTAAAACACCAAAAAGGTGTATGGAGACTTACAAGCCATACATGCTCCACTGAAATTTAAGTATTTAACTAAGCACGAGAGAAGAGAACAAGGTGTGTCATTTATGATACATTAAAGAGCCTTGAAACATGGCTATGTATTTAAAACCAAGTCAATAACTGAATCTCTCCCATCCTAAAAAACAGCTGTCTGTAGATGGGAGAAACTCTATATAGAATAAGCTACAGTTTTGATTTTAAATCCCTAGTCATGTTTCGAGGCTCTTTAAAGGGTTATATTTGACTTTAAGGGCATCACTTCGAATAGGTGGCACTAGAGTGCTAGCCCTCTTCTCTAGAACGTATTTGAATCTATAATATACAAATTTTATTGCTCTTAAGCAGGTGCTGTTGCACCCAAACTTCCATTTGAAATGGTGCTAGTATGGCACATTCAAATCCTGTTGGTGGAGGCAACAAATTGCAATTTCTGTCATGCCTTTCAGCACATAGAATGGCCGTAACTATGTAATGCTATTGATATTGTCTTGATTAGCATACAGGGTTTACTTACAAAAAAACTTGTTATATACTTCAATAAAAATTGTGATATACTTCAATGAAAGTTCTCACAATTTTAAGGGTTCATATAGACCCTTAAAGCATCTTTGTATTAATTCAGAGGCACATGTATACATGAAATGTGTTGATCCATACATTTCTGTGGAGGATGAGCAGTAGAGCATGGAGCCCATATGGGCACAGTCCCCAAAACAAATATTGTGACTTGTATCTTCACATACATGGAGATCTACAAAGCCTGTACGACAAGATATATATATATATATATATATATATATATATACACATATATATATATATATATATATGTATATATTTATATGTTTATTTATATAGTTTATAACATTATTATTACATGAATATACAGTATTTTCCCACTGTTCAATCCCCTTACCAAAGGTAACAGAAGTATAAGTATTTGAATTGCGGTTCAACCACAGTTCCTCAATTTCTTATCCTTACCAGTAACCAATAATGGTGTCTACAGCTTGCCAGCCCAATTGAATTGGCTTACCTGATGTTATTTATCAAATTATACTGACTTAGAAAACATACCAATATATATATTAGTCATAATCCTCAGTTAGCATAGTGGTAAAAATAGAAGGTTGTGCGCTGAACTAATGGGAAACTAAAAGGAACCGAAAGTGAAGCTTCTGCTTGTTTTTACCAGTGAGAACATTTAGTGACCTGAATAAGCAGCAATTTCCTAATCTAAAATGGTCTGCAGAATCATTCTTTTGATTGAGAAAAGTGATTTATACTGTTGATCCCATCCAGGTGATCTACTTTCTATATGCTTAGTAAGGATCTGCTAGACCTCTGGAACATATATCTAAAGGAAACATTTGTCTCCTAAATATTATTATATTAGCAAAGTTAGTCAGCTGGCAACAGACACATATAGAACAAGATCATCCGTTCCATTTGGTCTCCCCCTAGATATGCGTTCTGCTGACCTTCTTACCAAAGATGGAATCTCTTGTCACTGAGATCCAATATAAAAGTAATCAAAGATGAACTAGCCACAACAAGAAATCCTATCCTTTAAAACATAACCTTTAATATATACTTTGTTAAAAAAAATATATAAAAAATTTCAAGTAAAACATCTGTACAATAGGCATACATATAGGAGGTTTTTTTTTATATTTTTACTCACCACTTCCCATGGAAAACACTCCTGGTCCATAATAATCAGTCCACTAGATTAAGTGTCAATGATAGCATCTCCTTATTTTCATGAATGGATCCCAGGTATTTTTTCTCCTCTCAGTACTTTCCCAATGGGTGAGCTCTTTTGAATATATTTACCTCTGCTGTTAGATAAATATAAGGTACAATGAGCAGTGTTTTAGGTGTTAACCTGTTGGGTCGCTCTTGTCAGGGCGGATACCCCGCTAAGAAAGAGACCACGGTGTACTAGTTGATAGAGAAAGAAAAAACCCTGACTTTATTATCATAGAAGCACAATACCTGACATCCATTAATGAATACAAGGAGACGCTATCATTGACATTTAATCAAGCAGACCAACTATTTTGGACAAGGAGTGCTTTCCATGGGAGGTGATGAGTAAAAATATAAATGAAACCCCTATATGTATGCCTATCGTACAGCGGTTTTACTTGGAATTTTTGATCATTTTTTAGTAAAGGATATATTAAAGGTTATGTTTTAAAGGATAGGATTTCTTGTTTTGGCTAACTTTATACACTTTTGATCCTCCTATAGAATTTTTGGTATATAAAAAAATAATAATAATCATAACATAGTCTGACATATAATGTGAGAATGTTGGGAAAGAGAACTTATTGTTGGGTAACAATTATCCTCCTTACTTTGACAGGAGGAACTTCTTCTACGCCAATTGATAGGATGATACTGAGGGCAACATCCATAACATCCTTGAACAGTATTTTTAAACTAATGATAGCCAATCCCACCATAATGCACAAGAGTGGCTACGGACTGTAACCTATACAGCAGAATTATGCCTTATACAAACTCCAACTCACAGATGGGAGCAGAGATGGTTGGTTCTGCAATGGCTTTACATTATCTACGTGAAATAGGAAGCCCTTAAAAAGACTGAGTAACAATACATAGAGCTAAAAAGATTTGTTGTTGTTGTCACCTAGAAGATCCAACCATTTAATTCATATGCAATGGTCCAGGCTTAGTCTGCCTATAATTTCTCGAAAGCTGCAAGAGACAACAGCAACATCAGACATCCATTTCTCCCAACATTTAGTGAGTGCAAAGAGAAACACATCAGGCCACATGTCTGATCACAGCCAATCACATCACACCAGGCCACGGCTTTGACTATGCCCAAATACATGACATCACACCAGGCCACGTCTCTGACCACAGCCAATGACATCACACCAGGTCACACCTATGACTAAGCCAAAATAATAATTATTATTATTATGTATTTTAGAGCAACATTAACTCTAAGGCGCTGTACATTCAAGGGGGTTACATACATAACATAAGTCGAACAAGTACAATGGTGACAATTGGTGGCTAAAAACTGATACAGAGGGAAAGAGGACCCTGCCCGTGAGGGCTTAAAATCTACAAGGAAGGGGGAATGGGACAGAATGTGAGGGGAAGACATGTTTGTGGGGGTTGTTATGACAGCAGGGTTATTGTAGGTTAGAGGACATCCTGAAGAGATGGGTTTTAAGGTTGCTTTTGAAGCTGGGGAAAGTGGAGGAGAGTCTGATGTGTTGGGGCAGAGAGTTCCAGAGTATCAGGGAAGCACAAGAGAAATCTTGGAGATGGTTGTGTGAGGACACCAACAGAGAGAGGACGAGAGGCAGAGGTGGTGCGAGAGTGAGAGACAATGAATGATCAGTAAGATATGAGGAGATCCAGGAAAGGGCCAAGTCCGTGATGCCGAGGGTTGAGAGGATTTGTATCAGGAGGGAATGATCGACAGTGTCAAAGGCAGAGGATAAGTCTAAGAGGAGAATACGTGACATCACAAAAGACCATGCCTCTTGTCACACACTCAATCATTAACAGCTTCCTTTAGCAGACCAGCACCAAAAAACAGTGGTGTTACTAGGGTTCATAAAGATGTATTTATATAAAATAATATAGTTTCTATAAATAAATCCATACAAATAGCTGTAAGATTTTCTACAAATGATGCATATACATAATGGTCATACAGTTAGCGAATAATACTACTATACAAGGATCAAATATTAGCATACCGGCTAAACTGTATTATCAATAATACCACTATACAAAAAAAAAAAACACATCATGACCACATATCACCACCACCACATAGTAACTGAATAATACCAACATACTGTTCCTGAATAGAATCCATTATATTAGGACTAATATCACCACCAACAGTGGTGAATACCAGTTGCACACAGATGTATAAATGATTATAGTGCTGTTACATTCAGTGACTTACAAGTGGCATCTTCTCTGATTATAGTTGTTGGCTTTACCTTTTCTTTTCCATCCAGTTGGGACTGCCACTTCTTTCACCAACAATTCATTCCTGCAGAATTTGCCACACAAATATCTTAGAATTCTGACTTTTCCACCACCTCCATACGTGTTCTCTACATAGGGTGGAGGTGGTGGTGGGTGGGTGGGTTATGGGGTGATAGGTGACTGTTGCATTTTGTGTTGGCACAAGGTCACCTCAGCTTACATGCACATTGTCCTGGGGTGGGAGACTATCCCCTTGGAGTTTGTGCTGCAGCTGTTTCCTTTATCCCCCCAGGATCTTATTGTGTCTCTCCCCACGAAAGAACGCGGAATCAGTAAAATAACCAGCCCAACCGGCATATGCCTCCAATCGTGACTGACCTACAGGATCCAATATGGTTGGGAAATTTGGATGTCTTATATACAGGTGCACAGGACTGCTGTGGCTTGTGAATGGCTACAACTGTCACGTGAACGATGAACATTCAGGGCTACTGCTGGGATCACCCTTTAAAGCAGGGGTCCCCAACTCCAGTCCTCAAGGCCCACCAACAGGTCATGTTTTCTGGCTTTCCTTAGTATTGCACAGGTGATTTCATTATTGTCAGTGCATTCGGTGCGATATCCTGAAAACATGACCTGTTGATGGGCCTTGAGGACTGGAGTTGGGGAACATTGCTTTTAAGGATAAGTGCAGTAATGATCTTGATTTAGGCCAAACAATTTCACATTGCTATCATACCTTCACCGGCTCCTACTCGGCCGGAATAGTGGGAAATTTGAATATGAACTGAGTGCCCCTGGCTATTTATTATGGCTCAACCAAGCTGAACTTTGCAATTTAATATTTTTTTCCATTAACTTAATTATAATTTAGCAAATAAGACAGAAGCAAATAAATGAGCCCAGTCCCCAAATTATCTTTGCAGCATTAATTCACTCATTAATTATATTTGCCTGCTTATTGTTCAAGTCGAACAATAGAAAATTATCTTACCTGATAGAGGATTTGATTTATGGTTGTGAATAGAAAGTTGCTTGATACAGAGGCTCAGAAATGGCGACTAGGTACATGCAAACAATACCCAGCATTCATCAACATGCTTGGCATAGGTGTATAAACTGATGTATACAGATGTGTGTGTGCCTGTGTATTAGTGGTGGGTGTGTAGCTTTCAGCTTCCATCCTCATGAATTGCATTTACCTTGGTTCAATAGAGTTAGTCAATCTTTCATTTTTTTGCCTTGGTCGTGTCTTCCCACGTCATCCCCTTTTGTGGAATGAAATAAATATTGATACGGTCTGGATGTATTCAATTTGTCCTGATCAGTGACTCGCAGTCATTCTGACAGGACTCTGTGTGAAACAGAGACTAGGATGTAATTTTTATTGTCAACATGATGTACAGTAGAGCGCAGCCAAACATAGAGCCTTCAACTAGAGAGCAGGTACAAGTAGGCTTATAGAAACAGTATCCGCAATTCCTTGTATGTTCAGTAAATCTCACCAAACCTTCAGAGATGCCAGTCTGTAGGGTCAGTGCGAATATAGAGTTGTTATTAAGATATCCATCCAAGGCTACAGGCAAAAAATAGGACACATCTGAAAAGAAGGTGCGGGCACTAAAGATGATACAGCTAGACAGATAATGGGTTTAGAGTAACTTTTGCAGTTTTAATGTTACCTAATAACTAATGTTACCCCTAGCTGATTTTACCAGGACACCCACCAGTCCTCAGAATGAAGTATTACAGTATTTGTACTGTACAGTAACACTCCTGTTCAACCACTATGAAGGTAAATGCAGAACAGCTCCGCTCACTTGAAGAAAGGAGAGGGGACCTCAGTTGTCTGGTGGCTTGTCCCAAAAGTCAGACACTAGTGATTATAATGTTATAGCATATCCTGACCTTGGGATGGGGATACTGGCTTAATAACTATACAGTTGAGTGACATTTTTATGATCACCAGCTCCAAAGTAGTCAGCACATGAGCAAAACGAACGGCATCTATATGGGGTGGGAGTGACTCAATAAGGTTCTGGTAGGTTTTCACAGGTATCAGGACCCATGCTGACTGCACCCAACAGCTGCTGGAGAATGTGTGGGGGAGAATCCATAGAGCCAATATCACCATTGAGATGGTCTTACAGATGCTCAGTTGGGTTCAGTTCTGGGGAATTAGGGGGCCAGGAAGTCTTGTTCATGAACTTCCAAACAGTAATGGACATTTATAGCCATGGGATATGTTGAATTGTCTTGCTGGAAAATCCCATTCGCCCTAGGGGAGACAATCAGCATGTATGGGTGTACATGCTCTGGGAGAATGAGTTCAAATTCAAATCAGTTGATAGTGCCTTTCATGTTTATGAGTGGCCTGGAGAATGCCATGAAAAAGTTTCCCAGGACATACTGTAACACTGCCACCACCAGCTCTTCTTCCAGCACTGCTTGCAGGGTGTTTGTGTTTCACCACACACACCAATTTCCTTCTGATCAACAAAACAGAAAATGTGACTAAAAAAGAGTCCACCCTTTGCCAATTAGTAAAGGTGCCATGAAAATAAAAGTCTTTTTTACCAGTGCAAATTTGTTAGCAGAGATGCAGTGACCATCCATCTGCTTCAGAGCCCCATTTGCAGTAGAGTTTACTGATCTGTTGTATTATACATACATCTGGTAGCTTTTTGGTGGTGAACTGCTTCAATGTAGCATGTTGGTCCATCTTTCTGCACCTTTGTAGCCAAAGTTCAAAACTCACATCAATAGCACATCATGCTACGCAGTTTCCACATTGTGTATTTACAATGGCCCCATTTGTCCACTCACAATAAAGTTGCACCACAGCAGCATGCGATCAGTTCACAAACTGAGCAGTTACATTGGCCTGAAAGCCAATGTTCATCCTTTTTTACAACTCTGATAAATTATCTCTTTTAACCATGACAGCACCAAGGGATATGTGTGCAAACAATCTATATACCCATCAATTCAGCTCACCACTTGTAACTTCCTTTGTGAGCTACGTGCTGCCAACATCGCAAGTGGGAAGTGGTCATAATAATGTAACTCAGCTGTGTATGTGCTCACTAATGCACGCATATTTTAAACACTTAGGGCAACATTTATGAATCTTTCCGCTGACAGGCCAGTTCTAAATAGCTTTAAGGCAGTGTAGAAGGCGCCAGAATGTATGGTCTTCTGCAGTTCATACACAAAGGCGCAGTGTATCAAGTCTGGTTCAGGCACCACCTTTAACTTGGTCTGGCTGTTCTTCCTATAATGCACCTAGGTTTGGTGTCAAACATTCATAAATGTTTTTAATTCTACTAATGTGGTGCGACGCCCCAAGAACACCCCAAATCTTTGGCTCATTACAACGTGTCCAGGCCGACGCCGATTGTGCCAAAGTTTGGAGGGCGACTGTTCATATATCTATAGAACAGGGATATGACAGCTTTTTGGTGCAAAGTACGCCAGAAAACTGCCGCAGCTCCATTCATATATGTCAGCCTTTATGTTCCAGTATTTTTTTTAAAGGGTTTCTCTGGGAAAAGAAGAAAACTAAATATATAAACTACATATCATAATGAAAAGATTTCTAAATAACTTTAATTAAAAAAAGTCTGCTTGTTTTGTCTAGGGGATAATCATTATAGAAGAACAAAATGGCCTCCAGGCTACTTCCTCTACAGGAAGTAGGACAGACAGAGTTACTTCCTGGTTATGCTGACTGACATAGCTGGGCATGTGCTGTGCTAAATCAGTCTGACATACTTGTGGTATGAGGGATGGCTCTGCAGAGAAGAAAGGAGACTGAGGGCTGTACACACACACACATATATATTTATATTAAACTGGTTGTTTGAGAAACCCCAAAAAATAGGAACTTATAGTGCAGTAATACTGAAGATAAGCAGTAACTATCCATCACAATCCCGTGTGTGAACTACTGACAGACGCTGTTATATCACATATTATCACCATCTTGGATCTTTCTCCTCACTGGGCTAGTGGGCAGAGCTACAGTTGCTAGGCGCGCTCTCAGAAATCAACATTTCCCACAACAGCTGCTTCCACCCAACTGATCTATGGATTCTAAATACTATATCCACATCACATTTATAAATATATTGTAGGAAGGCACAAGGCCTTGTTATAGATGGGAGGTATGTGTCACCAAAGTTCCTGTCTTTGGTGGAGTGAAGGCCAGATATTTTGGTGTCAGCGGCATTAGGCCACTGACACGTTTAAAGTTAGTTTGGCTGCAACCGCAGCTAGTCTGGGTAGGCCTTTAATTGGAGGTGGGATGACTGCTCCCAATTCAGATGAATACAAAAACGGATGTCAGCATAAAAATCTTCTTTAATTGAGAATCAAGAGTACAAAAATAAAGTGCAACGTTTCGGCTCAAAAAAAGTGTGTGAAAGAGCCTTTCTTGAGAAAAGGCTCTGTCACACACTTTTTTTGAGCCGAAACGTTGCACTTTATTTTTGTACTCTTGATTCTCAATTAAAGAAGATTTTTATGCTGACATCCATTTTTGTATTCATCTGGATGTTCTTTTACATGCTTTCTTCTGATAAAATATGGATTATGACTTTGGTGCTGGCCCAAACTCTCACTTGCTCCCACTTCAGGTCCAGGCCAGAGTTTAGGAAGGACTATGTAAGCCTGGAAGTCAGGTGAGATGTGTGTGTGTAGGTGGTTCAGTCTTCCTACAAGTTGCTGGAGAGTAACAACCTCGGATGCTGAGGGAAGCACAAAGGTCCTTACTAGGAGCAGTGCCTTACACCATGCTGGGGGGCGAGAGCCCTTGTGGGCAACACTGACTGTGCCTGTTATATAGGTGCCTGACAGTTGCGGCTAAAGACTGTGGTGCGGCACCTGTGTGGTGGCTGAAGTAAGCCTTGCTTTTGTTTGCTGCTTATATTTTCTGGAGAAGTGGATGGCAAGACAATAAACGCACTCATTGTTTTGCACGAACTTTTACTGTGGTCCAGCTTGTGTAAGCCTGCCGTTGGGACTAATCCCCTGCAAATATATATATATATAATTGTTTCCTTCACTATATATATATATATATATATATATATATATATATATTATATATATATATATATATATATATATATATATATATATATATATATATGTACAGTGAAGGAAATAATTATTTGATCCCTTGCTGATTTTGTAGGTTGTCACATGAACGGTCTATAATTTTAATGGCAGATTAATTTTAACATTGAGAGATTAAATATCCAAAATAAAATCCAGAAAATCACATTGTTTAAATTATATAAATTTGTTTTCATTTTGCTGAGAGAAATAAGTATTTGATCACCTACCAACCATTAAGAGTACTGGCTCCTACAGACCAGTTAGATGCTCCTAATCAACCCGTTATCTGCATTAAAGACAGCTGTCTTAAATAGTCACCTTTATAAAAGACTCCTGTCCACAGACTATTAATCAGTCAGACTCTAACCTCTACAACATGGGCAAAACCAAAGAGCTTTCTAAGGATGTCAGGGACAAGATCATAGACCTGCACCAAGTTAGAATGTGCTACAAAAACATAAGTAAGACGCTGGGTGAGAAGGAGGCAACTGTTGGTGCAATAGTAAGAAAATGGAAGAAATACAAAACGACTGTCAATCGACAGCAATCTGGAGCACCATGCAAAATCTCACCTCCTGGGGTATCCTTGAAGGTGAGAGGTTAGCCTAAAACTACACAGGGGAATTTATTAATGATCTCAGGGCAACTGGGACCACAGTCACCAATAAAACCATTGGTAACATATTACACTGTAATGGTTTAAAAATCCTGGAAGTGCCCACAAAGTCCTCCTGCTCAAGAAGGCACAGGTGCAGGCCCGTCTGAAGTTTGCCAATGAACACTTGGATGATTCTGTGAGTGACTGGGAGAAGGTGCTGTGGTCAGATAAGACATAAATTAAGCTATTTGGCATTAACTCAACTCGCCGTGTTTGTAGAAAGAGAAATGCTGCATATGACCCAAAGAACACATCCCCACTGTCTAGCATGGAGGTGGAAGCATGGGGGTGTTTCTCTGCTAAGGGCACAGAACTACTTCACTGCATCAATGGGAGCCATGTACCATAAAATCCTGAGTGACAACCTCCTTCCCTCCACCAGGACATTAAAAATGGGTCATGGCTCGGTCTTCCAGCAAGACAATGACCCAAAACATACAGCCAAGGCAACAAAGGAGTGGCTCAAAAAGAAGCACATTAAGCCAGTCTCTGGACCTTAATCCCATAGAAAACGTATAGAAGGAGTTGAAGCTCCGAGTTGCCAAGTGACAGCCTCAAAATCGTAATGATTTGGAGATGATCTGAAAAGAGGAGTGGACCAAAATTCCTCCTGACATGTGCGCAAACCTCATCATCCACTACAAAAAAGTCTGACTGCTGTGCTGTTAAGTCTTGTTTGCCAGAGGGATCAAATACTTATTTCTCACTGCAATATGCAAATACATTTACATAATTTATGCAATGTGATTTTCTGGATTTTATTTTGGATATTCTATCTCTCAATGTTAAAATTAACCTACCCTTAAAATTCTAGACTGTTCATGGTTTTGTCAGTGGTCAAACTTACACAATTAGCAATATATAATGAGCTTTGCATCCTTTTTGTAATCCGCCTCTCGCACCCTCTTTCTTTCCTTTCCCTTCCCTTTTTACTCTCTCTCCCCCATTTATCCTCCCTTTAAGATCGGTTTTATTATTTTTCTTTGTTGAGTTTATTTTTGCATTTCCACTTTTGTCCTTGGTTTTTAAATTTTATTTTTAATTTATTCTTATATGTTTTGATTAACAGTTGGCAGTTCCTACTACATCACCGCATTTTCTACTGCATATACTCCTCATACTCTGAAGATCCAGAGAGAAAAAATTTAAACTTCATCATGGCACCATAACTTGGAAAATCATGTTAGCCTGTCTATTTTATGCTGTATTATGATGTATGCTAAATAATCCCATGTCTTTATGTATTTAACTATGGGTGGTCATATGAGATATTATGCGTGGTTTGATATATAGGGTATAATAGAGTTTGAATAATACTGTTATATCTCAGCAGTTAGATATATCATGCAGTACCTGCTTCTGTCACTTTGATTTAGAGCATGATGCTGTGTGTGACTCGAAATAGCCTATGTTGATGCGCATGCCTGGAGCGGGGAATAGGGGCCGGCAATCACTTCGGCGTCCAGACGCCCGACGCGCATGTCCGGGATAATTTCATTGGGCATGCGCAGTGGCGCGGGACTGCCGGAAGTGGGGCACTGTGCACCGTCCCTCCGAGCACGACGCATGCGCTAGGAGCAACACAGGTGCGGTAGTTAGGAACTATACTATTTAAACATTAGAGGAAGCGCATTAAAAATCTCACCCCCTGAGGAAGCAACAATACGCGAAACGCGCGTCGGGGTCGACAGGGCTTTCCCACTTGCTGTCCGCCACTTAGGTATGATATGTTGTGCTGGCGTTGTCTGCATATTTGTTATATTTACATAGCCTTTTTTGAATGGCCTTAGCATTATGCCTTATGGGTTTACTTCACTTGAATTTATACTATCATATGCTAAGTGTCCAAGCATTGTAGCTTCAAATACTCTTATTGCTGTACATATACCTTTCTTGTCAGCATACATCTGTATGTTATCCCCTTTAGACAGCCTATTGTGGGGAACCCCTGCCGTTACATCGGTCATTCCTATATATACCTCTACATGTATGGTTTTTAAAAAAATATTTTGATAGAAATAAAGATTGTTTTATATTTGATCACATACTCTCGTTGTATTCTTGTTGTGCATGGTGTGAATATAGTATATAGAATCTACAGATCAGTTGAGAGGAAGCGGCTGTTGTGGGAAATATAGTTTTCATACCGCGCGCCAGGCAACTTTAGCTCTGCCCACTTGCCCAGTGAGGAGAAGGATCCAACATGGTGATATTAGCGACTTAACAGCGTTTGTAAGTAGTTCACACACTGGATTGTGATGGATAGTTGCTGCTTAGCTTTAGTATTACTGCACTATAAATTCCTATTTTTTTGTTTTTTTTTGTTTCTTACACAACCCCTTTAATCACAGAGGCATATATACTGTAGAAAACTGATTTCCAATAATGGATCCCTAAAAAGGTCTTTCATTGTGGTTGTGGTTCACTCAACCAGACAACCTAATTATGGGACAGACAGGCACAGCTCTTGTTTATTGCCCTCTTCACCTCTTAAAGATGAAAGCATTGCCCCAGTCCAGCTCATGGTTGTTTTATGATTGTGGCTTGGGGGTGTATTCCCTGTGCAGGTTTTCTCCATATCATCCACTTAACAGATTCTCTATGGGCCACAAAGCAGCAGCTACAGAGGCAGCCTCTGCGGCATGTAACTGTTGTGAGCATCTGGTCTTATTTTAGTATGTTTTGAGAAAATATGGAATTTGCATGCCAAATTTTCGTTAATATCCAATTAAACTTTACTTATTAAAAGCAACAGGAGATACAAGAGCTGCATGTTTCCCAGTATACATTTACATGATTGAATTATCACTGATGTGGAGTAGCTTATAATGATATATAATAACTCAATCATTGATATCAAAGACAATAGCTATTTGTGTTTGTTTTTCTCTGTAGGTGTCTGACTGCTCATCTGCTCGAAGAGGATTTTAATGCAATTTCAGCACCAAGGACAGGTCTCTCTGCTGTCTTCTTATGGACCGAGATAAAAAGGAATATGTCTCAACCGGTACAGTGAAGCCACCTCAAACATGCACCACTTGGACAGTCCTAAATACACTAAGGGGAAGCATTCTGGATGATTCAATGTAAAACCTCAAGTGACCATCACAAGGGAAGATTGACAAGTCATGTTGCTGTGTACTTCAAAGTACTAAGAGTTCATAAAGTGACCTGGATAGATCTTAAACTCGGCTTGTTTCGCTTCTTCTTCCCGTGCACCCTTGCTATCATCAATCAACTAATTTTCTAGATTACTGACACATCCCCTTCTAAGCCAAGAATACAGGGTATCATAACCATTACTTTAATGCCCAATGCAGCTGCACTTATGGCTATCCTCATCCGTAGCATGATATTAATATGCAGCTGATGAACTATTTGTAGCTCTCCATTATAGTACTATGTTAACAACCAACCACAGGGTTTACAATATAATCCTTAATATAATCCTACAAAAATTCCTCTGTGTCTGCTAGACTTTCATGTATAGTAGCATAGCCCAGTGTTTACCATAGTAAACCTGCACATATCATCCTAATTTATGATGGAATCCAGTATGTTTATTGTGTGATACTGTATATGAGACAGCTGTGCATATCATATTAATGCAATCTGGATTTTCTAAGATATCTTAATTATCTCAAAGTATTGTATGTACCAGCTGAGTGTTTTTTAATACTGCACAGCATATTCCAGCATTATATTGTATAGAGGAACATTAAACTAAAGAACAGCTGGGTTTAGCTGTTCAAAAGAGGAACTCAAGTCCATTACACTACAGCAGAAGATAGCTTGGAGTGCAAGTTCATTTCAGTACCTGCATAAGTTCATTATCATTGGTGTATTGTAGCGGAGATCATACATGCCTACTGTGTGCAAATGTACAATGAATGTCTCCGCTGTGCCGCAGGAAATCGAAGTATAGACAAAAGTATCCGAAGACAGCGTGGTATTTCTGTAGAAAATACAGTCTGTTTGTATCTTCGTATAAACCTCACCCTTTACATGCAGAACCCTAATCCATCACTCGCTTTATTATAAATCACTGCATACTAATAGAAGGCTACACTGACTCAACTTGCTCAAACACAGTTCATTGCGTTACATGCAGGTGTATCCTACTCCAACCTGGGATATTGTTGACCTATAGCCGGTGGTTTCATGTACTTGGACAATGTCTTGAGAGAATGTCTCCAAACTCGTAAATGGAGAATGACGCTCTGCTGTGCCGCCATGACACCTGGAGTACCTATCCCCCCTGCGTGATGTGAGGCCCCAAGGATCCTGTGGACTTGGGATGGCTGCACGAGGCTTTGCCTGGACTGTGGTGCTGATTTTCTGCAGCCTGAAGCTCTTGGGAATGGTTTCTATGGAGACTGGATTGTCATTAGAGGTGTCTGGCCGGGTGAAGCGTGGCTGGGTGTGGAATCAGTTCTTTGTGGTGGAGGAATATACAGGGACGGAACCACTTTACGTGGGGAAGGTAAGGAGACCTATGATAAAGACAGCTCTTGAAATGTAAAAGAAGCACCAAGGGTGGGGCTGCTGGTAAAGAGTAAACTCACAGAACAGTACCTTCAGGGGAACGTGTAAGGAGGACACCGTGTCTGAGGGTCCTCACAAGGGAGAAGTCAAAGCCTAGGGGAAAATAAATGGAGACAAAAGCCTGAGGGAGGCAAGTGGGCGAATCAAACACTAAGAGATCATCCTCACGAGATGAGGTTTGAGAAAAAACCAGAGACATGTTATACCTGAGGGTAATCATGCTGCTAGGAGTAATAGAGGTCTAGTCATGAAAGCACGAGAGACCATTCGCATCATATATTCCATTTCAATTTCATGGATTTTTGTTGCCGTCTCTCTTCTTCATCAAAGTCGGGGAATTTGCTTAGCGAATTTGCATTGCAATCAAGTGCACCTTTAAATCCTCTCTCCATTGAAGACACATTTTCATATACAAATTCAATTTAAACATGTTTGTCTGCCAACCAGCTAAATTGCAGGTAATGTCTGTGTTTGGCCAGGGCTGTTACTTGCAAACAATTTTCAGTGGCACCATGATTTTCTTTTTCATGTTCTCAAGTTTTGTACATCAATAGCAGCCATGCAATGGTCTTATATTGTAGGATGTGAAGTCTTACAATGGTGTAGTCTGATGAAGTGACTCGAACATTAATTTTAAGTCCAGCTAAGGTCCCAGCGATTTAGGTTTTACTTTTATGTATAGGTACCTTATGCATAAGGCTAGAAACCATAAAGATCAACAGGTAACAAATCACAGAGCAGTAGATATGATTCAAAGTTCTGATATATTATTTTCTAATATATAACTGAGCTATGATGTAGGATCCATAGACGTGTCTATATCAACAAGATGTAGTTATTTAAAGGGGTTGTATCATTACATTAAATGAATAAGAGGACAGTGAAAACAAGCAACTTTGTAATTGGAGGTCATTAGCAAAGCTGTCTCATTTTCACAGTCTCCCTTATCTGTGTTTTCTGTAAACACTGTTCCCCAGTGCCGGTCAGATCCCACCTCCTTTCATTTCATTGGCTGTCGGCTCTAATAATTTACATTCTGTCTGGCCCCCGGTCGTATTCACAGGAGCGTGCCTCTCTCAGGAATAGATAGAGAACTGATAGAGTTTAAGTTTGCCTATGGCAAAATAGTAAATATAGTGATCAAAAGTCACTCTTTGTTCTCTTGCGAGATTCCCAATTTTTTGGAGATTATGTTCCTGCCTCTCTCACTCAGAATAAGGAGCCGGCAACATTTCACTCAGCCAGCAGCTTCTGAGTAACACTGCAGCTGCTTCTACAATCAGAAAACAGCAGAATTGTGCCCGGTGCCTTAACGCTGCTGCGTACAAACATAGAAAGGAGACAGATTTGTGCTGCTCTGGATGAGTTCATAGAAGACTGGATTCAACTGTAACAAACCCCCAGCTATGAGAGGAGAAGAGATCAGTTCTCTAAGTTCATAGAAGATTGTCTAGACTGAATGCAGGCCTGTGGTATGTAAACACACAATTCTTACAAAATAAGACTGCATAGGGAGAGGAACGACACAGTGACATGTGGACTCAGACAGAGGGGGGGGGACTGACTCGGGAGTGAGCACGAACAGTGAAGAGGGGATGATGTCTTCCCCCTTCAGTTAAGAAACACCCATCTGGGAGGGGAAGAAATGCCCCTGGATTTCAGGAGTTGAGAAACTGAAAATACGATCAAACAGTCAAACTTATGAAGTGATACATCCCTTTATTACTCCAGCACCTCTTCCCTCTTTCCCTCCTTATCTCCCTTCCTCCCTCTTGCAGCTGTTAATACTGAGATCAGAACTCGGGTACCACTTCCACTTGGTACAATGAATACAAGGAAATATTTAAGAACTTTCTAAAAGGGGTTGTCTTGTTACTAAAAAAATAATATTAAAGGGTTATTCTCACCACAATGATTAGCTTTAGACATGTAGGCAAATGTAAATAAAACCTATTATAGAATACATTGCTTGGTTTCAGAGATAGAGGAGACTTTATCTTCTGCTTGTGTACACAACGTTCTCTTGGTTACCAGCCATCTCTCTCTGCTCTCATTGTTTCAGCTGCCCTGTCGATCCATGGTGATGTCACTCTCTGCTCTGTTATTTCTAACACAGGGGATAGTTTATCTATGTTACTGACAAACTTTAACCCTTTAGAGCTCTCTTGCTATCTACCTTACTGTTTATACTGTTCTGTTAGCAATATCCTTATGACAGGCTCAGCTATGAACAGCGGAGCTGGAACTGATGATTGGAGGGAGGTGAGTGTAGTTTGTTTTACTTTAATGGGGCTTAATATTGATTTTTTTAGAAACTTGAAAAATTCCTTGTGCTCAATGAGTTAAATAGATGTGATATCTGAGCTCTGATATCATAGTTCAGTTGTATATTAGAAATAAATATATTGAAGTGTTGAACCATACACGGTGCTCTGTGATTTGCACAGTATTTCTATATTTTCCATGAACACATTAGTATTTTGCAGCACTACTATGATTTAAATTTACAAAACTATTCATAACAATATTACTGTAATGGGTCTGTTATACATACATCATGGCTTTTGTTCTTACAGGACCCAGGGATCTATTATAAGCTATTTGATGGATCTGTTATTCTTCCCCAATGACATATAATAGGTCTAGATGTCAGGTATCCATTTACACTGCTGGAAAGGATTTCACAGCACGCTACACTGTTTTGAAGGAAAGAAAACTAATGCAAATGTGTACAGAGCATCATGTTTTTTTCAAGGCATAAAGATCCCATTTATATCCCTTTAGAGGTTGCCTACATTATGGTCCTACAGGCCCGTTAGAATTAGTGCTGCCAAGCTGTGGACAATGTCAACTTGTATGAATTACAGAGAGCTCTGGAGACTTCTAATGGATTCGAGCAAAGTCGGTGCACAGATGACACCAGTTCACTGACTAGGCATCGGCTAGCATTTGTTTCTCCAAGAGTACTTTACAATTCCAGTTCATAAACATTAGTTCACTAAGCCAAGGAATTTAAGCAATAACAATTGATTAAATGGAGAGGTATACAAAAAGATCCAGCAAATCCCAAGCAAAATACAGTTTTACTAAGCTGCAAGTTCCTGGGGAGCCTTATAACTAAGCAGTCAGGAGAAAGAATGGATGATAAGGCGGCTCTGTGGACATGCTGCCACCATAGATGATGACTCCAACTAATTAGAGGCCACCACTGCCTGATATATAATCTTCTATTGGCAAATTTGTCCCCGGCAATAGCGAGATCTTGTTTAAGAAGTAGTTGAAGTTTATAGCATCTCCACTTTATGCATTACATTTCTTTAAACCTATGCCTGCTAAAAACATCACTTTTAGCCAGTAATATACACCAACCAGCCCAACCCCATAATCATGACACGATATGTGTGTGAAAATGGCTGCATCTGTCATTTGTTTACAAAAGTATAAAACATCATAACCATAAATACTTATAAACATTCAAAGGTATTGCTTGAGGAGTGCTTGAAGGCAATACCAAATACTCAATCTTACTGTAACCAATAGGTCTGCGTGAAAGGGCCTCAGCCATGCTCATGCATAAGGACCCTTTAAGATCTAAATCTAAACCCATTTTGGGGACTCAGCCCACAGGAAAGATACACTGGGCTGGATAATCTTCCTGGCAAAACATAATGCCATAATACATTTCTAGACCAAACTGCTCATCAATAGTCCTCCAAAGCTCAGCTTCTCATTTTTCCAGCCTTCAAGGACCACCTAAACTTCTTGATAACGTGACAACCTGTCAGGAGATAAAGATGGAACAATGAGCAGTGACTTCATTTAAAAGCAGAAGAAAGAGAGAGAGTGTAGGGGAAAACTTCTTCCTTTCAGTCTTCCACAGGAAAGGACTACCTCCCCCAAGAAGGCATCACCTAACATACTATGAGCCTACCTCAGCCTCTCCACCCAAACCTGCCATTAACCCCATCACCTGTACTACTGCCTGGGGCTATACTGTGGTTCTCCGCTGTCCTTCTTGATATACTAACTTCAAGGGGTGCTCCTACTTTAGATATTTATGTGGCGTATTAATTGAAATTTTTGTAAATATTGTATTATATCTTTCCATGGGAAAAAAAATGAAAATGTGACACTTTACTAAAATGTAAAGTAGTCAGTGTACAGTGTGTATAAGTGTAAATTTGGTGTGCCCTAAAAATAAAATGATGACAACAAAAGTGAGTACACCCTGAAAATGAGCAAATTGTGCCCAACGTGTCAATATTTTGTGTGGCCACCATTATTTTCCAGCTCTGCTTTAACTCTCTTGGGCACCGAGGTCACTAGAGCTTCACAGGTTGCAGTCACTGGAATCCTCTTTTACTCTTCCATGACATTATGGAGCTGGTGGATGTTAGAGACCTTGTGCTCCTCCACCTTCCATTTTAAGGATGCGCCACAAATGCTCAATAGGGTTCAGGTCTGGAGACATGATTTTCTTTAGCAAGGCTGTGGTTGTCTTAGAGGTGTCTTTGGGGTCATTATCATGTTAGAATAGTGCTCTGCAGATCTATTTCTGAGAGGAGGAGATCATGCTCTGCTGCAGTATGTCGTAGTACGTTACCATTCAAGGTTCCCTTAATGAACTGTAGCTTTCCACATCTGGTAGCACTCACACAGCCCCAAACCATGACACTTCCACCACTATGCTTGACTGTAGGCAAAACATACTTGTCCTTGTACTCCTCACCTGATTGCCGCCACACACGCTTGACACCATCTGAACCAAATACATTTATCTTGGTCTCATCAAACCACAGGATATGGTTCCAGTAATCCATGTCCTTAGTCTGCTTGTCTTTAGCAAATTGTTTGCACATGCACTCAACTTCTTTAGTCTACCATGGCGAGGCCTGTTCTGAGTGGAACCGGTCTTATTAAACCTCTGTATGGTCTTGGCCACCGTGCTGCAGCTCAGTTTCAGGGTGTTGGCAATCTTCTTATAGCCTGGGAAAACTTTATGTAGAGCAACAAGTCTTTTTTTCAGATCCTCAAACAATTCTTTGCCATGAGATGCCATATTGAACTTAAATTGACCAGTGTGAGACAGTGTCAGAGCGATAACACAAAATTTAACACACCTGCTCACCATTCACTCCTGAGACCTTGTAACATTAACAAGTCACATGTCACTATAGAGGGAATTGGCAAATTGGGCACAGTTTGTCCAGTTTCACTTAGAGGTGTACTCACTTTTGTTACCAGCGGTTATGACATTGATGGCACACCAAATTTACACCGTTATACAAGCTGTACACTGACTATTTTATATTGTATGAAAGTGTCATATCTTCAGTGCTGTCTCACGAAAAATATAATACAATATTTATAAAAATGTGAGTATCTCAATTTTGTGAGATGCTGTAAATGCAGGTCATACCTATCTTGAGAACAAGCTCCCAAATTTCTCCATACAGACCAGAGAGGTGGCCGCATATGTTTGGCACCCACCATTCATTTTAATGGCCATTCCGTGTTCAGCTGAGCTGAATTCGGAAATATCATACAACAGATTTGAGAGTGCCAAACATTCACAACCCCCTGTCTGTCACTTGTAGTCAGCTTATTCCCGACTCCAAACCCAGAAGTTAGAAGGTAGGAAAAACCCTGTAAGTAACAAATCTGTATGCCTTTGTCTAAAAGAGAATAGCACAATTTTCAGTCCCAAGGACAGGTCTTGCTGCTGTATTCTCACAGTATTCTTATCTGATGAAGGGGTGGTATAGTTGCTGCAATATGTCATCACTGTGTGATTAGTGGAGGATCCACTTCTGGAGCTCTCACTGATCCTGAGAATGAAAGCGCCTCAGTGCTGATGCAGTGCTGTGTCCCTTTCATAGTACAGCAGTGCTTGGCTGTTCATTTACCATCGGAAATGAAGCACAGCCACAGGCAAGTGAACTGTACAGTCTCGTGGTTGTCATTGCCACTATGGAGAAAAAAGGGTTTGCAGAGTTAAATTAGCATTGTGGCCCCTTAATTGTCAGGATTAGTGCGGGTTCCATAGGTTGGAGCCCCACCAATCATAGAGTGAGGACACACCATAGTCATATGCCATAACTTTTTATACGGGTATACTCCTTTTAGGGCCAAAATAAAAGAGACATGGATGTTTTAAACACAACAATCAGGTTAAATAGTGTTCCTATCTCGCACTTTAATGGCAATGGATAGGATATGATATCAGAGTGTAAGAGGTGAGACCCGCACCTATGTTGGGAATGGGTCTGATCGCACTTGCGCACAACTCTCCATTCTGTTCTATGGGAGTTCCAAGTATTGGCATGCAGCATATTTGATTGTACTCGAAACTCCCATAGAATAGAATGGGAAGTTGTGTACAGAGATTTTCAGGTGTCTGTTCCTGAGATAGGTGTTGGTCCTAGAGGTGGGACCTTCTCCTATAACAATTTGATGGCATATCTTATCAATATGCCATCAAGGTGCGAGATGGGAACACTCGTTTAAAGCACGGAGTGTAGCTGCATCCCATACATCTGCCTTTCCTTAAAGGGGTTGTCTAATTTATTGACTTTATTACTTAAAAAAAGAAACAAATGCTCCCTTTTGCACTTGGGACTATCCCAGCACTGACACTGCCATTGGTGTCCTCTGGCCGTTGTGTGCTTCCTCTTGCTGCCAATGGTGCTTGACCACTGCAGGCAATCAGTGGCTCCAGTGGATACGTGCCATTGACTGACATCACCGCTCATGAACTGTTCACCCCATGAGCAGTAACGTCAAAGCCACTAAAGCCGCTGATTAGCTGAATTGGTTACATGCCATCTGCAGGAACAAGAAATCAACAGGGACTGGTTAAGACCAGCAGCAGTGTCAGTGCTGGAACAGCAATGAGTGCAAAGGAGAGTATGCTTTTTTTTCATGCAGCAGCTTCAAATAATTAAAATAAGTAGGTCTGCCCCTTTAACATTTGGGGCAAGAGGAGACTGACCAGGAACCCTGCATGTGACACAGACCTAAATGGACTACAGAGAAGCAATGTGTGTTTTCTACAATATAGGTCAAAGCAACCTGAGATGTTGCTAATTTCGAGGAATGAAATGCTACATCCATATTTGTGCTATTATCTAAAGTAGACTACTGTCATTGACGTTAAGGGAACCATTAATAACCATCTGACCTGAATTTCTTCTCAACCTTACTAAGTAATCCGTGTAAAACCATGCACATTATTACTCTATGCATGGAGCTACGGGGTCATTTGCTAAGTGCGATACCATTGTCTAATGACTGTAGAGTCTTATCTTCTTAGCTCTTGAGCACAAAAGAACAAAGTCATGTCAAGTATTTCGCCTCCTCCATATTCCTTTTGGTCCGCCAAACCTTTTACTTAATAGAAAATTATGACTGATACACGGGGCAAGTCGGCGAGATTTATTCATTAAACTACTTATGAGAAAGCATAAGGAGGTAATGTAATGTATTGCATAAGGATACCACATACTGTACAGACAGATTTATACCAGCTAGAATATTGAAGAACAGAATTTTCTCATAAGGGTTCAATGTGTAGGCTGGGTATGAAATGTCCATTGTCAGTGCACTTAAAGCTGAGTCATATGTACTACAGACCAGATTTTTTTCTTTTGGGGGATGCTATGAAACATACTTGTCGATAAAATGTCTCCTAAACTGCACATGCGTTTAAATCTGGCTTAGTGAAAAAGTATGGTTCCCTTGTGGAGGAACACGTTGCAATAAGTGCCATTTTACTCAAAAAAGTCTATGTTTTGAATCAGTGATAAAAAAGATAAATTCAATATATACAGCTACATGAATTGCGATACCGACCATGCGATATATGCTATAGAATGTGTGCAATGGCCATAAACTTTCCTTATTGGAAAGTATAATGGTGATTTCTAGTATTTTTCCTTTTATGGACTAGAACATGTGTTTAAACCAAAAAGAGGAGGCGATTGGAAACAAAAAGTGTGCAATAGAGAAGCATTTTGGATCTTAAATTGAGATACCAGAAATCCATAGGGGTCCATTTTTAGGAACGACCTCATGTATGACCCCCTTTCCAATTCCCAGGAACTTTTTGTCACGGTTCACGCCGCGGTCCCCTGCCATGGACAGCCAGCGTGTCGTGCCTTCCTTTAACTTGCCTTTTCTGTTGCTCCTGCTTCCTGGGGTCCTGTATGTGCACTGCGCCTCCTAGAGCGCGTGCGCGGCAGCTTCCTGTCCTTTAATGGTCCCTGTCCTGTTCACCTTCCTCTTGACCTGTGACCCCTGGCTATAAGAGGAAGTTCCTTTCTGTGCTTCAGGGTCAGTCCATTGCAGTGTTGTGCTGTGCCTCATGCTGAGTGCTGTGTCCATCTCTGAGCTCCTGTCAGCTTCTCAGGGCTGCTATCCTGGATTTGCTGGTCTAGTTCCTGTGTTCTACCAGAGCTCCTGACCATCTGCCTGTCTGTCTCCTTTTGTCTCTTCCTGCTGTATCCTGCTGTGATCCCTGTCCAGTACCTGCTGTGTATCCTGCTGTGTTACCTGTCATGTTCCTGCTGTATCCTGATGTTGCTATGTGTACATTTATTTCGGCTGTATCCTGCTGCACATGTTTCCTGCTGTTGCGGTCTACCACTGCCTGGAGATCCTGTCCTGCACCTCGGCTGTCACCGCAGGTAGCCACGTCAGGGGTAGCGACCTGGGGTTTTCCCGCAGCGAAGTCCGTCCGGTGAAGACTGGGGGCCCCTTAAACTCTGCTCCCTGGCGTGGTCTCCATATACCATCTCGCCTGCGGTGATCACAGTGGATCCACACCCCGATGTCAGCGATCGGCGCATGTTGTTGTCGCCGGATCGTTACACTTTTGTCCAAAAGTAGTTTTGTATTTGCATTAACATTAAGGGTTAACAAATTGGAGTATCACCCTGGGTTGGGTGGAGCTACAAAGACAGGTTTCTTTTAAAATTCACTGTTGTGAGGAGATTGATATGTTTTGAACAAGGGCATGTTGTGGCCCAAAACGCGTAAGCCTAGACATTCGTTTTTTACCTGAACTTATGTACAATATATTCTAGTTTAAAATTTGGATATGAAATAAAACTGAAGAATTTTAATCTAGACAGTACCGAACCTTTTTGAGGACTCTCAAAAGAACCATATTAGAATTTCTGATGGACCTTCCAGTGTTTGTTGCACGTCTACTAAACATTTGTTCCTGGAACTGTGAAAAGACAAGCGGACCACGAGAAAAAAGATGCATGAGCACCAAAATCTACATTTATTTTGTGTTGTAGAAGGGGTAGTAAGACCGCAGCCATGGGGCCTTTATTAGTCCTTGGGTTTCCATGAGAAAAAGTCACCTCAGAGATTGTGGGGGGCCTGATCCGGCAACAAAACCATTTCTTAATCCCTTTGATGTCACAGGCCCATTTACTGCAGCATCTAAAGGGTTAAAAGACTGTACTAGGAGTCATTTCTAATCCTGGCTGTTAGCAGCAGGTCCTGGCTATAACTAACAGCCACTACCTGCTGCCTGTGGATTGGACTCAGCAAGTGATTCAATGCCAAACAACCTTTTTGACACCATAAAATAAATAAATGACAGTAAAAATGTTGGAAAGAAGTTAATCTTAAAGTGGTATTTTCACCACATTGATTAGTTTTAAACATACAGGCGAAGGTAAATAAAGACTATTACCAAATACATTGCTGTTCTGATTTTTCTTCCTTTCAGAGCTAGGACAGTTATTATTTCCTACTTTTGTATGCGAGTTTCCATAGGTTTCCTAGGTTACTGACAGGGCCGTTCCTAGGGGCGGGCAGGGCGGGCGATCGCCTGGGGCGCCAGGGCTCTGCTCACCCGAGGGGGGCACCGCGACCGTCCGCCTCGCCCAGGGATCAGACTCTACACAACCGTTATAAGACAGCGGCGCAGTCAGGCAGCAGCTGCACACTCGCTGAGCAGCTGCTGCTACAGGGAGGAGGTAGGAGGGATCGTTCCCCTCCTGCCTCCTCCCCTGTATGTATCAGCGCTCATTGAGCGCTGATACATACACAGCGTCGCAGGGGGTGCACAGCTTTCACCACGGCCCCTGCGACGCTGAGTGCTGGGTGTAAGCGTCGTGATGACGTCACACCACTTACACTGAACTCGGGCTCCGGACCTGGCCGCACTGCAGGGATCCTGGTGAGGTAAGTTTTTATTGTTTTATTATAATTAGCTATAGAGGGCAACTACCTGGCTATTGACTGGGGAGAGGGTGGCTACACGGGCAACTAACTGGCTAGTGAGTGGGGGGGCTACAGGGGCAACTACCTGGCTATGGATGGGGGGCTACATGGCTACAGGGGCAACTACCTGGCTATGGGGGGTGGGCGGACCTATTACATGGCTACAGTGGGCTACTATATGGCTACAGTGGGCTACTATCTGGCTACTACATGTCTACAGAGGGCAGCTACCTGGTTACTGTGGGCAGCTACCTGGGTACAGTGGGCTACTATCTGGCTAGGGGGGCTGCTAAATGGCTACACGGGCAACAATCTGGCTACAGGGGGTATTACATGGCTACAGTAGGTTACTATCTGGCTACAGGGGGGTATTACATGGCTGCAGGTGGCTGCTAAATGGCTACAGGGGGCTACTTTCTGGCTACAGTGGGCTACTATCTGGCTACAGGGGGCAGCTATCTGGCTAGAGTGGGTATTACATGGCTACAGGGGTAACTATCAGGCTACACGGGACAAATACCTTGCTACAGGGGGGCATATAACTCCCAGGCTACAGGGGCTACTATCTGGCTACAGGAGGCTACTACATGGCTACCAGGGGGCATATTACATGGCTACCATATGAGGTGCTATAGATGGGGAGTCTGTACAGAGATATGAATTGTTAGAGAAGTGCTGATAAAGTGAGGCATCTAAGATGTTTGATTTGTATATTCTACAGTGAAGAGTCGTGGCCGGGAGAAGTCGTCATGGCGTCTGGGACAGATGGAAAAGAAGAAGAGAAAGAGACCAACTCTTTAGAGGCTCATGTCGTGTGTGTTTGGCATGGGGGAAGCAGCTACCGGCTGCATGAACGCTCAGTCCTAAAGGATGGTGAAAAGCACTTTATCTACTGGCTAATATGCCGAATATTGAGGACTTAGAGCCTTAACAGTGGATTCCAGGTTACATTTATTTATACTTGTATTTCATGAACGTTGTTACTCATGATCAAGTGGATGTTATGACATCTTATCATGTTTAAAGATAATTTGATATTAAAGAAGCATTGAATGAGAAGCTTTTCAGTCTTTATACAGCATATTTATGTATAATACAGCTGGTGTCCACCACTGTATGACCACTGTATGCCAGTTATATTTTTTTTAGTATAATGGCTTATATTCAGTAATGGTCAGTTTGTATTATTCATTCACTATGTACTGGTGATATGTGGTGGGGATGTGTATTCATGGTGTGGTGGTATTATTTGGTCACTATGTGCTGGTGATATGTGGACTTAGTAGGATATTGTTACTATTTGCCTGGGATTCTGGTTGGTGTAGCAGTGTTATTTGGTAACTGTATGACTATTATGTAGTTTTATACGTAGCACATTGTGTTAAAGGTTTTTGTATATTTTGGCTTTGGTTTATGGTGATGCAATGTGTCGCATGGTGGTGCATTATGGGACGGGTGGGGGGGGGGCAAAATTTCTTCACCTCGCCCTGAGTGCAGTTTAGCCTATGAACGGCCCTGGTTACTGACCACCTCCCTCTGCTCTAGCCACTCTGGTCAGGATGGTGGGGTCACTCCTTACTGTGTCTTAATAGCAGCATAGAAGTTTGTTTATCTATGTTACTGACAAATTTTACCTATTCGATCTCTGTAACCTTCTGTCCTACTGTTTAAATGCCTTTATCCTCAATATCCCTCTAACAGGCTCAGCTAGGAACAGCAAAGCTGATATGCCAATCACTGCTGTAGAACCGCTTACAGCCTAAATAGGAAGTGTGAGCCTGATGCTGCCTGTGAAGAGCAGGATCTGTGAAACAGCATGGAGAGAACACTCCTTTAATTCACCCTTAGGGCACGTCCCCATGGAACAGGACAAATATGTGTCCTGTTTTTGTGCCATGCACAAGGCCACGGGAGGATGGTTTTTCTCCGCGATTAGCCCTCCCCCTTCACATTCACTTCTTCATATTCCGTCTGAAAACTGGACGGAAGAATGAACATGTTGAATGTTTTTCGGGCGTACGGCGGTCTGAAAAACCGCCGACGGAAAACCCGTGCAGTGGGGACTGCTGCACGGGTTTTCCATAGAGGCCTGTGTAAAAATTTGTGGCCGATTTCTCAGACGATTTTCAAAACCACAAACCCTCTGAAAAGCCAGCCGTAAACCAGTGCCGTGGGGACGTGCCCTTATGGTGAGATGTTGTCCATACAAAAGTTAACTAGAAAAAACAGTGGATATCCTTGATGAAGCCGCCATTGGCGCCGACACAAGTTACGGACTAGCCTTTCCCAGCACATGGGTCTCCAGCATTTATTTAAAGTAGGCAGTCTCTAGTGTTGTCAATTAGGACTGTGCAGTTCAATATGTGATGGAATATTTTTTAAGACTAAAATTTAAATATGAATATTGTATTTGACAGATTGTATCTTTGTGATACCTGGTTAGTGTATTGAGTTGCTTGTATTTACTGATTATGATCTGTATTATTTTTACTCATGTGCAAGGGCATTGCTAGGATCATACAACATCAGGGCCACATCATATATTTTTACAGCATATATTTACAGAGAAAAACGTATGTTCCTTCACTAATATTACACATATGCCACATAGACACTGCCCATCAACTCATCAGTCGCTGTACAATGAAAATCAGTGCTGACTAATTTATTTTCCCAAAGCGCTCAACTATGTATGATAGGGTAATACCTTATAAATCAGAGTCAAACAGATACCAAATAATACACCTATACATGGAGCAACTATACCATGTGTATTATTTTTACAAAAAAATACAAACCCTAGATTACCAAAATCCTATAATATTACTACTTAAAGACTAAATAATGCCAGACAATAACCAAATGCAACCACACGTGACTATAAGTGGTTACACTGCACTTATATTCAGTGACTCACAGATGACATCTTCACTTTTTCTTCTCTATCCGGCCTAGACCTCCATGATGACTTCTCCCAACCATGATTCATCTCTGCAGAATTTACCACACAATCATTTTAGAATCCTCATTTTTCCAGCACCTACAGTGTAACCTACCCCCTTTGGGGTTAATACTCCCCCCTAAGGGACCCAAAAGGGAAATCATGGTGATGCCTCATTGCCTCAAGCGTGGGGAGGGGATCAAGCTTACATTTAGATACACTGTAAGATAATATAAGAACACCTGTTCACAAACATGCCTCAAACAGGAGATCCCCCAAACTCCTCCAGTCATTTTCCCCCAAATATTGCGGGAAAAAGGGCATTAAGTTACATTCAATTTATTAAATAAAAAAACTCAATTACAAAACTTATCCACATTGGTTATGTTTTTCGATTAAAGATGAGCGAGCAGAAAAATTTTTTTGTTCTTTAGAACCCGAACTTTAGTGTGTTCGGTTCAAGGGTTCTTTTTTGAACAAAAACTTGAACCCCTTTAAAATCAATGGGAAAAAATTTTGGGTTTTAAATTTTTCTCCCAAAAACAGATGGGGAAAGCTGTAAAAAACCATCCTAACAAAAAAATTTTGGGGCTCTAAGAGTGAAAAAAAAGGGGGCTAAAATACTTCACCCCTTTTCAATGACTAACGAAAAGATGAGGAAGGTTTTGCAAGCAGGGATGTAGCATAGTAGGTGCAGCGCTAGCAGCTGCAACAGGGGATCCTGAGGGGCCCAAAAATCCCTTTAAACAAAAAATTTGGAATGTGTGTTTACAATTACTGAACCCCCAAAACTGCAAAAACAGAAAATTTTTTGGGACTGAGTATGATTTAGCAAATCCAAGCATCTGTTAATATATCCATGTACATGAGAGTTGGGGATATTTAGCCGTCGCCACATAAAACTTCTAAGTGTGGGAAAGAGCGCCACAATACCAAACTCCCCAAATATTTAAAAGCTATGGAGAGGGAAAAAAATATATAACTAAGAGCAGGGGTAGAGTAAGAGATGACTGAAAAAAGGGGTTAAAAGTGCAATACTTTATATATATATATATATATATAAAATATATAAATAATATATAAATATATAATATATAAAGTAACATGGGTCAGGGAATTTTTGGGACCAGGAGAGCCCTACACCTCAGGATGACGTTTTTTTACACTTCTCTGACTCTGCCCACATTGGATGGCCGCCAAAAAAGGGGGGAAAAAGCCGCGAAAAAACAAACTGAAAATGGCGTGTCGAGCTAAACTTTACTCGAACGAATAGTAACATGTCGGGTTCGGTCTGTGTTTAAAAAATCCCAAAGTTTTACTAGAATTAACTTTCTAAACGTTTTGATCAACACTATTTGCGTTCAATGCTATAGTCTGTGTGACCATAGGGTAAAGTTTCACACAGCTTAACTGCGGGCGTACAGTACACCCACAATTTTTTTTTTCATCGGGTTTGGGAGCTCGCCCAATCTACCTACCCCTGCGGTGCGGGGGGGGGAGCCCTACCCCCCAGACTGTCATTTCCGCGGCGTGAAGGCCATGAATAAATGACTGTCAAATCTTTCCCGCTCGTACAAACGATTGTATTTTACAAGCGGAAAGGAACGTAATCCATAGTTCCTAGAGAACTGTGGGTTACCGAATGATTAGGCCATTTTTTGCTTGTTTTTGACAACGTAGCTCCAATACTGCGAAAATCGTCCAAAATAAGCCGTGTGAACATAGCCTAAGGCTCCGTAATGGAGTAATGGAATAGTAGAGCACAGACAGGTGATCATCCTCACGCAAACGTGCGACGTTTTGAAGAAACCCCTC
>JAODAL010001660.1:0-221317 GCA_025379985.1 Phyllomedusa bahiana
GGACAAGTGGCTTTTACAGGTGAAACATATTTTTGCAGCATGTTTCATCTATAAAACCTTATGGCTAATTATTGTAGCACAAAACACCACATGGTTGCTGCATATAAATTCATCCTTATATGTGTTAGAGTAGTAACTATATTTACTACTTTAAAGGGTCACTTATTTGGGTGTGTTCAGCTATCGTGGGAGAGCAATAATGAGTCACGCAGTTTGAAGAAGCAAAATGGCTCTGATAAAAAACCCTCAGAACATTTTTATATTATACTGAAGGTGGTACATTAAATCACATGATTAATGACAAAACCTATAACAGTATAAAAAAATATCTTAGAATTAGAATATTGGTGTGAATAACTGTTCATACATATAAATATTAATAACTTCTTTGTCCAATATTATCCAATATTTTAGTAAAATTAAAAGAAGTTGATAAATCTCTTTATATGTCATAATATTAACCACATCTTGTTAGTAAATTTAAGTGACCAATTATTATGAAGGTCAAACTACACAAATACTGTAAATATAGAGAAAATAATTGGTGACGATGTTCTTCATTCCATAACAATGGATAGTTTTAGTAAAATGCAATCACCTTTTGTATGAGAGAAAACTCTTCATCCCCGTGTTAGTGAGATCAGAAGATTCAAAGTTGCATATAACAAAAACAAAATATACTCAGCCTTGAATATTCCTGACAAACATTATACTGTACATATAAAATTAAAGTGAATACTAAATGGAGAAATTTTGGATCTCTAGTATATACAGTAGTTGTACATTTTAGCACATCTAAAACAGATGCTTTTGTTCTCAGATGTTTTAATTCCCATGAACATGTATTCATTTATGTTCTTTTTTGCTGTTAGGCCATGTTCACACGGCTTATTTTGGAACATATTTCAGTTCGTAATTCGCGCCGTACTGCACGAATTACGGGCTGAAATACGTCCCGGTCATTACGGTAATCCATAGTTCTCATAGAGAACTATGGATTATGTCTCCTCTCCCTGCTCACACAAAACGACAAGCGGGGAGAGAAGTGACATGCTACTTATTCACGGCGTATACGCGCTGTGGATAATGCCTGTCTATGGGGCCGGCGACCTGCATCCCGCAATTAAGCCGTGTGAACATGGCCTTACATCCTTGTTATGGTGCCTCTTTGTGTTCTTTTCATTTCCTCTCAGAATGTCGCCTAAGTGATCCTTGCTATTGTGCAGGTCAGCCAATAAGTTTCAGAAACATATTTTCCTCAACAGCACTAAGTACATTAGGTGAATGCTCAGAGAAATAAAAGAGCAATAGGGGGCACCATATGTAACAACAATATTTAGAAACCTAAAAATATTTTTCAAATAATTCAAATTAAAATGTGTGTGCATGTATCTACATGTATGTGCAAGTCAATGTGTATGTGTAATAATGCCTACTAACATTTATTCACAACACAACTCCTTTATAAGTGTCACGCTGTGCGCCTTAGTTCCCGTACCAGACTGTGGACGCGTTCGTGTTGGTGCTCTCACTCTGGTCCCTGCTGCCATCTACTCACCTCTCCATGCTCCTACTCTGCTCCCAGCTGCTGCCAGCATACAGCACATGCCGTCTCTTGAAGATTTAAAGGGCCAGTGCATCATTTACCTTCCAATGGATGGCCACCTCCTATTCTTTAAGGAACTTCCACCCTGTAACCTGGGCCAGACTGTTGTTGATCTCTGGTGTTTCTGAGCTGCGACTATGCTTTGTTTCTGCCGTTGGTGATATCCTGGTTCTGACCCTCTGCTACCGACTCTCAACTATGTTTGCCTGCTGCCTCCCTTGACCTCCCTGCCTGTGAGCTGACTACGCCTCTGCCTGTCTCCTTGGTACCACATCTGGGCACTTCGGTCAGGGGTGGTGTTCCCCACAGCCAAGTCCACCCCGCCTAGTGGCGGCCTCTGGTGAATGATAGGGGGCTCCTTAGACTCCACTCCCTGGCATTTTCAGTGTCATCCCTCACTGTGATCCAGCGGATCCACACTGTGGCCGTAACAATAAGTGAGAGAAATAGTAGAAAGAATTGGTCTACAAAAGCATATGGGCTAATCTTCTAATCTATTCACAGACCAGAATTTAACACAGATTTTCTAATCACCTGCCTCACCATTCAAATCTCCCACTAAGTCTGTGGAGGAAGAAAAGCTACAATTTGTACAAGATAGTAGACGTCTGCATTTGTGAGATAAATTTTGCTGTTTTTATTGCATGCAATGGTACGGAAGCAGAATACACAATTATGTGCAACATAATAGTAGTCTAACATCAGTAATTTGTTTAATTATTGTTTTTTTCTGAAAACATAATACATCATTATCAAAAGTTCATGAGTAGGTGTAGCTGAGTAATGGACCACCAACAGAATCAACAGTTATGGCATGCACGCTGCTAATTTGGTGCAACTGACTAATTTAATGAAAGGGGGGAAGCCAATCTTGTAACTGCTGGTTTTAGCCCATTCTCAGTGAGTACAATAGGTTGTTTCAGACATTGTACCAAAGAGAAAGAGCTTTGATCAAGAAGTTGGGCAAGGGCAAAACATATTAAGGTGCAGAAAATAATTGCTGCTCAGCCACCAATTCTTTAAAATAGCATACAAAACCAGATACATGTGGTAGGAAAAAGAATACAACCATCCGACTAGCTCATACAATAACAAGAATGGAAAATTATGACCTCCAAGGAGATCAAAGAAGATCTTCAGTTACAGTGGGGAAAAAAGTATTTAGTCAGCCACCAATTGTGCACGTTTTCCCACGTAAAAAGATGAGAGGCCTGTAATTGACATCATAGGTAGACCTCAACTATAAGAGACAAAATGAGAGAACAAATCCAGAAAATCACATTGTATGACTTGGAAATAATTTATTTGCAGATTAGGGTGGAAAATAAGTATTTGGTCAATAACAAAAGTTCATCTTAATACTTTATTATATATCCTTTGTTGGCAATGACAGAGGTCAAATGTTTTCTGTAAGTCTTCACAAGGTTAGCACACACTGTTGCTGGTATGTTGGCCCATTCCTCCATGCAGATCTCCTCTACACCAGTGATGTTTTGGGGCTGTCGCTGGGCAAAACGAACTTTCAACTCCCTCCAAAGGTTTTCTATGGGGTTGAGATCTGGAGACTGGCTAGGCCACTCCAGGACCTTGAAATGCTTCTTATGAAGCTACTCCTTCCTTGTCCTGGTGGTGTGCTTGGGATCATTGTCATGCTGAAAGACCCAGCCACATTTCATCTTCAATGCCCTTGCTGATGGATGGAGGTTTGCACTTAAAATCTCACGATACATGGCCCCATTCATTCTTGCATGTACACGGATCATGATCCGGCCCCTTTGCAGAAAAACACCCCAAAGCAGAATTGCCACCCCCATGCTTCACACAGGTATGGTGTTCTTTGGGTGCAACTCAGCATTTCCCTCCTCCAAACACGACAATTTTGTTTTTCTACCAACAGTTTTTTTTGGTTTCATCCGACCAATGACATTCTCCCAATACTTCTGGATCATCCAAATGCTCTCAGAAAACTTCAACAGCCCGGACAGTCTGCTTTTAAACAGGGACAAATCTGCACGTAGGGTTGAGTCCCCCGGCGGCTAGTGGTTAATGATGGTAGCCTTTGTTACATGGGCCCAGATCCTGCGGTCTTTCACAGGCCCCCCTTCCCACCCTGGGTTTCTTTTATTTTTCCCAAACCGTTTCTTGTGACATTTTGACCCCATGGGGAATATTGCGTGGAGCCCCAAATGGAGGAAGATTATCAGTGGTCTTGTATGTCTTCCATTTTCTAATTATTGCTCCCACAGTTGATTTCTTCACACCAAGCTTCTTGCCTATTGCAGATTCAGCCTTCCCAGCCTGGTGCAAGCCTACAATTTTGTTCCTGTTGTCCTTTGACAGCTCTTTGGTCTTCACCATAGCGGAGTTTGGAGTGTGACTGTTTCAGGTTTTGGACAGGTGTCTTTTATACTGATAACACGTTCAAACAGGTGCCATTACTACAGGTAATGAGTGGGGGACAGAGGTGCCTCTTAAAGAAGAAGTTACAGGTCTGTGAGAGCCAGAATCTTGCTTGTTTGTAAGTGACCAAATACTTATTTTCCACCCTAATCTGCAAATAAATTATTTCCAAATCAGACAATGTGATTTTCGGGAATAGTTTTCTCATTTTGTCTCTCATAGTTGAGGTCTACCTATGATGTCAATTACAGGTGTCTCTCATCTTTTTAAGTGGGAGAACTTGCACAATTGGTAGCTGACTAAATACTTTTTTCCCCACTGAATCTGTGAGTACTGCAACAATCAGAAGGCACCTAGGAAACCCAAACTATTTGCTAGAAACCCTCATAAAGTACCACTGTTGAAAAAAATACATGTCTTAAAAAGGTTAGTTTGCCAAAGAACACATGACTGCCTAAGGGAGGGGTGCAACATTCAGGGACAGATGAAGAAAGAGTTCTTATTGGTCTAAAGGCGCAGACAGTTTGTCAGATGACTCATAAACACTGAGAAGACCATAAAACCTGGTATTGTAAGCATAATGGTTTAGTGATGGCGTTGGCTCATATATTGCATGCCAGGCACAATGGACCAATTTAATATATAAAAACACTGGAAAAGGTCATGTTGCCTTTTCTGAAGAAGATGTGCCTTTGTAATGGGTGATTCAACAGGACCATGGTTCAAAACACACCAGCGAGAGGGCAACATCCTGGTTCCATACCATAAGATTGATGTTATGAAGTTTCCAGCCCAATCCCCAGACCTCAATCCGATTGAGAATTTGTGGAGTGACAAAAAAAAATGCTTTTTTTGATGAAAAATTAAAAAAACAAAGAACTTTTGAATATAGACTGGCGGGGGCTGGAATCCCTGTTTTCCCGTGTAAACTTTTAATTACACTGTGCCACAAAGATAAAATATAAAGCAGTTCTCAGAAATATAGGTTACAGAACTAAATATTAGTTCAGTGATATACAGAAAAGCTAAATCTGGGAATAAATTTTAGTTTGCACTGTAAATATTTTAGTTGGATAATGAAAATGCATACACTGCTATTTTTTTGAAAAGCCTATCATTACATTTTTGTCATTTCCAATTTATAATTTGATGTTTCGATTTATATTTTCATTTGGATGAGAATGTGCAGAACTCCCAGTGCCTTTGTGTATTTGGAAACAAATGCTATTATGAGAATTGAGCTTGAAAAAAATTGTGAGCAGTCAGCTCCTTTAGACTCTGATTCTCTGACTTATGGAATAATTGCCCAGCCACCTTTATCTCATTGTGCTTCCAGATTTGGAATTATTTATTTTCTCTCCCCGCTGGGAACTCCGGGTGCGACCATAGTGATGGCAGCTTGGAAATTTGACACGAGAGCTAATATCTTTTCCTTAACTCCCTTCAGGCCATTATCTTGTCTCTCAGGAGAATTGATTACTTGATTTTGGGTGAGAGATTCACTATCTATGTATGTAACAGGCCTGTTACGCTTCACCCACCAGCCAATTCAGATTCCAAACCATAATTGGGATAAAAATTGCTGTTATATATCCAACTGAACCAGTGTCTTGCCAGGCATGCCACATTTTAGCCACGAACGTGCGGCAAATTAGTCCCTCTTGTCTATTCTCCTAGTTTGTAGTTTAAGTATAGATATTCTTAGCCTCCTTCCCTCCGAGATGAACTTGATTAGCCCTGAATTAAAATTGTTAATATCCATATGCTTCGACAAAATTGGTATGGTCTGTATAGGGTACAGTAATATAGTGAACATTATCATTTTTACCAGGTGGATACTGCTAAATAGCAACAACAGCAGACTATGCCAGCTGTAATTCCTTCTCTAATTTTACGAACAGAGAAGAATAGTTTTGTTGATATAGTGATGCTGGCTCCCTAGCTATTTTCATTAATAAGTACGTATGTTTTTGGGCCAAATGATTCATTCAATATCAACACCTGATGTAGCTGTTTACCCTGGTCACTTATAAATAACAGAAGATCATCTGCAAACACTACTGTTTTGACTTCCTTTACCCCTGTTTTTATGCCAGAGAATGCTCTATAGTCCTCCAATCTCCTGATTAGGGGTTCTATTTCAATGTTGAAGAGCAATGGGGAGAGTGAGCACCCTTGTTCCCTTCTGCAATTGGAAAATGTCGGACCTATGAAAACTGCTGGAGGAGGATTATGGTATAGGGCAGATAAATAATCTCTAAAAGCCCCTCTCAACACCATTATGTCTAAGACAGCATTCATCCATTGCCAGCTAACAGCATTTATCGTGTTGAATGTGGATGCAGTAGAAGACGTAATTAGCGGAAGCATAATGAAGGGTTTATAAAGGTGGTAATCTTTGCTGTCCCAATAAGCTTGAGATGTCTGCAGAGAGATACCATGAAGTGAAGTGGAAAGGAGTAATCAACTGTGTAATTTCCTCATCAGCGAGAAAACTACAAATGAAGACATCTTAAACACAGATCTACAGGACTTCCACATTGGCATAGTATTGCATAGTAGAAGGCTGCTGCAACTCATCCTCGGGAGAGATAAGTACCTGGTGTGCAAGAGGAACACTAGCGGCAATGGTGTTGCTAGATGCACTTCTAGAGCAATGTTAGAATAAACTAACTCCTTTATCCGATCCCTACACTGTGTTGTTTCATCTTTATTAGCTGCCAAACTCCTATCCGCAGCCGATTAAAGATCCAGATAAGGAAAGGAAAACTGGTTATAACCTTTTAAATAAGTATGCTTTATCAGTAAGGGTAAAGTTTGCATTGGAATTAGTAATTTTGGAAAGTACATAATTTTCAGAAAGTGATATTTCACTAGCAGCGAGAGCTGTACATCTTTTCAGCTCCCCTAGGAACTTCTGAATAAGAGGAAGATAGTTAAGATTATAAAGTGATTCTGATGTTTTACAGATGAAAATGCCCAAATATATATATATATTTTTAAAGTATTTATTTTTGTATTTACAAAATTGGAAAAATACAACAAGCAAAACATCCCTAACTTCTCCAAATCAGTTCAGCCTGACAATAAAATACAATGATGTCAAACACAAAAATATCAGTCCTTGGCACTAATATATGCAACATAAGACAACAATATTGGGCAAGATGAACATCATATATTCATATACTTTATCAATAATTTCAGTGCATATTATTGGACTATACCCCAGAGGAAATCCTAACCGCTTAATGGAACAGAACCATTTACCCATTCACACAGACACTACTCTGCCTGCCGAACCATTGACACTACACCGACATCCGAGCCCCATTGCCAGCAGCAATTAATCTAGATGATGTGTCCCCCAAGCCAAAAACTCCATATGGCGGAGAATCTCTCTGGAACACCCCTAGACCCATATGTGAGCCTATACATTGGTAGAGCAACAATAAAAAGTTAACTCCAGTGAGCATCTTTGGTGGTTTCCAGTTCAGCAATATGGATTTACTTACATAAAACATTAAAAGTCTATATAATTTACGTTAATTCTTGGTTGGACTGAGATATTCTAGCATCATTTATAAAAAGTTGAGATCGGTTTCATCAGGCCTTGCCTCCTGGCTATTTGTTCTAATTTCCCACATTCAAAGTGAATGACACCACACTCAAACTGTTTAAAACCGGCATGGCAAAGTTGGAAATATCTAAAGTGAGCTGAATGTGGAAAACCGTGCAAGTTTCCTCATAATTGACCCAAATATTTAAGACCTTTCTGGAGCCACAATTCAAAGTCTGGTAGGGAAATTAGGTCTGCTAAATTTACATTTCTCCACAATGGAATATATGGAGACCAGGAGTCATCACTCCCCTCATTGTCATAAACCTCAATAAAGTTCTTCCACATTGCCACCGTTGCTACCATATTGGATGAAAAATGGTGATTATGGTATTTTCCATATCAGATTTGCTAGAGCCTCATATGAACCTGCCATGGCAACTTTCAGGATCACCGGATTATTCTGGTCCACTCTGATCCACCATCCCACATAGGAAAGCTGTACTGCCACATAGTAAATGAAAAAATCCAGGAGTCCCAATCCCCCATCCTCATATAGAGCCTTCAAAGTATTTCTATTCAACCTAGGTATCCCTACACCCCAAAGAAAGGGAGATATTAATTTCTCAAACATCTGAAAATGGGCTCAAAATAACATGACTGGGGCCTCTCTATATAAGTATAACAGTTTCGGAAATAGTATTATTTTCATTACATTGATCCTTCCAATTAGCGTCAAAGGCAAAGAGTCCCAATTATTAAGTTTTCGTAAGATCTCCTGCACCACAGGGGTAACATTGAGAGCCATATATTGTTGTATATCTTTATGAACCTGGATTCCGAGTCAGCAAAAACAGTCTGATACAACTAGCTGACAGCTAGCTGAGATGTCTTCCATTGCTATATTATCCACTAAAAATAATACCGATTTCGATCAGTTTACTTTCAGGTTGGAAAAGGAACCCAACCTATGAACCATGTCTAACAGAGTCTCTAGCGGGGTTTGCGGGTCAGCCAAATACACAAGTCGGTCGTCCGCCTAAAGAGAGACCTTTTCCGTCATCCTCATAATGTTTCAACCTTCGATCGCAAAGTTGTTATTTATTAAAATAGACAAAGACTGTATCATCAGAGTGAACAATAAAAGGGAGAGGAGGCAGCCCTGTCCGGTGCATCAAGCTAAAGAAAATTGGGAGGAAATGTAAGTTACTCGAACTCTACCTACTGGTTTGGCATATAAGATACTTAAACACCTAAAATAATCTGCCAGAAAACCCATAGTTTGCAGGACTGCCCACGTAAAAGCCAGTCAATCGAATCAAATGCTTTTTTGTTATCAAGCGATGCAATCACCAAAGATCCCGCATTATCATTTGCAATTTGCATGTTCCTATATAGCCTCCTCAGGTTAATATCTGTAGATTTCCCTGGCATGAACCCATATTGATCCACACCTACTATAGGAAGGATTATAGAATTAAGACGCATTGCCAAAAGCTTTGCAGGGATTTTAACATCCAAGTTTATAAGCGAGATGGGCCTATACGATCTGTAAATATCCTGGCGTTTACCCTGCTTATGGATAACTACTATAGTAGCTTTGTAAAGGGATGGGGTAAGAACCCCGTTTCAAAGGCATTTCGAAAGAAGCCTTCAAGGCGAACACTAAGGGCCACATGTATGAAACGATTTCGGTCTAAAACTCACTTTTTTGCCCATAGGTTTCTATGGGGAAAAAGTGAGTTTTAGACCAAAACCGTTTCATACATGTGGCCCTAAATTTGTCTGCGTAGAGCTTGTACCATTCAGCTGGGAATCCGTCTGGAACTGACGCCTTAAAATGCCCAAATATTTAATGGAAGTATGTGCCACCATTATAGGGACATCTATGTGCACTAATATATCCTTTGGACATTGGGCTGATATGTCAGGTAATTCAGATTTAGTCACATTTACTTTAATGCAAGAACATTGCCCAAAAAATCATAAATAGGTAAACAGCAGGGAAAGAGGGATATCCCTGTCTAATGCTTCTCCACAGGAAAAAAGTCTAAAACAGGTACCCAGGGATGTGGACCCAAGCCCTAGGTTTAAAAGAAGTGTTAAAGGTTCTGAATGCACACTAAAAACTCATAGCATCATTCATAATCAATTGTAAGCAATGTTTGGGATGTGTGTTCTATGACAGCAGCAACTTGATTTTATCCAAGATAGTCAGCACCTTATGGATATTGGTTGCTGCAGACCTGCCCTGAACAAAGTCTACCTTGTTGGAGGAAATGGGTCTTGGAAGGATCGGGTCCAAACAATCAGAGCTTTTTTAGATCGGTTTTATATTTATGTTGATGAATGATGTAGGGTGCAAAGAGGTGCTGTGCATTAAACCTTTTCCCTGTTTGGGGAGAATCTTCATGTGAGGGACATTTGACTGATCAGGAATGAGTGCTTTTGAAAGGTATGAATTGAATACCGCCAACAAGCATGGGGATATCCGGAAATTGAGCATTTTAAAAAACTCAGCTGGAAAACCGTGAGGCTTAGAGCTTTTTTGGGGGGTAAATTAGGAATATGCATCCACGAATGGAAACTCCAGCTGGAACACAAACTTTTCTTTATTCCAATATAAGCATGACAGTGCAGGACAAATACAATGTAAACGCCAATGGCGTTTACATTGTATTTGTCCTGCACTGTCATGCTTATATTGGAATAAAGAAAAGTTTGTGTTCCTGCTGGAGTTTCCATTCGTGGATACATATTTTGGATTATCTAGCCTTACCTGGCAGCTATCCGAGCGGGAGCACGACCATCATTCCTTTTACAAGCAACATCTGAGAAGGGGGAAAAGAAGTGAAGGTACCTGGTTTGGGGAGTGCATGGAGGAGGGCGGTTGCCTATTTTTTGCTTTGAATCTAAATTAGGAATAGCTCTTTCTAGCTATTCTGTGATAGAAGCATCCAAGGATTCCCACACCATAGTGATCAAAGAGGACATAGTTACTTTATCTATCTACTTACTAGAGTGACTAGATTCATGGTCTTCTTACAAGATAAAAATCTTGATAACATTTTTTTATTTCAGATGACAAATGATGTAACACTCCTGTCTTTTTCCATAAGGTTTTAATGTACTGTAGGAAGGAGTGTGGGTACCCTGCACAAATGTGGCTAGAAGTCTTCCCTTCTTATTGCAGTTTTGGCTACGTAATGTGACCTATACCCTCCATTCTGTCCAGCCAGAAATTATAGTTGGGCTTGGTGTTTTGCTAGGCTGGCTTAGTAGTGTCAAATGGGGAAGAGAGTTAGTTATTGTATGCTTCACACTACTCATAGCTCAACGCTTTAATTTTGTTATTAACTAGCTTTTTCATCATTGCCGCATAAGGAATTAAAAGGCCCTTTCAGTGCTGTCTTTGCATCATCCCAAAAGAGTTGAGGAGAATCCAAATAGGTTGAATTAGATGAATGATATTCTAACCACCAACCCTGCAGAAGAACGCAAACTTTTTCATTGGGTGACAGGCAATTGGAGAAAAGCCACAAACAGAGGGTGAAATAAGTATTGAACATGTCACCAATTTTCTAATATCCTTCAAAATGTGCTTTTAACCTGAAATTCTCACTAGATGTCGGTAACAACCCATCCAATCCACACATAAATTAAGTTATGTGTAATAATGAGAAATTACACAGAGAAAAAGTATTGAACATATTTACTAAAATCTATTTAATACTTTGTACAAAAGTCTTTGTTGGTGATATTTTCAATATGCTTCCTGTATGGACAACTAGTCGCATGCATTGCTCAAGTGTGATTTTGGCCCATTCTTCCACACAAACACTTCTATGAATTTGGGGCTTTAGTTCCTTCCATAGATTTTCTATTGGATTCAAATGATTGGATGGGTCATTCTAGCAGTTTTTTTTTTTTGTGTCTTTGAAAAAATGTGAGAGTTTCCTTGACTTTGTGTTTGGGATCATTGTCTTGCTGAAATGTCCACTCTCATTTCATCTTCATCATCCTGGCAGCAGATTTTGTCAAGGAGCGATCTTTCCTTGACTTTTTCCTGCCAATGGCAGAATAACTGCCCGATAATGGCAACCCCTCACTCATGCCTCATCCTGGATGACCCTATAAGAGACAGGAAGTCACAGACAAACAAGACCAAACAAACATGGAAATGACAGAAAGTGATCAGACAAGCCAGGAGGGAGTCGCAGTACCGAAATGAGAAGCAGAAGAATAACTGGAGATCAAGCCAAAGTCTGGAACCAGAAGGTTTCTCTCAAACCACAAGGTAAACACACAAGCTAGGACACAGTAATAATCACAGGCATAGAATGAACCAACAGAGAGGTTTAAATACCCTGCCCAAGTCAGGGACAGAACTCTGTCTGAGAATGAAAATAGACACAAACTTCTTAAAGGGGCAGTAACACACTGCTGACAGGTTTTTATCAAGAATGTCTCAGTGCACTTGTCCATTCATCCTTCCTTCAATTATATGAAGTTTGCTAGTGCTGTATGCTGAAAAACAACTCTACACCATGATGTTCCCACCTCCGAACTTCTCTGTTGGTATGGTGCTTTTGGTGTCCAAATATGGTGTGTATTATGGCATCCAAATAGTTACATTTTGGTCTCATTTGACCAGATATATTTTCCCAGTAGTTCACGGGCTTGTCTAAATGCTGTTGAGCAAACTTTAAACACGCTTGAATATGCTTTTCTTCAGCAATGGAGTAAATGTGCATATAGGCCAAGAAGGTTGAGTGCATTACTTATTGTTATCCTGCTGATTTCAGGCCTTTTTTTTTTTTTTAGCTCTCCACAAGTGGTCCTTGACTCTTGGACAATTCTTTCTGATAATTTTTACTCCTCTGTCTGAAATCTTGCAGGGAGCACCTTGTTGTGGCTGGTGTATGGTGAAATACTGTTCTTTTCCCTTCTGGATTATGGCCCCAACAGTGCTCACTTGAACCTTCAGTAGTTTAGAAATTCCTCTGTAAACAATGCCATCAATATTTTTGCAACAATAAGGCTGTGAAGGTCTTGAGATAGCTCACTGGTTTTACCCATTATGAGATGTTTCTTGTGTTTCACCTTGGAAGTGAGACAGCTTTTCATAGGCCATCAATTGAATCAGCTGATATTATTTTTAACTTTAAGTGGCAGGATGGCTTTTTAAATACTGTCTTGACTTTCTGTGGTTTTTTGCACCTCTTTCTTCATGTGTTCAATACTTTTTCCCTGTGTCATTTCTCATTCATATAACTTCATTTATGGACACTTATGGTTTGAATTCATTGCTTGTGTGAATTGGATGAGTTGTTACATACATCTTGTGAGAATTTCATGTCAATTGCACCTCCAGAAATATATTTACTTTTACAAAATTGGTGATGTGTTCAATACGTATTACATCTTCCGTAGAATCTGGGCCACACAGTGCAATGTCAGTCAAGCTAAGAGTAATCAGAGCATGTTTTAAGATTATCAGCTGGCGTGTTCTATGTTTTTATGGTGTTTTAATATGATTCAATAAACATGGATATTTTTTATGGAGAAGGTGCCGACTACTAATACTTTTGAATGGGACTTCCTTGGAGCTGCAAGGTTCACAGCTAAGGTCTGGCACTCTCCAGATTACAACAACTCGAGCTAAGGATTATTTCAGAGGGAGTGGTAAGCACAAGATTTTGTCTTTAATGGACTTTGTTTGCTTCTCCATGTTTTGAGATCACCATGTTCCCTATGGATATTTGTCCTACTCTTGGTAGCAAGTGTGTTGGAGTAATTATATTATCTGTGTTGAAAACTTCCCAGTTATATACAAGGTTGGACACAGACAGGAATTCTGGTTGAAAGGTACAACAACAAAGGTACAATCCATTATCACTTTAATTTCTCTCCTCCTTACAGGATATTACAGTGTTTAGGACTCCCCCCCACCATCACAGCTTCTTGCTGTGTGATAGGTCAGCCTGAAATCAATTTACCAAGGATCGAAAGAAAGACCTTCGATTTCCATTCAGGCAATAAATATTGCAGATGGGGGACTCATCATTAAAACATGTATTTAAAACATAGCTCATTTCCCTTCATTGGCCTGGGACAGGTAAGGAATGTCACACGGAAGATGTTTATAAATGAGTATTTGCACTCCAGCTTTATCAACCCCAAGAAAGCGGCTACCCTGCGCACCCACAATCTGTCAGGAATCTCCTGCCATACCTTGTAACTTGTTTACTATGTTTGCCCTTAAGTTTGCCCTCAGTCAAGATGGTGGATCGTGTCTCAGCTGGGTGCCATCTTGTTTCCTGTTTCCAGTTGCCAGCCTATATAAACTCCTCATAGCCTGATCTCCATTGCTTGTGTATTGTGTTTAAGCTCCTGCTGTGCAGTCCTCTAGCCTGGAAATTGCTTTCCTGTTAGTTCCTAACGTTTGCGGTTTACGATGCAAACTCTGATACCTACGTTTCGCTCAACTGTGCTCCTCCTGACTTTGCCTGGATCCAGTCTCCATCTCTGCTGCCTCCTGTTCCAGTCTGCATTTGCCGTCGCTGTGGTCAATAATTGCAAACAATGCCGTATATTAGCAGTGCACACGTTATAGTCCCAGCCGTTAGGAGTACCTTGCTTAGACTCCCCTATATCAATCAAAAACGTACACATAGGCTGTATGGACAAAACATTGAACTTCATTTTTATAAGTTGGTGCAAAAAAACTAGTTAAAATGCGAACCCCTTTGGGCAATGAAAAACTATGAAACGTGGCAGTACTTACTGTATAGCTTCTCCTTTTTGGGAGTGAGTGTAGCCCAAAGTAACTATAGGACCCGATCATCGGTTTGCAGCCCAGTGCCGCCATGTCTTTTATGCACCAATTTTTAAAAATAAGTAAAGTTAAATGTTTTGCCCAAACGCCTATGTGTACGTTTTTGTTCGCTGTTTCAAGCCTCCTCCCCTTGTATTCCAGCGTATCCACTATAACGTACAGGTTACCAAAGCCAAAAATGGAGTCCGCTGGGCTGGTAGCCGGGAAGTTTGCTTCAAAAGCTTCAAACTGCTATGGCTAACATCGCACGAGAAAAAGCTTGAAAAGGAAATGTAACGCTTATGTAGGCCAAACTGGCCATAATATCCAAGTGATGAAGCATTCGGGAACTACGCGAAACTGTGCAGCATTACCCCCGGCCAATACCCCCCTGGAAGTCAACCTGGCCCACCCACTTCGGTGCCTTCATGACCCCCAGTTGCCCCCCTTCAATTGGCAGATGGCGAAAAATTCCGGGTTTCCTCAATCAATGGGCTTACTTCGACCAAACCCCACGCAATTTTCACCACAGTCGAAGGTCCTTGTTTTATTATGCTGCTGACCACAAACCCATTCCCGGGGGCTAGTCCTTTTAAAGGGGAAAACCAAGACCCGGGGGCTGAATCACCGGGAGGATTTTTATACGCCATATAGATTTTTACGATCCCAATCGTGGGCTACTCCCGAAGCGCAATACTACCTTACCCGGGGAAAACCCCCTTGCCGAGTACGCCATGGAGTTTAAGGGGGGGGAAACACACCAATTTGGGAATGACACAGCAAAATTGTCTTTTTTTTGGGAAAAGGACACAAGCGAGTAAAAGAAGAACTTGCCCGTGCAGGGCCCCCTTCAGTTTGGATCCCCTTCATAAATCACTGCACCCCGAATCGATACCGACTGTCTGAAGGACGACATGAAGGGTGGGCATCAAAAATTTTGATACTAAGCAGTCCCTGCCATCCCTGCAATTTTCCAAAGGAACCCCCAAGGTAAGACCCGCAGAGAGCCAGGAATTGAGCCTTATAAGGGTTCCATAGTAAAACGTGAAGCACAAAAGAAGGGAGCACCGGCCCGGGGAAAGTTTTTTTGCTTTTTTGTGGAAAATCTGACCTACTTCCTTAAATCAACTTCCCACCCCGACCCGGGGGGAATTGGGGAAGCCATTAGGGGACTACCACCCAGATAAAAATAAAATTGTTTTCAAAAACAGATTATCTGAAAAGACAATTTCCTTTTCCATCTCTCGGGGCCCCTCATATTAAGAAAGAAACAAAGACTCTCATTACTTCCTTCCCATCAAGTTCCGGGGTTAACCTAAAATGGGTACTCCCCTCGCTAGGTAGACCCGGGGGCAATTGGCAATTTCAGGACCTGTTTTTTGCTCAGAAGCAGGGGATTAAATTTTCAGAAAAAAACTCCCCCCCTTTTTAAAGGGAAAAACGGTAGATGGATCCCCCTGAACTCGGGGGCCAGTGGACCAAGAGACAAACCACTTGAGCATTATGACATCCCCATCGTGAAGTCTTTCTTTTCCCATTGAATCTCTTCCCCACACTTCCCTGTCAGCCTGGGGCCTACCCAGGCTACAACCCACAAACCCAGGTATCAACGGGAAACCAAGGAGATAACCCCTTCCCCCCAAGGAGGATGCCCTTCCCTCAGTCCCTTGAAAAAGGCCCCCGAAGATCCAGCCAAATAATAAAAAGTAAGCTACCCTCGGAATACGGGGAAATTTTTCGGAATCTGCAGCAAACAGAATGCAACAACTTCCCCCACACCGCCCCCTATATTCCCCCCATAGATTTCTTCCAGATCACCTATACCTTTTTTGGAAACATCTCCCCCTTGGCAGGTCCAAATTAAAAGCCCTAAAGGGATTACATAAAAAAAAATCGGCCAAGGGTTTCATAGCCCTTTTTCCTCACCTGGGGGGGCTCCCATATTCTTTGTTAAAAAAGGACGGTTCCTTAAACCTTGCTTGACTACAAAAAATTAACAAAATTACCATAAAAAAAACCTTTATCCCCCCATGACCCGAGCGGGAGGAGATGGCGCATGTGAAGATTTTTTCCAAATTAGATCTACGAGGCGCTAAAACTTGGCCAATCAGATCTGGAGATGAAGGGAAAACTGCCTTTAGGTCACTTACGGAAACTTAAATATGTGTTATTTTTTTGGGGGCCCTTTGTAATGCCCTTTTGCCCCCTTTCAACATCTCGTAAAGATATCTTCAAGACCCCCTGATCAATTTATAGTCATTTTCTGGGGAATATCCTGATTTTTCTTTTCCCAAATCAAAGGAGGAACACCAAGACCCGTGAAACTTGTTCTGGACGGCTAAGAAGAACCAAAATTTACTTAAAATCGAAAAATGTGAATTTCATCAAACCCGGATCCAATTCCTTGGGTATTAAAATTTTACCCATGGTCACAAATGGATCTACAAAAAAAAAGGGAATAATAGACTGGCCCCAACCCCCCAAAAAATAAAAATGTCCAACGTTCTAGGTTTTGCCCAAATTCTATAGACGCTTTTACCAAAATTTTTCGGAATAATTCTCCAACACACAGTTGACAAAAAAAGGAAATCTTTTGTTTGGTCCTCCCCAAGCACAAGAATCCTTCCCTCCCTAAAAGGCCCAAATTCACCACAGCCCCTGTTTATTCATCCGACCCAGAAATCACCCTTATTGGAAGAGATGCCTTTTAGACTGTGCTGTAGGGGGTATTTGTCTCAATGAAGGGAGACAAGAGTTTTTTTACATCCCCGTGCGTTTTTTCTCCCGACGTTTATCACCCCTGAGGGAATTAGATTGGGGAAAAAGAACTGTTAAACTATTTGCACTTTTAAAGAATAGAGGGGCATCATCTTCAGGAACCTTACAGCAAAAAAATTTTATTACCGATCACCCCAATCTGGAATTCGTTTAATCTGCCAAGTGGTCTATCTCCTCGCCAACTCGCTGGAGTATTTTTCTCAATCAATTTTAACTTTAAAAAATCCGGGACAGGCCCCCAAACCCGTAAAGGCAAGGCGGATACTCTACAAAAATGTTCTCCAATGATTCCACCCTACTATTTCCCCCTTAGACATCGTTTCCTGGTTTTTTTGGGGGGTAATCCATAAAAAGACTTTTCTTAAGAGATAAAGAGGTATGACCCCGACCCTTACTGTCCCGACCACCTGAAGATGTACATTGGTGCTTAAAAAAAAGATGGGGACCCACGGGCATAAAATATACAACACCCCCAAACCGTAAGACTAAAGATTCTGAGGCTACCCTGATTCGAAGATTCTGGTCACAAAGGAGTTAGAAAATCAGAATTTTTATCCCGATTTTTTTTGGGGGCCCCAAAGCTACAGGGTGTTAAGAAGTATGAACATCATGTGACTCTGTGCTAGATCAAAACCAGTTCTTCACCAAGGGTTTTTGTTTCAACCATTGCCCGGGGCCCCTCCCCCCGCCCCTGGGGTTTTTTATATCCATGGGCTTATCGTGATTACCCACCTCTCAGGGGAAAAATACAATTCTCGTGGTAGTTACCGCTCACCAAGGCTGCCATTTTATCCCCTGTACCGGTCTTTCCCTCTGTCAAGGGCACTATTCAAAAAATTTTTTCGTCTTCATGGTGTTCCGATGAAGTTATCTTGGATCGGGGGGGTGCAGTTCACATCCCAAAATTTTTGGGGAGTTTTTGTTTTTTCATTGACATCGTATCAATCTATCTACCACCCCTTTTACCCACAAACTAATGGGGCAGGCTGACCCCCAGACCGGGAACAGTACCCGGCTATATTGTCCTTACAAAATGACTGGGTTGATCTGCTTCCCGTGGGGAATTTTGTACAACAAATTCCCCAAAAACCTCCACCAAACAACCCCTTCTTTCAAATTTGGGTACCTCCAAATATTCTTCCCTTTCCCTCTGTTCCACATATTCCACGGCGGGAAAGGGTCTCTAAAATTACAGCAAAATTACAGCACTAAAAGGAAACACTAGAGAGGGCCAAGAAAATACAAGAAGGGCAGAAAACATCGTAGGGGCCCGCAACAACTTTTAAAGTGGGGAAAAGAGGGTTTCCCCCCAAAAAACTTGAAACTTGAGTTCCTTCACCCAAAAATGGGAAAATTTTTTCCCATATAAGACTCAAAATAATCATCCAGTAGCTGTTTTCTCCTTCCCACAATCTATGAAAAAACCATCCTTTTTTCTGTGTCTCCAAAAGCCTCCCCCCCAAAAACCCTTTCCGGGGGTTTTCCCCCTCCTCCTGATGCAGTGAATTGATGGGCAAGAACGTTTGTTTTGGAACAAATCCTGGACTCAAAAAATTTTCAGAAACCAGCTACAATTTCCTCTTTAAATGGCAAGGTTATGGGGCCCGAAAGAATTATGGGAACCAGTTAGTAACATCAAAGCTCCCGCGTAAGACAAATTTTATCAAAAACAAACCCGGGGGACCCAGCAATCTGTCCCGAGTTTTGTGTTGAGGGGGGAATGCAGGAACTCCTGCCAACCTTTTAAATTGTTTACTATTGTGCCCTTAAGTTTGCCCTCGTCAAGATGGGGAGGTCTAAACTGGGTGCATCTTTTTTCCTTTTTCCAGCCTAATAAACTCCCCAAAACCTGATCTCCATTGCCCTTAGTATTGTGTTTAAGCCCTGCCTTTCAGTTCCTCTAAACCTGGAAATTGCTTTCCTTTATTTTTTCACGTTTCGGTTTAAACCCCGCAAACTTGATACCTACGTATCGCTCAACTGTGCTCCTCCGACTTTGCCTGGATCCATCGACATCTCTCTGCCTTTTTTTCCAGTTTCATTTGCCTTCGCTGTGTTCAAGCCAATCCCCCGCCATTGGATTTCCGCTGTATCCATATAACGTTAACAATTTTGCATGTGGGAAAAAAATCTTTGCCCTCACTTGAGCCTCCTAACGTAGTGCCACATCTGTCTTCAGACTTTCAAGGTTGCACAACAGCATGAGACACTTGGGTGAAGCTTAGCCTTTCACATTCAAAGTAATTGTCACGATCCGCCAGGGAAAAGCGCCTCTTCGTACCAACAACAGCCCCTTTTAACCCTGGCCTGCGTCTTTTGCTGTTTTAAGTGTTTACCATCCCCTTCCCGAAAGGCAAAATTTTTTTGCAGCGTAGCGCTGACACCCATTTTGTTTGGTAGCAAAAATACCACCTCTTCTTCAGCAAAAATGGGCGTTTACTTGGGTTTGCCTCTGTGTTCCTGGGGGTTTTATCCGGTTCAAGTCTGGTTTCCTGTCTGGCACCCCTCCTGGTCTGTGCCCGTCTGCTCTTCCTCCTGGCACAGGTCTAGATTCCTATTTGGTGTCCCTCTTCTTCTGTGTCTGATTGCCGTTCCTCCTGGCACATTCGGATTCCTGTCGGGGCACCCCCCGACCCTGTTTCCATTCCTCCGGGCACAAGTTTACGTCCCTGGTTTTTAATTCCCGGGGTCCAAGGGTTTTAACTCTCCCTAGAATGTTTCATGGACTATTTTTGCATGTTTTTCCTGTAAGTTTTTGATTTGCTACAATAAAGTCCTATTGAAACATAAGAGTAATGATGTGCATGATCTACAAAAAGATACAAATTAAAGAAAGAATCCTCCCAGAAGTATTCAAAATCCTCACTTGCATTGGTCCTAGAAAAGGGAACAACAATCATTACAGAATGAAATAAAAATCACCACATGTAGACAATCATAACAAATTCTCCCAACAAAAAAAACAAAAAAAAGACAAAACACAATGAAAAAATAGAAAAAAAAAAGATAAAAAAACCCAGAATATTGCACAGGAGAACTGAGCATTTTCCCTCCTTAGCAAGCATTGTTAAAATGAATTCTTGGAAAAACAGGGTCAAAAAACCACAGACCTTAAATAAAAGAAGGGTTAAATGAATGAAATTGGAAAGGGAGATGGCATTTTTCAATTTTTGGTTGCCATTCTAAGTCACCAGGGGTCGTGGCTGGGGCACAGCCCCGCCAGGCGGAGGTTTAAGAAATTTCACAACCTGCCTAGTCAAATGGTATAAGAAATTACACAGCCAAATTTTCACACCCCTCATACTGTCAAGCTGAAAGTTGGGCAAAAACATCTGCTCCATAAAATGCCATGAGCATGGAACATCAGTTATCGTTATGAAACAAAAGAAAGACAAAGGGAAGCATGACTAATTTTTCAAACCCCTGGCCCCCGTTTTTTCTTACAATAGTAAAAACTCAAGAACAGTTCAATAACCGAACTAAAACTTATCAGAAGTGGTCCAACCGAGTTTACAAGAGAACATGCAGGCAAGCTTCAGTTCCCCATTTTCGGACCCTGGTGTTTCTTTTTCTCTTCAGTGGGAAACAACTGTTGAGAGCTTGGTTGACTGACATCTGAGATGTTGTTTCTCAGAGGTGTGAAATTGAGTCTGAAAGAAAGAATGGGGTTCCAGGCTATTCATCTGATCAAGAAGGGTAAGTGGTTTCTGTGCCCCGAGCAGCATGTGAAAGGTAGAAGAGGAGCCATCACAGTGAAAAACTCAAAGTATGCCTGTGGTACAGTATATAGCCGATATTAGAGTAGGTTTTTTGTTTCTTTACAACTTCTGCAGATAATTTATTGAAGATGAATACCTTATGCCCATACAATACAAGTCCTCCAGAAAGACATTTAAATGAAAGCAGAATAATTTCTTTATAAGTGTAGTCCAAGTATTTATCAATTACTTGCCTTGACTTGTGTTATGTGTCTGACAAGGAGTTGGATGGAGGTGATGCCATCTTTCTACCTTGCTCGAGCGTGCAAATCCCAGGGCTCATTTGAACAGTGATGAGAGACCTTTCTGAGGAACAGCTTTGGGAAGTCTCATGATACTCAGGTTATTGCGTTTTTACCTGTATTTAAGGTTTTCTACCCTGTCAGATAATTGTTATTCTCTTGGAGGATCTCTCGGAGATACTTCTGGGAGTTCCCTGATTTTGGTTCCAGCATCAGAATCCTTTAAATTGTCCGTCCTCTGGCTATGTTTAAGAACATCAGATCGGATTTGTGATAATATATTAGTAACAGTCGCTGGCAGGATTTACTGAATGTCAGGTGAAATTTGTCTTGCCACTGATCCTTGGATTTGTCTTCTGACTCGTGTTAGGGAATAATGTTCCATAAGCCACAAGTAACAGAGACTTAAATTCAAATGCACAAATGCACTATAAACCAAAATTCCAATTAGAGTGTGCAAAGGAATCCCGAATTGTAACATAGAATATTTTATCTTTGGGATCCAGATGTGTGCCACGGTAAGGGAATGGGTAGAAACCAAGGGTCACATGCATGAAAACTGTCTAGGTCTAAAACTCACTTTGTTGCCCATAGCAACCAATCAATCAGAGCGCCCCTTTCATTTAATTTAATTTCATATAATGCTCTAGAAAAATAGAAGGGGCAATCTGATTGGTTGCTATGGGCAACAAAGAGTTTTAGCCCTAGACAGTTTTCATACATGTGGCCCCAAGTGTCAAAATTCAAATATAATGGCTGTAGGTCAGAAACAGACCATGGGGTATGGTGCTCAAGATGCTGTAGGTATGTAGAAGTCCAGAAAAGTGTCTTTAGATCAATTTGACACTCCATCAGGGTGTTATCATGAACTATATTGTGAGCTCCTTCTAAGAATGCAGGCAGACATGTAGTATGTGTAGGGAGGCCACGTGTTTTATCTACAATGGAGGTAATTAGGTAAGACCACCATACAGGAGATTGCCCTCTTTCCCCTTGTAATGCTACCTCCAGGTCCCACTGTGGAGGAGCAGATTCTGACAGAGTACCTGTAGAGAAGAAGAGCTGGTAAGTAGCATCGTTCCTGACTGCTGAATTATTAAGTGCCGCCAACCTTCCAAGCCTACACAAATCTGTCCTGTCTTTCCTGGCCTTGAGGAAGGCAGGTGATTTTAGAACATGACAGTGTTTTGTTGAATCTTGAGCAGTGCGTATGTTTGGACAGTGCTTTGTTCAAAGCCATCCTCGCTGGGACCAGTGGTGAGACCCCCAGCAATCAGACATTTATCATTTATCCTATAGATAAGTAATAAATGTCTGTAGGGCATTACCCCTTTAAAAACATCACCCAAGATAACAAAGAAAAAACAAGAGGTATATGTCAAAAACTTAGCACACACCCCAATTACCAAATGGCCCGAGACTATCTATCTATTTGTCACTGTATCCGGACGCTTGGTCCACTTACATCTTTCCAGACTGTCCCCTGATGATGTCATGGATGATTGAAACATGTTGGGACGGGACCACGAGGAATAACAGGGTGTTTTTTTAGGGCAATGCTGCAGACAGGAACGCCCTTATCGGGGCGATTATCCTGTATCTCTCTCAGTTAGGTAGGAGTATACTAGGTTTATGGTGCCAGGTTTTGTATATCACTCTGGTCCCACCCGTGTGGTTGTTGTTTGCTTCCCACAATTTTGTGTGAGTTTTTTGAGATAGACTACGATATATATTTTAATATATTCAATAAAAGTTATTTTTTAGGACCGATTTTTCCTCTTTAAACTGTCTTTTCATATACGTTGGTCAAGAGGTTTTGGTACTATTGGTAGGGATCTGCTAGGTACATTTTTCTTCTAGAAATATTCAAGCTCACTATTAATAAAAAAAATAATGGCCATGATACAACTCTGTATCACATATCGAGCAGGGTATTGGGACATAATAAAAAACATTCAAATATAATGTAAAGTAATACCAATATCAAAAGTATAAATTGAGAAATAAATTTTTTAAATACAATAAGCTATGTGAAGAACTATGATTAACAAAATAATACCTTTGTCACGTCAGAGGAGGTGCTGCGTGCTACATACCGACTGGGGGGACCATAATTACCAGGGGTTAATTATTACCATTTGGGCCATTTTAGATGGGGAGTTTGTAAATTAGGGGATGGGGCACTCATTTGGGAAAATGATAAAAAGTGAGGAGTCTCAGGTGTTTGTGTTGTAAATACTGCAGGGACGAGTGTTGGTCGGGAGAAGTCACCATGGTGGTCTGGACCGAATGGAGAAGAAAAGGGAAAGTGAACAACTCCTCGGGCAAGATGTCACCTGTGAGACCCTAAATGTAAGCAAAATGTTTGCAAAGCACCTGTGTACCTGGTATCTACCACTATAGGGTCACTGTATGGAGGAAATATTGGTCTTGGTGTAATGGTTTATATTCAGTAACAGTATGGCGGTATTATTCAGTAATTTTATACTGGAGATATGTGGAGATGATGTGGCGGTATTATTAGGTGCTTGGTGATATTAGTTTTGGTGTACTGGTTTAGTCAATAACATTATGGTGGTGCTAGTCAGTATATGGTAGTGATAGGTGGCGGTATTACTTAATATTTGTATATTGTTGCTTGGCAATATTGGTCTGGGTATACTGGTTTGGTCAGTAACATTATATTGATGACATGTGGTGGTATTTGCTGGACCTTGTATATGAACTGACCCACAAAATACAGATAGACTGTACCTTGCAAAATCCAGCAAAAACTAAATCCAAAAACAATGGCACAATTGCATTTTTTATTCTTGTGACCTCCAGAAACAATTTTTTCTTTTTCTGGGTTGGCGATTGGTTGTGGAGTAAAATGGCGGCCCTGCCTGCTTTTTTATTATTATTATTATTATTATTATTATTATTTATTTATTTTAGAGCGCCATTGATTCCAGGCACTGTACATTCAAGGGGAGTTACAAACATAACAAATGTTGAACAAATACAATGGTGACGAAAAATGACTATTAAGTGATACAGAGAGGAAAGAGGACCCTGCCCGTGAGGGCTTACAATCTACAAGGAAGGAGGGGAGAGACAGAAGGTGTGGGGCGGACATGTTTGTGGTCCGGTGTACAGGTGGTGGGGTTAGTGTAGGTTATAAGCTGTCCTGAAGAGATGGGTTTTCAGGTTGCTTTTGAAACTGGTGAAAGTTGGGGAGAGTCTGATGTTTTGGGTAAAGGAGTTCCAGAGTATGGGAGAGGCACGAGTGAAGTCTTGGAGATGGTTGTGTGAGGAGCTGATGAGAGGGGAGCAGAGGAGAAGGTCCTGTGAGGAGCGGAGATTGCGTGAGGGGAGGTATCTGGAGATAAGAGCAGAGATGTATGGAGGAGAGAGGTTATGGAGAGCCTTGTAGGTCATGGTTAGTAACTTGAACTGAATTCACTGGGCAATTAGTAGCCATTGAAGGGATTGACAGAGGGGAGAGGCAGAGGAGGAGCGGGGAGAAGGGTGGATAAGATGGGCAGCAGAGTTGAGGATGGTTTGAAGGGGAGCGAGAGTGCTGGATGGGAGGCCACAGAGAACGGTGTTACAGTAGTCTAGACGAGAGATGACAAGGGCGTGGACTAGCGTTTTTGTAGTGTCAAAGTTGAGGAATGGGTGGATGCATGAAATATTTTTCAGGTGGAGGCGGCAAGCAGAGGTGAGGGCTTGGATGTGTGGTTTGAAGGATAGAGAGGAGCCAAGGTTATCCCAAGGCAGCAGACTTGTGGGACCTGTTAGAGAGTGTAGCCATTAACAATGATAGAGAAATCAGGTGGAGGGATGGAGTGGGACGGTGGGAAGATGAAGAATTCGATTTTCTCCACATTTAGTTTTAGGAGGCGGGAGGAGAAGAAGGAGGATATGGATGATAGACAATCTGGGATTCGGGAGAGTTGATATGAGGACCGGAGATATAAAGCTGGGTGTTGTCCGCATAAAGGTAGTATTGAAAGCCGTGTGAGGCTATGAGCTGACCCAGACCAAGAGTGTAGATAGAGAAGAGTAGTGGGCCCAGGACTGACCCCTGGGGGACACCAACAGAGAGCAGGCGGGAGGAGGAGGTGGTGCAAGAGTAAGAGACACTGAATGTCCATTCAGAGAGGTATGAGGAGATCCAGGAGAGGGCCAAGGCCGTGATGCCGAGGGAGGAGAGGATTTGTAGCAGGATGGAGTGGTCGACAGTGTCAAAGGCAGAGGACAGGTCTAAGAGGAGGAGCACAGAATAGTGGCGTGAGGCTTTAGCAGTTACTAGGTCATTGGTGACCTTGGTTAGGGCAGTTTCAGTGGAGTGGTGGGGTCGGAAGCCGGATTGGAGTGGGTCAAGGAGAGAGTTGGAGGAGAGGTGGGAGGACAGTTGAAGGTAGACATGCTGTTCCAGGAGTTTGGATGCAAAAGGAAGCAATGAGATGGGACGATAGTTGGACAGTGAGGAGGGGTCGAGAGATGATTTCTTAAGGATGGGTGTGATGGTCGCATGTTTAAATGAGGAAGGGAAGATGCCAGAGGTTAGTGATAGATTGAATAGGTGGGTGAGGGCTGGGAAGATAACAGTGCTGAGTTCTGGGATGAGGTAGGATGGCAGCAGGTCAAGGTTACAGGAATTGAGTATGGATAAGGACACGAGAGAGGAATGTTTATCGTGACGAATGGTGGGAAAGCAGGTTGTTTAAGTGTTCACTGGGGACTGTATCAGGGTAACGATGGGAGGTGGCGATGGTGGAGGTATAGAGGTGAGCAGTGGGGACTGTGGGGTGAAGCTTTCTCTGATGAGGTTGATCTTGTTTAAGAAATGAGTGGCGAAGTCGTCCGCTGATAGGAGAGATGGGGGAGGAGGTGCTGGGGGGCGAAGGAGAGAGTTGAAGGTGTTGAATACATGTCTGGGGGTGTGAGACAGAGAGGATATGAGAGATATGCTTGAAACAACATTTTTTTCCTCTTTGCCTTACTCAGCTTCTTCTTCAAACCAACACGTAGTCAGTGAATAGCATTTCAGTCGGCTCTACTTCTGCAGAGAATTTAAGGGCAGATAGCACAGACACCTGCGTAAAACAAGATTTAAACATGTTTCCCCATCTTTGTCACACAAGATAAAAACTTGTTAGAAAATGCAAAGTTAAAACCTTGTGGAATCCAAATTGCACCCAACCAGTTTTTGCTGTACTGACTTTATCAGGGGTCAATTGACTATCCCTGAGAAAGCCACATTGGGGTGGCAAAATGTGGCTACAGTTAAGTGAGGGATTAGTTCATCTATAGCTTAGTGTCAACTTTATATACACTCACCGGCCACTTTATTAGGTACACTTGTCCAACTGCTCATTAACACTTAATTTCTAATCAGCCAATCACATGGCGGCAACTCAGTGCATTTAGGCATGTAGACATGGTCAAGACAATCTCCTGCAGTTCAAACCAAGCATCAGTATGGGGAAGAAAGGTGATTTGAGTGCCTTTGAACGGGGATGGTTGTTGGGGCCAGAAGGGCTGGGGTTGGGGATTTCGAACTGCTGATTCCTGGGTTTTTTACGCAAAAATCTTAGGGGTTTACAGAGCATGGTCCGAAAAAGAAAAAACATCCCTAAACGGCAGTCCGGGGCGGAAATGCCTTGTGATGCAGATTTAAAGGAGAAAGGCAAATGGGTTTGGTGATAAAAGGGGAACGTGACTCAAATAGCCCCCCCTTTTCAACCAAGGTAGCAGAAGAAAATCTCCGAACCACATAAGAACTTTGAGGAGATGGGTACCCGCAGGAAAAAACCACACGGGGGGCCCCTCCTTTCAGCTAAAAAACAGGAAACGAGGCTCCAATTTGCCCAAGCTATCAAATTGGAATTGAAGATTGGAAAAAAGTTGCCCCCGGTCGATGAGTCCGATTTCTGCGCGACATTTTGGGTGGGGGGTCAGAATTTTGGGGTCAAAACATGAAACATGGATCCCCCTGCCCTTTTATCAACGGTTTAGGGTGTGGTGGGGGTGTCAGGTGGGGGAATTTTTTCTTTTACCTTTGGGGGCCCCCTTTGGTACCAATTGGCATCGGTTGCAAAAACCTTGTTGAAACATGCACGAAGAAATGAGGGGTTTGAAAGGGAAAAGGGGTCCAACCCTTTCTAGCATGGGTACCTATTAAAAGTGGCCCGGTGAGGTATATTTTTTCATATTTATAATTTTTCCCTTTAAATAAACAAAGGTTTTACAGCACATACGGCTTCAGCTGTTTGGGGCCTGGAAATTTCTGTTGGCGGCCCTGTCTGCTTGAAACAACAACAGAAATTTCCAGGCCCCATAGCGAAAGGGTTGGGGGCCCTTTCAACCCCCCCCCCACCAACCCCAGCCCCGCCCCATAAAAAATGCAATTGCTGAATTTAAAACTGAAAATTTCCACACAGCAGTGAATTAATTCTTACAATAACCAAAATTATGCCATTCAGTGCCCTATATGGTAGATACAAAGCATTTTATTTTGTGCTTACAGTTGACGTCTTTCTAGAGTTGTTCACTTTTTCCCCTTTTTCCCCCTTCGCTCCAACTTCCGTGACTTTTCCGGCCACGACCCATCCTGCGAATCCACCCACCTGGAGGGCCCCACTCTTTTTTTTTTATCATTTTCCTACCCGTGTCCACCCCCTTGGGACAAAAAATCCCCATCCATTTGGGTCCAAAAGGTAAAAAAACCCTCTTTGCCCCTGGTTTAAATTGGTATTGCCTCCCCCTAAATGGAGGTGGGTAGTGGGCTCCCCGTGGTAGGTAAACCCGGTAGTTGGGATGCAAGGGACCCCCCATAATAGGTGGGGATGTAGCCGGGGGACCCCGGGGTGTAGTATTAGCCGGGAGCCCGGGGACCAGGGTGGGGTAGCTGGGCGCCAGGGAGGTGTGTATCCCTAGCCCGGGGGGGGTGGGCACCAGGGGAAAGGGTAATAGGCAGCCAGGGAGGTGGGAAGCCAGGGAGGTGGGTTTGCCCGGTAGCCGGGGACCAAACTGGGTGGGGGCAGCCTGGGGCTGGTTCACAGCCCAAGGGAGGCAGCCGGGGGTGTTTCCGGGAGCCAGGGGGGTGGGTGCTGGGCAGCCGGGGGGGTGGTAGCCCGGCAGCCAGGGAGGTAGGGGAGCCGTGAGGTGGGAAGTCGGACACCGGGGGGTGGGTAGCCCCAGCCAAAAGACCGTAGCCGGAGCCCGTGAGGTAGGCAGCCCGGGGTGGGTGCCAAAGGGACCAGGGAGGTGGGTTTTGCCGGGAGTGGATAGCCCGGGGGGGTGGGGAGGCAGGGAGGTGGGGGCCCTGAGCCAGGGGGGTGTTAGTTAGCTGGGTGGTAGGGAACCAGTGGGGGGGGCCTCTCCTCCCCCAGCCCGTGTGGGGGGGCCCCTCCCGCCCCACCTTGTGGGTGTTCCCTCCTGCCCCCCCAGCCTTGTTTTGGGGGCGCCCTCCTCCCCCCAGCCTTGGGTATGTGTGTGGGGGGGGGTCCCCTCTGCCCCAAGGCTTGTGGGGGGCTCTCTCCTCTCCCAGCCATGTGTGTGGGGGGCCCCCCCCGCCACCCCGAGTGTGGGGGTCACCTCCCGCCCCGTTTGGGGGAGGAGGGCACCCCCCCGCACACAAGCCTGTGGAGGGGGGGACCCCCACAAACTTAGCTGGGGGAGGACGGAGCCCCTCCACACACAAGCCCGGCGGCAGAGGGGACCCCCCACATACATGGGGGGGAGGGGGGGGGCCCCCACAACTGGGGAAGAGGGGGGCCCCCACCAAAGGCGGGGGGAGGGAGGGGGCCCCCACATGGTGGCGGGAGAGGGACCCCTCCCCCAAGGGGTTTGGGGGGAAGTCTACAGGGCTGGGGAGAGGAGGGGGGAAATGCTGAAGGGGGCCCCGCTCCCCGGGCACAGCTCGCTTTTTTTCACAAAGAAATTTTTACAAATTTCATCCCCTGCGCTGTGACCGGGGCCGGGCCCTCCTCCTCTGTCTGTCCCTGCCGTGCTGTACTGGCCAGAGGCGGGATGCAGGAAAACTTGAATTAGTGAAGTCCTACCCTCAGGGCGGGGCATCACTGATTTAATTAGTTATCCCGGCCGCAGACAGAGGAGGAGGGCCCGGCCTCTCAGCAGCGCAGGCCGGGCCCAACACAAATGTAGCGTCGGCAGCTGCGCCGCTGCGCGCTAGTCTTTAATGTGAAATAAGGGGGCCTGCTTGCAGCGGGCCCCCTTATTTCAACGGGCCCCGTACAGGATTATCCCCTGTACTCCCTGTTCGGCGTCCCTGCAAGCAGGCACCCAAAAAAGCAACAGGACAGATTAGAAATGCTCGCTGTGAAAGCTTGAGTGGGACAAGGACCAAGAGGACTGGATGTGCCAGGAGTTGTATGGGAGTGCTAAGAAAACAAGAAACTAAGCTGAGGTATATAGAACTTTCTTATAGCATTTTACTGTGCGCACACTGAATTAGTTTGTGAAATAATAGGAAAAAGGGTAGTATATACAACTGTATGCTATACCTTCTGTATACAATTTGGAAGTTCTCCCTGTTGTATACAATAGGTGAAGACAAAGAGGTCTGAACAGAGCATATGTGAAATCTTTCAAATGCTACTAATTTTACTTAACTTTACCAAGTTTCTGTTGTTGTGTACTGTATATACCGCTAAAGAATTACCCTGCAAGTTGTCTCCCAGTTTGAGGTTTATTTGACCTCATTGCATCACACACACTAATATAAAGAATGAGGTCACCATTAAGCAGCCAAATCTCATATGACATTTTTCACTTAGCACATTTGTAGATTTACTTATAGCAAAAAGCTTTTTGTAAGAAATTTCAGATATTTCTTATATGTTATGCAACATAGGTCACACATGTTTTCTAGTTATTTTCCAGTTTCATAAAAGGTCCAAAAACTTTCATTTTTTTTTTACAAGATTTAAAAAAATGTCAGGGTAGAAGTAAGTTGGCATGAACTAGAGTGCAAACTCCATGACTCTGAAAAGCTTTGAGAAATAAAGTATGTAGATTGACACATACAGTAATTTTAAATAGATACAAACAGTGAGCGAAAAAGCAAAATATAAAATTAGACACTAGACAGCTGCTTCATGCTCTGATAAAATGCAAGGCAATTAACTTAATACAATTATATAAATCTCTATGTTGATCTATCATCTTATTGGCCTAGCTCCCTTTAAACAAAGAACTTGGTGTCATGAAACACTTTAGTTATAAAATATTAATATAGATAAAATTCAATGCAATTATGCTACCATCTTTATCCAGTATAATATGTTTGTGTGGCTTTTTTAATCATATTATTAAAATACTAATATTGGTTTTACAATATAACTCCAATGTCCTTTAAGTTATTTCAAAGGTGACTCAAGGATAATGACAGATTTTGTAAATGACATTCTAGCTCATCATTGCAGGGTGACTTAGATAAAAAGCACAACAAGGTGAAACAAATCTCTGCCCTTGAAACAATTCCCTAGCCATGTTCCTCTCATACACTTCAACTTGTTATATATCTAAATGAAATATTCATTGACAGCTGCCACTCTTTGCTCCCTCCGGGTGAACTAATGTAGTCTTTCGGCAGCTTTCTGGGGACGTAACCCTAACCCACCAGTAACAATTAAGATTGTGATTCTATTTAATATTAAACGACAGATTTTAAATTTAAAAATGATAGCAAGTCTTTCCTTGTATTCATTATTCTTTATGTAAAATTTACAGCTAGGTAGTAATCTTTTAATTCTCTGTAGTTAATCTACTTAAAACCCGGTGCTTTAACCATGTTAAATAACCATTACATTAAGTTTCTGTGTATTTTTAATTAGACCGCTGTCTGACTCGTGCCTGTAGCCATCTTTTAAGATCTTCAAAGAGGATTTTGAAATTTTGTAAAACCCCTCCTCATATTTTTGGGAAAAACTATACACAGTCATATATTACTTACAAAGGAACAGATTTTTATATTATAAATGGTCTTACCATTACTACTTTGCAGAGGTCCCCCCACTCAAACTAATAGAGGGAGGCCCCAAGTGAGGGCCTTTGATCTATGATGTACGTACATGGAAAAGGTTTTCCGATGGGAGAAATGTAGTGTTACCAGATAGGAAAAAACCCCCCTCTATCGCATGGGTGAACTAAGGGCTATTGGGGCAAGCCACTAACATGGGTGGCATTTTGGAGTATGTTGCTCCCATGTACACTAAAAAAATAAAGGATGACATCATCATGATGCCTACATTGTGACACCCCTGTCCTGAGGACACGCAAACAGTTGTATACTAGAATATATTTTCCCAACCATCCAGGCTGTTGGATAGCCCTTGAAATCCTGTGTTCCAGGCGTCCATGCCTGCACTGCCACCCAGCCTCCAGACGTCCTGCGTTTTCCCCCACAGTTGCCCCCCACTGCACTCCGGCAGGTTTTTTATGGGGGAAAAAACTCTACCATTTTATGTTTTTACCTCATCTCTCCCATTGCATCATATTTGTATTACACTTTCCTACATCCTTTTTCTCGACTCTATCATCATCCAACCATTGCATCATCTCAGTATCATTTTCGTATACTATACTAATGATGTTTCTTGAAAAAGGCTTTAGCCGAAACGTCGTTTAAAGACATCTTTTTTCTTTTAACTTCAATACTTTGTTATGTTAAACATCTGTTCAGTAATACTCTTGAAAAATTTCTATTATGATCCCCGTGTTTGATCCATTCTCAATGTAGAAAAAAGACCCATTAAAAAAAATTTTTTGGGGTGGATTATTTTTACAATGCGGTTAGAACCTGCCTTTGGGGGGGGCTTTATATGGGTTTTCGTGGTTTTTGGGCGTATAAAAGCGCATCTCGGTTTCCGACTCCCTGTTTAACCACCTCCCCTATGTGTTAGGCGCATTGGGAAAGCTTTGTCAATTTCTAAGCGCCTAAAATAAAGGGGCTTGGTTGTGGGGTTTTTTGGGCGGGACGCCCACTTCGAAAAACCGACGCATGTTTGAAGGGGGGTCGGCAAAGTGAGGCGCATTAAAGCTGCAGGCAGACCAATTTCAAAATGGGCTGTCGTCGGGGGGTGTCGAGTTTGCCCGCAATTTTTGAGCGACTTCGGGGCGAATACATGGCGTAGTTTTCACGGAAAAAAACATGAAAACAGGCGCTTCGATGCGCTGATCTTCATACATGTCCCCCTAGGTGTCCATGCCTGCTAGCCCAGAATCCGGCATTTCAGCTGTCCTTGCCAGATTTGTCCATAATCCTGTGTTCCTAGTGTCCACACCTACTGGTCCAGAATCCTGCATTTCAGGTGTCCTTGCCAGCTTGTCCAGTATCTGGTGTTCCTGGTGTCCACACCTCCGGGTCCAGAATCCTGTATTTCAGGTGTCATTGCCTTCTTGTCTAGAATCCTGTGTTTCTGGTGTCCTTTTCTAGTCTGCTCGAAATCCTTGTGTCCTTTTCTGCGGTTCTTGTGCTTTTGGTGTCCCGTTTTGCTATTCTAGAATACCAGTGTGTCTGTCTACAGTTCTGCTGTCTTGCCTTTGGCCTTAACGTCCCTGTCTGCATCTGTTCAGGCAACTTCCAGTTGCAGTCCCAAGGAACCATATCAAAATTCCAGTCATTTCTGTTATTGTACCTGTGCCTGTTGCTGTCTTTATAAAATAAAGTCATCGGAAATATGACAGTAACAGTTACATGTGTAAGGGATCAGCTCAGTGGTAGGATAACACAGGACCAGTCCTTTAGCTCTGTTTAAATGTTCAGGCATTTAATTCAGCCTTAGATAAACAGCAACATAAACGTGGGCTTAACTTCAGCCAAAATGCCGAGAAAATAAAACAGGTTTACACAGTCTGTGTGGGACACTTACAGTCCTGAGTCCAGATCAGGCCTCCAGCCTTCCTTGTCTCCAACTGAGACCGGCGTGTAGTCTGTTCTTGTGATCTTCTGCTGTGCACACCAGCACTCTCCCAGCATCACAGACAATCAATCACCCCCTCCCACCTGATCTCCAGACTTACATACAGCAGCCAAACTCTGGCCTGGACCTGAGGATGTGAAAGCAGTCACCCACCCAACTCTATGACTGCTCCTGTGAAAACCAGACCCAGACTACTTGCTGTGCAAATATACTAACAATAAAACGTGTGTCAGCAACCTACTGCCGCCGACACATGAAATTACTGGTTTTCACCTCACCAACGCCAGGGTCCTTAGTGACACATATCTCTGGTCCACCACAATCCCCTCTGTCCTCTTACATATCCCCCCTCTCTGCCCAAGGCTGGGGTTCTGGGCACCTTTACTCATCATGCAGTGCACCCTTGACAGAGCATCTGCATTACCTTGTAACTTCCCGGGCCTATGTTCTACCGAGAAGTTGAAATCCTGCAGGGCCAAGAACCAGCGGGTGACCCGAGCATTCTTCCCTTTCTTCTCTCTTAGCCATCTGAAGGGGGCAAGATCTGACACCAACCTAAACCTGCGCCCCAGGAGATAGTAACGCATGGAATCCAGGGCCCACTTAATGGCAAGGCACTCTTTCTCGATTATTGAGTAATTCTTCTCTGCCGGGGACAACTTCCTACTCAGATAGCTTACCGGGTGCTCTTCTCCATTTACTACCTGAGACAACACAGCCCCTAACCCCGCATCCGACGCATCTGTCTGAACCACAAATTCCCTGGAAAAATCCGGTGCAACCAACACGGGCTGCCTACAGAGGGCTGACTTTAGTTTCTGAAAGGCCCCTTCAGCATCCGGGGACCATTTAATCGCGGCTGACTTGGCTCTTTTGTCAGGTCAGTGAGGGGCACCGCTATCTCTGCGAACTTGGGAATGAACCATCTATAGTACCCCACAATTCCCAGGAACGCCCTGACCTGTTTTTTGTTCTGGGGACGGGGCCAGCTTTGGATGGCTTCCACTTTATTAAGTTGAGGTTTGATCACTCCTCGCCCCACGATGTACCCTAGGTATCGGGCTTCTTCCATCCCTATGGCTGACTTGCTGGGATTAACCGTGAAACCCGCCTTCCTTAACGCCCCCAGGACAGCCTGAACCTTAGACAGATGACTTTCCCACTCCTGACTAAAAATGACTATGTCATCCAGATAGGCTGCCGCATATTTCCTGTGGGGACGCAACACCCGGTCCATGGCCCTCTGGAACGTGGCCGGGGCTCCCTGTAAGCCAAAAGGCATCCGGACATACTGGAAAGACCCTTCAGGTGTGGAGAATGCTGTCTTCTCCCTAGCCTCCTTTGACAACGGAATTTGCCAATACCCTTTGGTAAGATCCAGGGTCGTGATATATCGAGCTGGACCCAGTCTCTCTATCAATTCATCTACCCGGGGCATGGGGTAGGCATCTACCTTAGACACCTCGTTTAGTTTGCGATAATCGTTACAAAATCGCCATTCCCCATTGGGCTTCGGGACGAGGACTATGGGACTAGACCACCCACTTTTTGATTTCTCGATCACCCCTAGGGCCAACATCCTTTGGACCTCTTTCGCAATGATCTCCCTGCGAGCCTCGGGCATCCTTTAGGGTTTTAAATGTACCCTTACCTGGGGGTCAGTGATTATCTCATGCTCAAATACGGTGGTTCGACCTGGGGATTCTGTAAATAAATCTCTATTCTGTAGGAGCAACTGTTTACCCTGCTACTTTTGAGATGGCGACTGGGTCTCCGCCACTTTGACCTTCTCAATGGCTGGCGTCCGTTGGGCCACAGCGCACGGGGCTTCTAGAGGGTCCCTCTCTTTCCAGGGTTTTAACAAATTCACATGATACACTTGGTAGGGCTTCCTCCTGCCTGGTTGGTGTACCCTGTAATTCACTTCGCTCACTTTTTCGACTACCTCATATGGCCCTTGCCATTTTGCAGGAAACTTGCTTTCTACTGTGGGTACCAGCACCAGAACTCGGTCTCCCTGGTTAAACTGCCTGAGACGGGCTGACCTATTATAGACCCTTGCCTGGGCCTCTTGAGCCTGGAGAAGATGCTCCTTCACAATAGGCATCACCTGGGCTATTCTCTCCTGCATTTGGGAGATATGCTCTATTACACTTTTATACGGAGTGACCTCCCCTTCCCAGGTCTCCTTGGCAACATCCAACAACCCCCTGGGGTGTCTGGCATATAACAACTCAAATGGGGAAAACCCTGTGGATGCTTGGGGCACCTCCCTGATGGAAAACAGCAGATAGGGTAGTAGATAATCCCAGTCTCGACCATCCTTTTCAACTACTCGTTTTAACATAGCCTTCAGGGTCTTGTTAAAACGTTCGACCAGCCCGTCTGTTTGTGGATGATAAACAGAGGTGCGGAGCTGGGTAACTTTTAACACTTTACAGAGGTCCCGCATCACCCTCGACATGAACGGGGTCCCTTGATCAGTCAGAATTTCCTTAGGTATCCCAACCCTGGAAAACATCTGAAACAACTCCTTGGCTATGCCCTTGGAGGAAGTATTTCTGAGTGGGACTGCCTCTGGGTACCGGGTTGCATAATCGACCACGACCAGGATATACTGATGTCCTCTGGCTGACTTCACCAGGGGTCCTACCAAGTCCATGGCAATTCTATAAAAAGGCACCTCAATAATCGGAATCAGGGGGCTGCGGAAGTGTACTACCGGGGAGGTGATCTGGCATACGGGGCAGGACTGGCAATAGTCCCGAACTTGTCGGTGAAGCCCCGGCCAATAGAATCTCTGAAGGATCCTTTCCTGGGTCTTCTCTGACCCCAAGTGCCCCCCTAACAATGGGAATGAGCCAGGTCTATCACCATCTTCCGGTATAGTTTAGGCACTACGAGTTGTTGTACCAACTCATCCTGACGTTTTGTCACCCGATATAGCAGATCCCCGTTCATGGCAAAATGGGGTACCTCTTTTCCACCCTGGGCTCTTGGGGCACCCCAATTACTATCACCACACTCCTTCGGGCCTCTTTCAACGTCTCATCCCGGAGTTGGGCCGATCCAAAGTTTTCCCAGGACACCTCTAAATCGGGGAATATCTCGTCAGGGGTTTCCTCCTCATTGTCCCCAATTAACACGGAAAAGGAAAACCCCAGGTCACCCTCTGGCTCAGTCCCGGCCGGGGTGACCGCACCCTGTAGGGGCTCCTGACTAGGCGATGGGTTCCGTGGTAGTGCCCGTTCCCACAGAGGCCAGAACAGAGGAAAATCCTGCCCAATTATAACGTCATACATTAATTCTGGGACCAGCCCTACCTGGTGGTACCTAACTCCTTGCTCTGTTTCCATGGTCACCTGGGCCACTGGGTAACCCTTAGTGTCACCGTGAATACAGGTAACACCTACTCTCCTCCCTGGGATCAACTCATGTGTAATAGAGGCGGAGAGGAGTGTTACCAGACTCCCCGAGTCCAATAGTCCTGACACCAAAGTCCCATTGACCATCAGTTGGCAGAACTGGGGACCCTTCTCCGTGCAGGGGACTGTGCCACATGCGGTGTGAGCAAACCGCGAAGAACGCCGTCCCGTCGAGCAGTGCATGGGTTCCGTAGTATGGGCCACTGGGATACCCTATGGCCTGGGGCATGGCATCCTCAACAAACCACCTCCCGGGCCTCCCCCTGTTTCAAGGGCTCTGGTCTCACCCTGCCTTTAGGGCGACCTTGCTGAGGGCTCTGTTGTCCTGGCCTCTTGCAGTCTCTCGGGCTTTCCCAGTAGACAGACTTTCGGCCCCCTGCAGGGCCTCTGGAGTTCTCAGAAGTGTGAAAATGTTCCACCAAGCCCACCAGACTATCGACCGACTGAGGGTCCCCTTGAGCCACCCAGGTCTGGATAGGTCTTGGTAGCGAATGTATGAACCGATCCATGACTACTCGTTCCACCATCTCCGCTGGGGTACACACATCCGGCTGCAGCCATTTCTGCACCAGGTATAACAAATCAAACATCTGGGACCTGGTGGGCTTGTCCGTACTATAGGTCCAGTGGTGGACCCTCTGGGCCCGTACCGCTAAGGTAACCCCAAGTCCTTCCAGGATTTCTGCTTTCAACTTTGGATACTCATTAGCATCCTGGAGGGCAAGGTCACAATAAGCCTTTCGGGGGTCTCCGGTTAGAAATGGGGTTTAAGACCTCTGCCCATTGACTTGGTGGTAGCTGTTCTTGGTTAGCCAACCGCTCAAACTCAGTGAGTCTCGACGTCCTCCTCCAGTGTCAGTTTTTGCAACGCTTCCCTCACGCTCCTTCTGGCATTATGTACGTCGCTAGTCACTGGAGGCGCTGGCTTTTCCCGAGCCTGGATATCCTGGGTCACCTGTTGAATAAGCAACCGGTTGGTTTCATGCTGAGCCTGCATGGCTTCTGCATGGGCTTGCTGTTGCTGTGCGATGAGTTGCTGCTGCACTTGTACAGCCTCTCTATGGGTCTGCTGCTGAGCTTCCATAGCTTCCTTGTGAATCTGCTGCTGCTGGGCGCTTGCTTGCACCAGGTGCTTAATGAGTTCCTCCATGGAGGCTGCTGTAGTGGAGATTTCAGTCGCGGCCTTAATCCAGGACATTACTCTGCTCCAAACAATTCACCAGCAGCACCACAGTCTCTTCAGGCCAAAACTGTGTCTGTTAGCAGTAGCAAACTTAAGGCTTCCGGCCCTGTAAATGTCGCTGCTGTACGTTCTATGCACCGTTGTATGCAGCACAACCTGTACTAGAAATGCCCATTGCATACCTCCACCAATTGTAAGGGATCAGCTCGGTGGTAGGATAACACAGGACCAGTCCTTTAGCTCTGTTTAAACGTTCAGGCGTTTAATTCAGCCTTAGATAAACAGCAACATAAACGTGGGCTTAACTTAAAAACAGGTTTACACAGTCCGTGTGGGACACTTACAGTCCTGTGTCCAGATCAGGCCTCCAGCCTTCCTTGTCTCCAACTGAGACCGGCGTGTAGTCTGTTCTTGGGCTCTTCTGCTGTGCACACCAGCACTCTCCCAGCATCACAGACAATCAATCACCCCCTCCCACCTGATCTCCAGGCTTACATACAGCAACCAAACTCTGGCCTGGACCTGAGGATGTAAAAGCAGTCACCCACTCAACTCTATGACTGTTCCTGTGAAAACCAGACCCAGACTACTTGCTGTGCAAATATACTTACAATAAAACGTGTCAGCAACCTACCGCCGCCGACACATGAAATTACTGGTTTTCACCTCACCAACGCCAGGGTTCTTGGTGACACATATCTCTGGTCCACCACAATCCCCTCTGTCCTCTTACACATGCTAATGCCACTTTAGCTGGACCAAGAAAGTGTGTAAATAAATTGTAAAGTGTATAAAGAAATGTTATGGTATATGGCCATATGTATGAAATGAGGTTCATATTATCAGTGGTTTTTGTGACTTGGTTTTATCAAAGTAGATAATATTGGAATATTTCTCCTTCACAATGCAATTTCTTTTGTCTTAGGCCTTCTCAAGTTGTAGTTGGTTTAAATATAGTACAATATTCAGATTGGGTATTTAATATTTTTTTTACTTCTGTTCAAGTATGTACTTTTATATGCAGAAATTGTGAATGCATTCTCCATTTTAATCACATCCAGAAACATTGAAAATGTATTGGTACAGATAAAATGATATAAAACAAACAATTCTTTATTTCTCCATTAAACAAGTCTACTAAAAAGAAACTGATAACGCTCACCAATTTAATGTTCTGTTAAATGTATTTTGATGGTGAGCAGATTGTGTTAAAAAATTATGAAAAAATTACAGACACCAAAACTTATACCAGACAGACCCAATTGTAGTCAACCATGTCCATCAAGCGCCGTTGGTGTCTGCCATGTAACTGATCAAGTACCACTGTTATTTTTTGCTTCCTGCTCATATGTGAACCTAAAATACATTTTCCCATAAAAAACCTATAGTTAAAAAATTATAACATAAAAATACATATTTAATATTGCTGAAATCATAATAACACAGTATAACCCAAAAGTGAATACACCCCTCACATTTTTGTAATCATTGTATTATATCTTTTCATGGGACAACCTTGAAGATATGGCACTTTGATACAATGTACAGTAGTCAGTGTAAGGCTTGTATATCCGTTTAAATTTGGTGTTCCCTCAAAATAACTCAACACACAGCTATCAATGTCTAAACTGCTGGCAACAAAAGTGAATACACTCCTCCCATTTTTGTAAATATTGTATTATATCTTTTCATAGGACAATACTGAAGATATGACACTTTGATACAATGTGAAGTAGTCAGTGTACAGCTTTTATATAACTGTAAATTTGGCTTGTCCTCAAAATAACTCAACACACAGCCATCAGTGTCTAAACCGCTGGCAACAAAAGTAAGTACACTCCTAAGTGCCCAATTTGCCATTTTGCCTCCCTGTTGTCATATGACTCTTTACTCTTACAAGGTCTCATGAGTGAATGGGGAGCTAGTGTGTTAAATTTTGTGCCATCGCTCTCATACTGGTCAGTGGAAGTCCAACATCTAGTCCAAATTGCCGGTGGAAACAAAATAACATGATTTCCAACTATCTTAATATGACTTATGCTCCCTAACCACTGAGGACGCTACACATGTGGCGAAATATGTGGGGGGAGAGGGCATTGTTAATATTTTTTATTAGATGTGTTAGGCAGCTTCTTCTAGGGCTATGTACTGCACATACACTCCCTAGCTCAAACCCAATCCTGAACAATGTCACTTTTCAGAACAGCAATGTCACTGCGCATGATCTGTAGATTTTAACTCTATTTAGGTCTTTAGTAAAAGTTAAGTTTTAGGTCTTTAGTTAGAGTTTCTTTGTATTTATATTAAGATAGTTGGGAATCAAGGTATTTTGTTGCCACTGGCAATTTGGAATAGGTATTTGAATATTACCAGCCAACTACTTTGGGTTAAATAGTGTAATTGTTAAGTTTTCTAACCAGGATGGCTAGAAACGTCCGGGTATGGCGGATCCTCTGGGCCCACCGCAGGCGCAGATGGTAACACATGCGGTGGGTAGCCGAAGTGCAGGTCTGGATAGCCAGTGCTGGAATGGAGAACAGGGCACCGCAGGTGTAGCTGGTAAACATATGGCACAGTCCCAGGATGTTAGCAGACTTGGTATGACGCCAGGTATCAATAGGTGATTAGCAGACAGGTGCAACGGCAGGAGTTCAGCACGATAAACGTACAGGTTACAGCAGCAATGCAGCAGTCAAGGGGTCAAGCTCTATGCAGGATAAACACAACAACGAACTGACCAGGAGCACAGGGAGGATGTTCCTTATGAAGGCAGAGGTCACAGGTCACTGGGCGGGACATAGGAAGCTGACTCTAGAAATGCAGAGCAGTTCCGCGTGCGTGCCCCTAGAGGGAGCACGTGTGCGCACAGGACACCAGGGAGCTGGAGAAAGCAAAGGTGACTCAGACCTGCCAGCAGGAACAACTGCAGGACTGCCAGGAATCGGGACAGGTGAGTGACAAGAGCCAGGGACACTACAGGATGCCGCAGCAGCAGCCGGGTCATGGGAGACACGGGCACGCCGCCGACAGTCAATAGCAGGGACTGCGGTGTGAACCGTTACAGTACCCCCCTTAAGCCCTCCCCTCCGGGCTAGCCGGGTACCCACAAAGCAAGCAGGGGTAACCACCTCCTCCTCGGTATCCCAGGAATATCTTCTTGGATCTGGGGAGCAGAAGCAGAAACAGTAGGCAAGGGGAAAAGTAGGTGGGAAGCAGAGGTGTCTTTACAGACCAGATGCTCTTCTTGCACTCGAGGTTCTTTCACCGAGCAGGACTGGAGCAGACGAACTTGGCAGGACATAGAAGGAAATCTTCTCCTGGTGGGAACATCCAATTCTGAGAGACACAGGCTGGATACGGGACTGTACTGGCTCCTTCAGGATCTTCTCGTTGATAGATGAGAAACGTAGGGGTTTCTCTAGATAAGAGACAGGCAATCCGAACTTCTCCAGCAGAGACGGATGGATGAAGTTCTCGGAGGAGCCGGAATCAAGCAGAGCAGGAACTTTATAGGCAGCACCAGATGAAAAACGGAGAGTGACCGGAGTGGACAGATGAGGAGCAGATGCACCATCACTCAGGGTCACCTCACCAACGAAACCTAGACACTTGGGTTTATGGGGCATAGCTGGGCGGACTCGGCAGTTCTTCAGGTAGTGATGGGTACCGCCACAGTACAGGCAGACGTTTAGGCTGCGTCGACGGGTGCGTTCCTCGCTGGAGAGATGAGCTCGGTTGACTTCCACAGGCTCATCTTGGGGGAACGCAGGTGCCAGGCGAGGTTGACTCGGGGTTTCAGGAACAAGGCGCAGAGGCTTCCGAGGCTGGGAGGACACTGGCTGCTGGCATAGCTCTAGCTCCTTCTCAGCAAAACGGATGTCAATCCGGGTAGCAAGAGTGATGAGGTCGTCCAGGGTGGTAGGTAAGTCATGACCAGCCAACTCGTCCTTGATGCGTCCATCGAGGCCCCCCCCAGAAGGCAGCAATAAGGGCCTCATTGTTCCAAGCAAGCTCGGAGGCCAGAGTACGGAACTGGATGGCATACTGGCCCTTGGTGGAGTCGCCTTGATGGAACCGGAGCAGAGAAGATGCAGCAGATGTGTTCCGCCCAGGTAGCTCAAAAATGTTACAGAAAGCGTTCAGGAACTCCTGGAGGTCCTCTGTCAGCGGATACCCTTTCTCCCAAAGAGGTGAGACCAGGCCAAGGCTGATGATGAAGGCCACCTTGGCATGGTCAGAAGGGAACTAGTGAGCCAGTACCTCAAAGTGGATTGTGTACTGATTGAGGAAGCTGCGAGACCTTTGGGGGTCTCCGGAATAACGGGCAGGCAGAGGCAGGTACTGGACATGGCAGCAGGAGATGGAACCACTGCAGGTAGCGGAGCAGGTGCCAGTGCAGACATGACTTCGTACAGACTGGTGGTGATAACAACTGGAACAACTGCTCAAGGTGGATGCCATGACAGTTCACTACGGCTATGATATCAGACAGGGTCACTCCGGCGGGATCCATATTGTATGGTTAGTTCGTGCTGTTACATTTTCTAACTGGGGTGGCTAGAAACGTCAGTGTATGGCCGATCCTCTGGGCCCACCGCGGGCGCAGATGGTAACACACGCGGTGGGTAGCCAAAGTGCAGGTCTGGATAGCCGGTGCTGGAATGGACAACAGGGCACCGCAGGTGTAGCCAGTAAATGTATGGCACAGTCCCAGGATGTTAGCAGACTTGGTATGACGCCAGATGTCAAAAGGTAATTAGCAGACAGGTACAACGGCAGGAGTTCAGCAGGAACTGGTAAACGTACAGGATACACGTACAGGGTACAGCAGCAATGCAGCAGCCAAGGGGTCAAGCTCTATGCAGGAGAAACACAACAACGAACTGACCAGGAGCACAGGGAGGAAGTTCCTTATGAAGGCAGAGGTCACAGGTCACTGGGCTGGACATAGGAACACTGACTCTTCAAATGCAGTGCAGTGCTGCGCATGTGCCCCTAGAGGGAGCACGTGTGCGCACAGGATGCCAGGGAGCTGGAGGAAGCAATGGTGACTCAGACCTGCCAGCAGGAACAGCTGCAGGACTGCCAGGAATCAGGACAGGTGAGTGACAAGAACCAGTGACACTAGAGGATGCCGCAGCAGCAGCCGGGTCATGGGAGACAGGGGCACACCGACAGTCCATAGCAGGGACTGCGGCGTGAACTATGACAGTAATTATTTAGAAGTTCAACATGGCACCTGAAAAAAAGATTTGTTGCTGTACATAAAGATGGCCTAGGCCAGTAGGGGTGAACCTAGGGCACGTGTGCCAGAGGTGACACTCAGGGCCATCTCTGCTGGCACACATGCCAGGTTGCCCACTCGCTGGCTTCCTCCACTGAGACCCGGACGCCGCTCTGGGAGGGCTCGACGTCTGGGTCACAGTGTCGAACCTGGTGCCTCCGGTAGGCACCAGGTCTAACACAGCGGGGCCCGCCGTCGACCTTCAGCACTTAGGGTCCGCCACGGCCCTGTGGTGCTCATCTGGGCAGCGCCGCGATGTAGTTACATCATCGTGACGCTGCCTCTCCTCAGCCGGAGGAGCGTCCTAGCGCTGGCCCATCATGCCACCAGTGATGGGCGGAAGAAGAACGTGTTGGGAAAGAGGTAAGGTGAGTATTAATGTTATTACTTTTATTGGTGGACATTATATTCTGCCTGTGGGAAGGGAGCTATCTATATACTGCCCATCGGGAGGGAGCTATCTATATACGGCCTGTGGGGAGGGAGCTATCTATATACTGCCTGTGCAGAGCAAGCTATCTTTATACTGTCTGTTGGGAGCGAGCTATCTATATACTGCCTGTGGGGAGGGAGATATCTGTATACTGCCTGTAGGGAGCTAGCTATCTGTATACTTCCTGTGGGGTGGGAGCTATCTATATACTGTCTGTGGGGTGGGAGCTATCTATATACTGCCTGTGGGGTGCGAGCTGTCTATATACTGCCTGTGGGGAGCTATTCACTGCCTGTGGGGACCTGTATACTGCCTGAGGGGACCTATATTTATATACCTGCCTGACTGAGGGGCCATATATCTATACACCTGCCTATTGAGGGGACTTATATACTTGCCTATAAGTAAGGAGTTGCTGGAAAAGTGAGGATTCTAAGATATTTGTGTCCAAATCTGCAAGGATGAGTGGTCGGGAGAAGTCAGCATGAAGGTGTGAACCGGATGGAGAAGAAACCGGAATGTGAACGAGTCATCGGTGAAACGTCACCTGTGAGTCTCTAAATGTGCCTGAACTGTAATCTCTGATATGTGTGCAAAGTGTAATGGTTTATATTCCATAATGGTGTGGTGTATTATTCAATCACTATGTGGTGGTGATATGAGGTCATGGTGTGTCAGCATTAATTGGTCAATTTGTGGTGATGATACGTGGCAGTATTATTCAGTCACTATGTAGTGGTGATATGTGGTCATGATGTTGTGGTATTATTCAGTCAACTGTCTGCTGAGCACCTGTGTACACTGCTATCTAGCACATATAGGTCACGAATATTCGGTATCTTGAGGGCATGACTAAAAGCACATCACTGACTACTTGTTAATTGTATCCCCAAGTGTCAATCTTCACTTTGCTTCATGAACGATATATCAATTTTCTAAATTAGGTATATTCGTCGCAGTTAGGAATCGATTTGTTAAAATATTTAGCTCATCATTAAGAGTATAAAAATATTCCAAACAATTCTGAATCTGAGTTAATCAGCACGTATCCTAATCTGGGATCACTAAAAAAATGACAGCTCCCTCTAAAAAAGCTATGGCTTGCACATTTGTTGGAAGAACCTAAACATTTTGTGAAATTATTTGACAAATTATGAAATATACAAAGATGAACATTAATATACATGAAACAAAAGCATAAATATTGGCAAACAATAGTACTTAACTTAATAGGGAAAAAAGAATCATGCCCAATTGATGGTCATAACTCTAAACCTAAATAAAAATAAAAAAAAAAAGTTTTGAAAAAATAAATATTACAAAGTAATCAGTCCCTTTGCCATTTTGCAACTTAAAAGGAAAATGCAAAAAAAGTTTAATACATAATGTGCATTTGCGTTTGTAAAAAAGTAAATTAAAAATAACCTATCAATTCTCATATTGGCTACCAACAAGGGAAAAAAAAATCCAAAGTAAAAATGTGGTTTTTTTTTGTCTTTCCCCAACCCAAAATAAAAATAACAAAGTAATCAAGTGGTTACATGTATCCCAAAAATACAATAAAAAGTAATTATCAAATAATTTACCTACTATCTTCCTTCTCAAAAAAACCTATTGGGCTATCATAGAGTCATAAATATTCGTTATGCTGTGAAAGAAGAAATAGAATTTCCATTAAAAACTGACACTGTTACTTTGTAAATCAAAGTGCAATTAGTTTTTCCATTGAATAATTTAAACAAATTTACAAAATTGTGACAGGTAATAGTTCACCTTCAGGAAACTGTTATTAAATGTTACAAAATTAATTATGCTTTATTCAATAAATGTTTGTATAAAATTATCCCAACTTTAACAATTTCTTAGGGCTCAATCATGGAGTTTCAAGTACGGATCCTTAGGACTGGTACACTAAGAATAATCAGAGCTAATACCTAACAATAGGAAAAATAAAAAAAAGTATGTCTCTCTTAAATTGTTCATGACATACAAACATTATTGAGATGAAAAATGGGGTATTTTAGTGTAAAATTAGAAATATTTATGAGAGTTTGAAAACTACTCATTATACAGATAACATCAACAATTAAAAATCTAGGCTAAAAATGTTACTTACACCTTATAATAATTGGTGTAAAAAAAAAGAATAAACGTTAGAATTGATGTTTATTTCTCTCTAACCCTAAATAATGAATAAAAATTAGCCATAAGTTGTAGGTACCCTAAGCTTGTACCACTGAAAAATATAAATCATCCCACAAAGAAGTAAGCCCTTGCCAACAAAATAAAAAAGTTACATCTCTAGGAATGTGTACATGCAAAAAAAAGTTCTAGAAAAATATGTGTTTTTTGTGCAAAATAAGTAAATTAAAAGAAATAATCCTATCCACATTTCTTATTGGCATAAACCCAACAACTGTGGAATAAAGTTAAAATGTTTTTATGAGGAGCAAAGTAAAAAATAAACAGTGGTAAAATATTTTTCTTTCTTCCCAACCCAAAATAAAAATAGAGCAAAGTAAATCAGTGAATTACAGATACTCTAAAAAAATAAATAAAATTATATTAATGCCAAATAATATACCAAACATATCAAATGAAAAAATTGTTCTGCAAAAAACAAACCATCATATGGCTATGTCAGCAGATCAATAAAAAAAAGTTATGCACTGATGAAAAGAAGAAATAGAAATAGGTGCCATTAAATACTGGGAAGAAAGCAGGTTATTTGTTGGAAGAAAACAAATGTGCATTGTATTCATTGCATTTATTTAAACTGCAAATACAAATATTCGTACAGCTAACAGTTCACACCTTCAGCAAACATGTTCAGTACATGGAACTACATAAATTGACATTGACTTCTTGATTAAGAAAAAAACCTGTTATGAATATTTACTAGTAATTACATCATAGCTTACAGACGTTTAACACATCTTCTCTATAGGCCTCAATAACATGGCAGTGTCAAGCGCAGTATCCTGTAGGCGGCAAATAAGATTTATCTTATAAATTCTAACCTTGAAGCAATATGGAAAAATTAAAAAAAAAATTTGTATGTCTCTTTATAAAGACATAATCAGATGCACAGTACAAACCCATAGTAGAAGAGTGAAGAAATCAGGCGATACCTTTTAGAGGCTAACTGAGTATATTTGATGGTGAGCTTTCGAGAGAACTAGCTCCCTTCTTCAGACATGATGTTATACAAGAAATTGAAAATTCACAGGCTTTTTATACACACAAGACATGGACCTTCAAAGGATCTTAGAATTCTTAAACATAACAAAATGCAATATAAGCAAACAAGTCATTTACAACAGGTCAAACAATTAACTATCTGGAAACTTGTGAGGCATGACAGAGTTAAGAAGAAGATGTCGCTGTTGAGTGGGGCAAGTTTCTTAAGCCGGTTTTTCAATTCCATTCTTGAGCGGTACATTGTGGTATCTTCTACAAACCCATAGCAGTTTGTAGAGTTAGAAATGAAAGACTTTAATGTCTTTTTGGCCACAGCATGACTGACAATTCTGGGCTGAGGTTCTGCTGCATAGTTTAGTGTTAGAAGCGCTATCAGTACTATAAAATATAATTTTACCATACATACATACAACATTACAAACTATATACTGTAGATGATGGTGGCAGTGTAAATCCCAACATAGCACAAACAGCAGCAGCATAGTGATAAAAAACTAAGGCTATGTTTACATCAAGTTATATGAACACATTTCGTGTATGCAAATGGAAAGCTTCTGGCACATGCTTTATATGTTTCCATAGGGCCTTCAAAAGCCATAACTTTTTTATTTTTCCACCTACATAGACATATTATTTTGCAGAACAAGATATGCTTTATAATGGTGTCATTTACCGTACTATAGAATATACTTGTAAACTGTAAAAAAAATTCTAAGCAAAAAGTGAAAAAAACCAACTTGCGCTATGTTTGCGGGGGGTTGTTATAAGGGCGTTCACTCTTTGGTATAAATGATGTGTTAGTTGTATTATGAAGATTGATACGATTCTGGCAATACCAAAATGTAAGGTTTTCATTATGTTATAGTACTGTAAAAAAAAAAATCCAGTTTCTATTTTTTCATTTGAGCCACAGCATCATTTTCTGCAACCAAGAACTTTTTTGTACTTCCACCTATGGGCCTGAATGTTGGTACATTTTTTGAGGGCTGAAGTATACTTTTTAGCGTTACCATTTTGCAACTTTTTTGACCCAATTTTTAAGGGGCCTTAAAGGGGTGTTATCGTTTGAGCTGCTCGTGCTGTTCAGCTAATTTTCTCAGATTGATTTTGAAATCCAGGGGCGTGTCTCTCCTGTCAGCAGGCGTGTCTCTCCTCCCAGGAGGCGTGTCTCCCCTCACTGAAGAACTGTGACATCATCATTTTCTATAAAGCAGGGGATGCAGAAGGTTGTCTGGATATAACAGCTCTGTAGCCTCCTGCATGCTTATGTCTGCAGCCTTGAGGCTCCAAACTCCAGCAAGCAACTGTCATATGTCTTAGCTGCTGGCTTTCAGTTGTGTGTAAACTGTTACTTCTAGTGGTGTTCATCCAAATTGTATTGACAACAGGCAGAGATCTTTACTCAACTACAAATGTCAGCTTCAAGAAAAGATCTCTGTTTCCTGTCAGTGACATGTGTGTGAAAATAATGGGGGGAGAAGCAAATCAGCTTTGAGAGAAGGACCTGCTCAGCTTGTAACTAACTTGGGCTGGTGGTCTAGAGGTAGAGCAGTAGTAGAGTATTGCTTTTACAACAAAGGGGTTTGGAGTTCTAGTCCCTCACAGGGTATATTTTTTTCCCCCCCTAAATTCTACACATATGTAGAGAGACCTAAAATATATATGTCAATCTCTATAATGATATATATACACATATATAGCTCCCCTATATCATGCCTCATCCCCCAGAATATATGCATTGTATCACATATGTTGGAAGTGCTTGGTGTGACTGCAAGGATAGGACACTATATAGGGGAGCTTTGTGTGTGTATATGAATAAAATTATAGATGTATACACATATATTTTCATATCTTTACATATGTGTACAAATTTTAAAGAAAAAAAAAAAAAACTACTGATGGGGCTTGAACTCCCAACCTCTGTCTTTCAAGGTTAATCACCTAAGCACTGCCCTATATAAGCAAATTATACAGATGCAGTGTTGAATCCTTATGTTATACACTACAGGTGATGATGCCATAAGGAGGCGGGGCTTGCATTCGATCTAAGGAACAGAACGCCTTCTTTTCCAAGTAGCAGCTTAAGGACTGGATCTGTGAGGAGGTTAGTCAACCTCTTGGCAAAAGCCCCTTAAACAGCCAGTAATTGCCCAGAACATTGACCCTAAAGCTTGGAGATGTACATAGAGCCAGCAGACTTGGTTTCACTATCGATTTTAACAGCTCAGAGGGGAGTAAACACAGAGTGTGCAGGCAGCCAATCACAGCGCAGGGGGCGTGCCCAGGGCGTTTCCTGTCTAGGGGCGTATCCCAACAGGCTGAATGAAATGTCAGCCAGCCAATCACAGTGCAGGGGGCGTGTCTAGGGTGCGAGAATCGACCAGGGGGCGTTCTGACCAGCAACAGCAGAAATAGAAGACAGATTTACAGCGATGCTTATATCTGCTAAACCAAGTGACAGAGGTAATGCAACCCAATTACAAAAGTGCTTATTTTTACTGTCCCCATAATCTGAGACATGATCTTTGTAACGATAAAACCCCTTTAAATGACTTAAAAAGTTGGTTGATTTGAACTTTTAATATTTTTTATGTTTTTAATATTTTTAAACATTACTATTTTTTTTTTACTTGTACATTGTGTCCCCCTAGGGTACTAGACCGCTATGGGGCTCTATCATTAGTACACCTTTCTGCCATAAGGAAACATGGTGGCGATGGAAGCCTTCACAAGGCTTCCAACCACCATGTTAACTGATTGGCGAGATCGCTGGGTGCCGCAAGGCAACCGATCAGAGTGTGAAATGGTGCACGGCACAATTTCTCATACATTTGGGCGCTGCGACTGAGTTCCCCACAGCGTCTTAAGGGCTAAACAGCAAGAAACAGAGCTGGCTCCATTCCCTGCTGTTACTGGCGGCTGTCAGCTGCAATTAGCAGAGCAATCCCAGTACATAGACCCTTACTGACAATATGACTCATATGTCAAATGTCGGTAACAGGTTAACAGTCACCTCCACCAAACCTTTCCTGTTGCTGCAAAAAAGGTTTGCAGACTGTAGCAGAGGAATTTTGTACTATTCCTCCCTGCAAATGTGTTTAACGTCATCAATATTTCTGGAATGTCTTAAAGGGAACCTATCGCTTTGAAAGCAGGAGTAGCTGAGCAGACTTATATGTAGCTTTGTAGGAAAAGATTCAGTACAACTTGTATTTTATTAATATGAATCCTGGCCTATTCTGGGATAATGAGTCCAGTAGGTGGTCTTACTAGTTATTGTCAGCCAGAGTCATTCAAGTCTGTAAATCACTGATAACACTGCCCATTGGACTCCTTAACCCAGAATAAGCAGGGATGTAAATTAATAGAATACATCTTCTACCGAATCTTTTGCTACAAAACTGTATATAAACCAGCTTAGCTCTTTCTGGTCTATAACATACTGCAAGCAATTCAGATGGCACGTTCAATGTCGAAGGTTCCCTTTAAGTATACAGCCTTCTTCAGGTTATGCCTCCGTATCTCCCCTTCCCGACATTGGACTTACCCATACATCCTAGCGGAAAGTGACTTCCTGCAATTGGACATTTGGGTACATCTTGGACATGTATATTACAGCTGGCCACTTAGCTGCCACGACCGGGCATAGTGATTGACTATAATGCTGTGTACTGCTCTCCAATGTAACAGTGATCTGAAGATCAATGTGATAAGGATTAGATAACAGAGAAATGTCAACTCTCCTGTATGTATCACTGCTTCAGCCACTTTGTCAGCTTACTAAAGTTTTGACACAGCCCGAAAACAATTGTCTGTTCTTTTGCAAGCTTCAAGCTCATGGTCAGATATGAAGAGATACTTACCTGATCTTATGCTAAAGGATAAATACAATTCGTGTTGAAGGACTTTGCTAAACAATAATAAATACTACTGGGAAACTTGCTAATGATATGTCCTTAAATATTTTAATAAACGGTATTGTGATTTCCGCTCTCTATATCCAAATATAGGAAATAACATATTTAATTCGGATTACCATAGTATTATTTTAAAGGCAGTTGGCCTGATCCATTTGGCATCTCTTAGGTGGGCATGGCTACAATATTGATGAAAGAGATATCTGTGCCCCGACTTACTGTGTAAGGATAACGGGTAGGACAGACGAGGCCACAAACACAACGCTGCAGGTAACAAGCTTATCTTACTTCCTAACTTCCTTACTTAACCTCTGTCTTCCCTGAGTTTCCTCTGCATGTGTTGGAGCATGGGTGTCGTATAGGTCCTTTCCTGTAAATGCCATGCCATATTATTTAGTACGGAAGAACTGTAATACTATAGTATAATATGTCTCCTAATGATACCTTTGTTGCAATTTTTGGATTTGCGGTTTTCTGTATTTTTGTGCTCTAGGTGTTATACAAACACAAGGAAGGTAGAAGAGGGGGATCTGGACCTCTCTTGCACCTCCTAAGTAAATATACTACGAGATGAATACCCTTGAAATTTAATGTATGAAGTCCGTTTGAAGGGGAAAAGTTTCCAAACCAGGCACTCTACTTGAGGAAGGAAGCCCATTTGGATTGAAACAGGAGGGGAAATTAAAGTTATAACAAAGAGCTCAAGAATGTGGGTAACCAATTGACCAAAAATGAGGATTTTAAGAAGGCAAAGCAAGTAGTGTCAGACAGAGCAGGAACAGAGTGGAAAAAGGCATTGAGAAAGTGATACAAAAAATAGGGGGATGGGAGGGACAATGGTTGGATTCTAAAAAAGTGGTAGAAAATTTAGAGGGATTTCGAAGTTTGGTTGAAGGTTCATGCGTTAGATGAACATGTGAAAAAATGGTGTCAAGTAGCGGAAGATTTAGAAAGTGAAAAATTGGTAGCTGGTGAGAAACCACTGCCATATCTTTCAGACCAGAAACCGACTATCTTTCTTGGTGGCAGAGTCCAGTCTGGCCAGATGAATCTGCCCCAGATATGGCCAGCAAAATCCAGATTAGTATAGTACCTGTTTTAATTGTGGTATACCAAAACCTAGAGGAGGAGGTGAATATCATGTCCTCACTAAAACTCACCGTGCTGCATCTTAGCTGAGCAGCTTCACAGAGAGAACTGCAGCTGGAGCTGACACCACAACCCCCTGCTCAAGCCTCTAGTTTATCAACAGAATATGACAGCAGAGCTGTGTATGACTGGTGTCCTTGGACACCGCAAGAAGCAAACGTTTAATAACAACTCTCCCAGACTCACTCCTGAAACCTTTGCCTTTTGCTCGCCAATTAGCCACCATCCAACAGACTTATTCAGCAGCCTGGCAGGACCTGGGTTATGATGAAGGCGGTCCCGTGCCACAAAAACTTCTTGTGCAGGCATTTGTAATTGGACTTAATCTTCTCATACAGCAAAAGTTGAAGATATGTGCACCTACATGGCGTACTGAGAGGTTGGAAACCCTTGTCACAGCAGCTAGGAGGATGGAGTTGAATAACACCCCCAAATCACAGGGCAAGGCAATGGTAATGGTCAACTAGCCCTCTGTAGGGACCCCTGGAAGGGAGTTTAAATGCTTCAACTGTAGCCATTCCGGTCACTTCAAAAGAGAGTGCAGAGCTGAGAACCTCGGATTCTTTGCCCCCTCATCCAAACAGCCAGCCCAGCCCATAGTAAATGGGCAAGCCCATTCTTGTTCCGACCAAGTTTGGTCCACCAGGTTGTTTGCAATACTCTATAGCATCAGCCCCATCAGCACCATTTCTTATTGACATGGGGGAAGCCAGATCAGTCAAACATAAAGAATGGGTAGCTAATGAAATGCTTTCTGATGATTACTTTACTACTGTAGGGTTGGATGGCAACGATACGTGTTGTAACTTAACTATTCTCCTTACCTGCCACATTGGTGATAATACCATTATTACTCATTTTGTGGCTTGTGAAACATGCCCAACATCCCTTTTGGGAGCTGATGTTTTGGCTGCACTAAATGTTAACATTGAATACTGCTCCAATGAGACTGTCTCTTTAAAACTTGCTGCAGATAATGATGATGTTGCATACATACTAGCTGCTCTCGACTATGTACAGAGCCCAACGTTTCTTCCTTTAACCACAAGCCAAAAGCTCATGTTGCAGAAGGTAGCCTCCTGTTTGTGGGCCACATTGGGCTCCTTTCAGTACCCCTTACTGAAGTCCATCTAAAACCCGGGTGTACTCTTCCATGTTTGAGACAGTACCCCTTGACTGTAGCACAAAATGATAGCATTGCACAGAAGATCTCTGCTCTTCTGGAAGCAGGGGCATTGATTAAGATAAACCCCCAGCAAACATGCCTCTGTTTCCAGTAAAGAAGAAGTCCATACTTGGTCAGCCTGCCACCTACAGGTTTGTTCATGATTTACAAGCCATCAGTGCTGTCACTATAATATTAACCCCCGTCGTAGCAAACCCCCACACATTGTTGACTCAGATAGCGCCAACAGCTACGTTTTTCAGTAATTAACCTGGATAATGCCTTCTTCAGCATACCCCTGCACCCAGAGTCCATTCCCTTTTTGCTTTTACTTTCCAAGCACAGCAGTAGGCTTGGGCCCACTTACCCCAAGGGGCCCAAAACAGCCCTAGCCAGTACTCTCAAGCCTTGCAGTCTGTATTGAGTTTCTGGTCTCCTCTGTTAGAAACTTCCCTTCTTCAGTATGTTGATGATTATGATTATGCTCTTAGCAGCCCCCACTGAATTCACCTGCCAATAGGCCACTATCTCCCTTTTAACTTTTTTTTGCAGAGGAAGGTTGCAAGGTGGCACAAGACAAACTCCAACTCTGCCAACAAAAGGTCATATTCCTAGTACATTGCAATGAGTCTGGCTCATGTCACCTCACATCTGAGCGTGTTCAGACGATTCAGTCCCTTAAGATTCCAAAAAGTGGTGAAACAGCTTTGTACCTTTTTAGGTCTTGTCTCCTTTTCAGCTTTGGATAAGGAATGCATGAGCACAAATGTAGGCCTTAAATGATTGTTTAACCTCTGCCCCTTTTTCCATCACCCCTGAGGCAGTAGATAGTTTTTACTTTCTCAAACTGATATTCATGGCATCTGCTGCATTGGGCCGTCCTAAATACATGCTTCCTTTCAGACTCTACTACATGGAGCTTGCAGACCACGCTAATGCAGTGCTGACTTAGGCACACGGCTCCCACCAGAGACCGGTGGCCTATTACTCTGGCCAGGTGTTCCCTTTGGCTAATCCTGATTGTGAGCTTTTTCAGATGGTTCACGAAGCCTGGGAGAGGATGGCAGATGACATACTGGATATGTGTTCGTCACCCAACATGAGGTAATAAAAGCAGAGTCACTTCTCCCTCATATATCAGCGCAGGAAGCAGAACTGACAGCTCTCACTGAGGCATGTAGACTGGCAGATGGTAAACGGTAATTGTCTATACAGATTCAAGGTATGCTTTCGGGGTAGCCCATGATTATGGTCCAATCTGGAGGGCACCAAATTTCCTTACTTCCACAGGTAGTCAATAAAAATGGTGACGCTATAAACCAACTGATGCAAGCCCTGCTACTCCACTCCAAAGTTGCAATCATTAAAGTCAAAGCGCATACCACAGATTGAACACCAGAAGTTTGAGGAAACCGCAAGGGGGACAAAGCTGCACGGGAAGCAGCCAAGCAGCCATGGCGTTTGACAACGATGACTACAGAAGCCATGTTGGTTTGCAATGACCCAGTGATGCCTGAGGCCTTAAAGACTTTTCAACATCAAGCAGATGCAGAAGAAAGAAAGGCCTTTACTAGGGTAGGTGCATGGACCACTCTTGATAGACTACAAATGGTAGGAACTTGAACTGTGTTACCTAGGGCACTGTTTCCCTTAATGGCACAAGCCATACATGGACAGGTTCATTTCTTAAAACAAGCTATGATGGACATTATCACAAAAGTGTGGTATGCACCGGGTGCAGTGACTGGATTTATTTGTTCCTACATGACATGTGCTCTGGCAAGTGCCACTGCAAGAGCTACAGCCAAAAAACTGATATCAGAGGTAATATGCCGGGACCTGAGGTAATGGAATCAGACAGAGGAAGACATTTCACAGGTGAAGTTATGTCTGAAGTACTAAGCAGTTTGGGGGTACAGCAGGCCTGCCGCACCCTTTACCACCATCAGAGTAGTGGGAAGGTAGGAGGGTTAAATTGTTCTCTGTTCAGTACATCCCTAACAAGAAAACTAAGCTCTCACCATTTGAGATACTGTTTTGGAAATGCACCAAGGTTGGGCCTGTATTTTCCTCAACAACTGCCACTTCACCATGCAGAGCTGGCCCTATATGTCTCAGCATTAGATGCTAGATTAACTCAAGTGCATAAACAAGTGTACTCCATTTAAGATCCAGATGCTGACCAATGGAGTCATAAACTGCAACCTGGAGATTGGGTGGTAACCAGAAAGCACGTTGGAGGAAATCTTGAAGCAAAGTACGAGGATCCATATCAAGTGCTGCTGACTACAGCCACTTCAGTAAAGCTGGAAGGAAAATCAAATTGGATACATGCCAGCCATTTCAAACCTGTGATTTCATCTCCAACAGGGGAGAAAAGAGGAGAAAGTGTTTTACTTTCTTTTTGTACATTTGATACCTATTGCTATCGAAGGATTCTCTTCCCTGTATACACAAAACAACTATGAGAACAGGTTCTTAAAACACCATGCAGTAATATGGGAAGGAATGAATAACGACATCAATCTTACTGACTGATGGCTATGTACACACTCCTCTATATCATCTGAAAGTCTCCCATATTTGGCCATACCTGTATCATGGGGAGAGTTAAGGGGATGGGGAAACTGTTTAGAGAAATTGGCAAATAATGAGTTAAGGAACACCACGTTGCAAAACACCACCGTAGCCATCCCAGTAGTAGGGTGGATAACGCTCCCATGATGGCAAGGAAATCTTACCAGTTGAAAAGGTAGTAGCCAGTGTATGGCTCGCAAGATAGCTAAGTGGACTCCCCAGAAAAGGAGCAGGATAGAGAGCTTCGGAAAGTTCCCATCTGAGAGTTTGCAGATAAGTTTTAAAGCTACCAGTGATATCCTAGATGCACTTAAACCCTCAATTCTGGAAATATATTTACACAACACCACTTGGGAATATGGGAGCTTGTTCCCTGAAGGAAATAAGACTATATGACTCAGGTTATACACCATCAGTCCCACCTGTGGAAACCCAGATGCTGGGTGCTGTAGCCTCCTTGGACAAATACCTGAGTGGTGTATGTTAAAAAGATGTGACCATCCTCGTAGAATTAGCACACCGGCTGGTGTTACAACACTCTGCCTTTTGGGACTTACCTCCTGAGGTTTATTGCTTTTGTGGATACAAGGCCCTGAAGTGGTTGCCTGTAGCTGTTAGTGGTTCCTGAACATTGGCCCCAGCAACATTTATCATACCTGCTGATCGTGTAGACCAACTCAAGTTTTCTAGACACATGTTACACAAGAAAGCTGTAGATAACAAACCGAGACCAGATGGTAGGCTACATCTGGTTCAGATGAGTGTAAGTAACAAAACAGTCAGCGCCTTGTTTTTGTTCCCTATGGTCATACAAACCTGAAAAATAGAGACAGTTGGTAGATTTACACATTTTCCTTCCTTAATCCAGTAAATTGGTTTAGAGGGTGTTTTGCCAACTATTTTAAGGGGTCGGATACAGCTTTAAAGAATGCAACCTCAAATGATTTATTAACTTTATTATATGAAGAATTTAGTGATTACATAAGACTAAAAGAAGATAGTATGATATTGCATACACTTTTGCATTATACAGATTACAAAGACAAAGCACGCATAATATGGATTACAAGGGTTAAATACTTACATTCCACCTATATACAGGTCAAAGCTTCACCAGGAATGACACTTCATCTATTTATAACATCAGCTGGGAGAAGTGGGCCAGCAAAGATAGAGATATTCCTGGGATACAACACTGTGGTAGGTGAGGCATCACTATATAGATCACAGTTCCAGCTGCTTAAAAATTCGCAGCAACCTTTTTCCGTGTACATCTAATTTGAAAAACATGCCTGCGAAACCCATTGGCCCGCAATCTAACAGATCAGTATTTTTCCATTTTAACCCCCCCCCCCCCCCTCCGAATGGCCAGTTCTTCACAGGTTAACCTGGTACTGGAAAAATCCATCACCGGATGTTGAACAACCCCTGGTAATAAGCCACGAACACCTGCATTCCCATGACTTCTCCCTAGACATTGCTGGGTAGTATTATAAACATTAGTTGTTCACACCAATACAGAGCCATGTGGCTACTTGTTACAGCGTTCTAACAACAAAGTCATGTGAGAAACCCGGATAACAGACCTATGTGTACAGGGTTATGTGGTCTCTCACTAAGCATTACCAGGAGTTATGGAAATTTACAGCTTAAAGACTAGCTCTCTAATATTTTTAAAGAGATACTGTCAATATGGATTCAGGATGGTCAATTAATATCTTAGCACTAAATGGATGGCTTATGGGAATAATGCAATGTGTGTTATTGCTTTTAGTATATGTGATGATTAAAGCTATTTTACACTGTTTCTCAAAGGCATGCAAAAGATCACAGAAACATTGGCGATTGAACCTGCTTTGAAACCGTGCTGAGCAAAAGGAGAGCAGACCTCAATCAAAATAGTTGTGTTTTCAGGGCTCGCCATAGTGCAGGTCAGGGACCTGAAACCAGTTATCAGCAGTTAGGACTATTGGGCAAGTCTGATAAGGAAAGAAAAACACCTGTCTGGATTTAGAATAGGCTCGTCTGTATCACAAAAGGAGGAAGAAATTGATAGGGATTAGATAGCAGAGAAATGTCGGCTCTCCTGTATGTATGCATTTTGTCAGCTTTTCACACAGCACGAGAATAATCGTTTGTTCTATTGCAAGCTTCAAACTCATGGTCAAATATGAGAATATACTTTTCTGATCTTAAACTAAAGGATGGATACAATTCGTGTTAAAGGACTCTGCTAAACAATGATGAATACTACTGTGAAACTTTCCAATGTTATGTCCTTAAATATTTGAGCGTTGCTTTTAATAAATGATATTGTGATTTCTGCTCTCTCAGAGTCCTGTTGTCATTTTACTCTCTATATCTGGATATATGAAATAACATTTTTAATTCGGACTACCATAGTATTATTTTGAAGGCAGTTGGCTTTATAAAATGTTACAAGTCCTCTATGGGGAAAAGTAGTACAACAATAGTAAACCACAAACACAAAAATAAAATAAAAACATGAACACCTCCCTTTTCCCCTTTCTAGATGCCAATCCCCCAGAAAAGATCAAAAATAAATAAAGTACGTATGTTTGGTATTGCTGTGTGCGTAATGACCTACCCTATAAATCTGTCATATTATTTAACCTGCATGGTGAACACTGTAAAAAAAGGGCTATACAATACATGGAAACCTCTAAAGAAGCACTCATGCTATCTATCATACATGAATAAAAACTTTGAGATTCTTAGTTCACACGTTTTGATCAAAAAATGCTTAAGCCACCCCCGGCTTACAACAAAAAAAACACCAACCTTGCAAGCATACTGCACTGATATAACAGTCTTATTTTTCTCTCCATATTTATTTTTCTCTCTGGATTATGGAGGTCGGTTGACCCAATGCGAAGTCTGAATTTGGCTCTATTGAGAGGTAAAGATAGCGTAGGACCACCCGCCTTGAGATCCCGTTGTAAGCCGGGGGTGGCTTAAGCATTTTTTGATCAAAACGTGTGAACTAAGAATCTCCAAGTTTTTTTCACCGTAAAAAAAGTCACAGAATTGCCATTTTCCTTCATCCCGCAGGACATGAAATGGAATAAAAAGTGATCAAAAATGCATATAAAAGTCAAAGGTGTACCATTGAAATCATCAGTTCATTCCACAAAAAAATTCCTTAAACAGTTCTGTATGTGGAAAAATAGAAAAATTCTGGCTATCAGAAGATAGTGATGGATAAATATTGTTTTACATAAAAACACTTTTTTTAAAGTGCTTCAGCATAAATAAACTACATAAATTGGGTATCGCTATAATTGTATTGACTCACAAAGTAATACTAACTTGTAACATATACCGCATGTGGAGCGCTGTTAAAAATAAAAAAACACTACTAGGATTGCAATATTTTTTAACCCTGCCTTCCAAAAAGCAGATTTAAAAGCGATCAAAAAGCTTGTCCCCCAAAAAATGATACCAATAAAAACATCAACTCATCCGGCAACAAACAGGGCTATGCGCAGCTCCGTACACAGAAAAATAAAAAAAGTTATGGCTCTCAGACTATGGCGATGCAAAAACATGTTTTCCCTTTTGAATAAGTGTTTTTATTGTGTAAAATCAGTAAAACATAAAATACAAATTGGGTATTGCGGTAATCATATCAACCTGCTGAGTAAAACTAGCATGTCATTTATACCGCATGGTGATCGTTGTAAAAAAATAAAAAACACTGCCAGGATTGCTGTATTTTGTTTAAAACATCTCACAAAAACCTTCACAAAAAGCGATTAACGTGTCATCTGAACCCCATAATGGTACCAATAAAAACGTAAACTCATCCCTCAAAAAAAGCCCTTAATCAGTTCCATATGAAACTTTGATGACATAAAAACGCAATTTTTTACAAACGCATTTGTATGGTGTAAAAGTAATAAAGCAGAAAAAAATATATAAAATTTATATCATTACAAATGTACTGACCTACATAGTAAAGTTATCATGTCATTCATACCGCATGGTGAATGCTGTAAAAATTCAGCCCAAAAAACAACATTGGAACTGCGTTTATTTCCCCCATTTTCATGGCCCAGTTCTAAAAACAACTATGGAACATCCGTGCGCCCAAATTGCAACATTTACCCCTAGATGAGATCCCTGAGGCATGATGAATCCAATATGGGGGCGACTTAAGGAAGGTTTTACCTGTTCTGGTACTTTGGTGGCTTTGTAAATGCGAAATGGCACCCACCCAAATCTGCGTTGCAAAAGCCATTTAGTGATCTCTCCCTTGTACGCCTTGCCAGGTGCACAAACAGCAGTTTGTACCCACATTTAGGGTACTGACGAACTTGACAGAAATTACTTAACAAACTTTGGAATTCTATTTATCCAGGAATCCTTGTAAAAATGAAACATTTTTAGCTAATGTTGCAGATTGTTGGAAAAAATATTTTTTTCATTTTCACAGCCTAATACTAAAAAAAATTGTGAATCACCTATGGGGTCGATACACTACACCCCTGTATAGTTTCCAATATGGGGTCTTTTTATGGGTGTTTATTATGTTTTAGCACCAGCAAACCTGAAAATTTTTTAATGAATATGAGACCCAAAAGTCCAGTAGGTGCTCCTCCTATTCTGAGGCTTGTGGTTGAGCCAAATAGCGCACTAGGGTCACATATAGGATATCTCTAAAAACAGTAGAATTGGGTGGAATCGATGTAGAGTTGCATTTCCCTAGTCATGTCTACTGTGTCCCAGTGAATAATAGATAAAAATTGAAAATCTGCAAAAAAAAGTGAAATTTTGAACTTTTACCTTCACTTTGATTTAATTTCTGTGAAACACCTAATCAGTAAATAAACTACCTAAATGCTGTTTTGTTTACATGAAGGGGGGGTAGTTTCTTAGATGTAATAATTTATTCGGATATCTAACACACAGGCCCCTCAAAGCCACATCAGAACTGGACTGGCCCCTAGAAAAATCAATGTTGCAAACTTTCTTGAAAATGTGAAATATTACTTCTATTGTCGTAATAAATAAAATGACTTTTAAAAATTGATGCCAACCTACAGTAAACATACAATAGTTAGAAACTATTTTGTGTGAAATAACTATCTGTCTTATATGCAGAAATTTTGGAACTTTTGAACTTTTTCTAAATTTTGATATTTTTCACAAATAAACAAGGATTTTATGGACCAAAGTTTCTTACTAGCGTAAAGCACAAGGTGTCACGAGAAAACAGTCTCTGAATCACATGAATAGATAAAAGTATCAAACAGTTATTCTCACATAAAGTGACACATGTCAGATTTTAAAAACAGGGCTCTGTCAGGGAGGTCAAAACCGGCTGCGATGGTAAAGGGTTAAGGTGTTGGGAGACACATAGGCCACGCATTACTCACTGGCAAAATAAGATAAAGAATTAAGCTTTAAGTTAAATCTGACCTTGAAGAGCTTTGAAACATGATTTGGGATTTAAGTCAAGGTAGAAACTCCTCTATTATCTGCAGACAGCTGATTTGGAGAAAGCTACTTTCAGTGGGTGGCACTAGAGACATCATTCTTCCTTCTGGGAGTAAGCCCTTTTCCATACCAACCATACTTTAGTCGATTTGCCTGTGCCTTTTGGGCCATAATCTTGTTGCATTACCCCCCATCTTATCAGATTAAGGTCATGGATGGCTACCATTACATTCCCCTGTAAAATTTTTGATTCACATTTGAATTCTTTGTTTTTTAAATGGTTGTCTTCCAAGCATTAAGGCAGCAAAGCAGCCCCAAACTATACTGCCTTCTTTACGTCACAGTTAGGGTGATGTTTGTTTGTTTCCTTTATTTAAACAGAGAATTGTACATTTTTGCTTAAAGAGTTTCCAAAAAGACACTGAAGCACATCTCACATTTCCTCAAGACCACTTAATGCTTCCTCATTTCCGAAAGTGCTTCTAGCAAAATGTTCTATGGACAGATAAGACATAAGTATAACATTTTAGCACACACACAATGCTAGGTTAGTCTATAAATGTGATTTATTAGACCACATTTTATCAGTAATCAATGCTGATATCCAGATAATTCACAAGGGTTTACATACTGTTTTTGCAGCTGGATATTCTTCTTACATTAGTCTTTTATAGATTTCTAAATGTCTGCACTTTCTCCTGCATCCTGAAGCTGCTTTACAATCCTATGTACCTTATAAATATTATACACACATTAAAAACATTCACCTATGCACAATTTCTGAAGTTCTGCTTTTTAGATTAATTTCTCATACATCATACAAAATACAGCTACTGTACTGTCACTAGAAATCAGCAGGGAAGCTAGAGACACAGAGAGATGAGGTGATTCAATCAAGATCTCATGAGGTAAGCATTAGTTTTCAACCAGTCAGTCACATTTTGGCAGACTACTGACTTTAGCTCTGTTCAAGTTAATAGTTCTATTGTGTTGCTTAGAAACCTGTTCTGACAGTCACTCAGATGCTCTGCTTTCTTATGTGGGTTAAAAAATATTACATTTTGTACAGATCGGTTAACTTTTATGGCAACATGTCTGAAAATTGGCGTCACCGCGGCAGTTTTTAGGCGCATTTAATCAGTGTTAAGTGCACCAGAAAGAACAATACTCTCAAACATCTGGCATCTGGTACACTTTGCATAGTAAACTTAATGCACCTAAAAAGGCGCATTGTGCAGTCGAGGCGCATGGGGCCACATGTATGAAAACTGTCTTGGTCTAAGACTTTCCTTGTTGCCCATGGCAACCAATCAGAGCCACCCCTTTCACTTCATATAGGGCTATGAAAAAATGAAAAGGGTGGGCTAATTTGTTACTTTGGGCAACAAGTAAATTCTTAGACCAAGACAGTTTTCATACATCTCCCCCATAGTGTATCACTGCTAATGTATGTAATGTGCCCAGATAGGCACATTGCGTTATGGAGGCGCACAGTGTATCATTGCTGCTATATTTAATGTGCCTTTTTAGGCCCAATACAATGTGTCGTGCCCGGCGTATAATGTGCCTAGTTTTGGTATATTACAGTTCATTTATATTGAGAATATGGTGTCACACTTTTTAAATACACCAACATTCGTATGGCGCATTCGTATTGGGACATGTCGCCCTTAATATTTGGGTAAACTGTAAGTCCTTTGTATGTGTTGTAATGATAGGGGATATGCGCATATCTGATAATCACATGTTATCTAAGAAATAATATTATTGTCTCAATTTCTATTTCACTTATGCTAAAAAGGAAACTTACTTGTTTAGCAGATTTCTTTTCACAAATATTTTACTAAATGTATAGCTAATTTGTTAGGTCACGTCCCCATGGCACAGGACAAATACCGGTCGGTTTAACCTATTTGTACTGCTTTCGGGCAGTGCACTCGGCCGCAGGGGCATGGCTTTTCTCCGCGATTAGCGGAGAAAAGCCCTCCCCCCTCCCATTGACATGTTCATATTCTGGCCAAAAACCGGGTGGAAGAATGAACATGTTCAATGTTTTTTCGGACCGCTGGCTGTCTGAAAAACCGCGGGGCGGAAAACCCCTGCATTGGGGACCACTGAGTGGGTTTTCCATAGAGTTCCATTTTAAAGTTTTTCTGCCGGTTTGCAGACGGTTTTCAAAACCCATGCAAACCCATGCCGTGGGGACAAGCCCTTATATAGCTACTGAGTCAAAATAATAAATATTTTTTAGCTAGGGAACTATTAGACTCTCTTATGCACTGTGATCCCAAAAAGGGACTTCTTCCAATCAGTATGTGAATTGCAATAATGCTGATTGAGTAGAGCCTCATAGAGACAGGCCTATCCTGCTGCACTGACCAGGTTTTCTATTTATCAGAGAAATGAATGTCTCCTAGAATTCCTGAACTCCTGCCTAGAAGGTCATAGAACTACTGTCCTTAGTGCTCGTTTGTGTAACTCCTTAGGGTATGTTCATATAGTGAATTGCAAGTGTATAGCTGCGCATACTGTGCGAGCCGCTATACTCTTGCTGCTTAATAAGTTCAGCAAGCGTGTACTTCTAAAGTACTCCAACTGCCATTCACTTTCCCAGGAAGAAGTGACGTCACTTCTTTCTCCTGGCGCGTATTGGGCGCCAGGGAAAACGGCAGGTATTCGAAGCTTTCAATTAGAGCTATGAACTACCATATTTGTAGGGCGTACTTTGTGCAGATTGTAGCGCAATTATGCAGCGTATTACACCCCACAAATATGCCATGTGAACATACTTGGGGTATGTTCATATGGCATATTGGGGCCTTACATATTGCAGTGTGTACTTCTAAAGCGTGGGGTACGCATTCACTGCTATCATCCCCAGCGTGTAAAAACCAGGAAGAAGTGACATGTCCCTTCTTTCTATGAGAGCTATAAATTACCATAATTGCAGGTTGAATTTCGGGCTTATTGCAGCCCAAATGTAGTTAGCATACCCTTACAGTCAGGTAGATCTACTTTTTTAAAAGTCACCTGTCTTTTATGTTTTCAGATTTTCCACTTACGGAGAAAAAAAATTAAGCACCCAGAAATGTATTTCTGCAGATATTGGCATGCAGTTGTGTCTCAGGCAGACAGGTAAATGATTACAGTTGTGGTCTGATTAGCCACTGGGTCTTCCCTTGCTGCCCTGTAAAAACACTCCCAGAGGCTACTTTTGGTTAATGTACCTCTTAGTGAGACATTGTTGTCTGCTAGACATACCTCTTCAATGCACTCAAAGACATTTTGCCTAGTTGACCGAGTTTGAAAGGGGGCAAATTATTGGACTGAGAGAAGCAGGTTCGTTATTTTGATGAATGGCCACCATCTAAGCAGTCCTGACCAAACTGGTAGGAGGTGTTGGGGGCAGTGGTTCTGTTAGGGCATGCACACAAAGCAAACAGGCTCTTGACAGTCTAAACAGATCAAAAGTAGAGAGGATTGTTTAATCCACCGACAAGCACAAGCAGTTGCCACCATTTCCTTTCTCATCATCTAGACACATGTGGTGGCTTCATTACATACCAGTGTCTCTGTCCAAACCATTTTAGGTGCTTGGCAAACGGAAATTTGGTGTCCTGCATGTGCTGCCATTGACAGACACCCACTGTCGCCTTCATTTGTAGTGCTGTGGTGAACAAGAAACCTGGACTACTACAGACTGAAACCTTATCATCTTTAGGGGCAATACAGGCTCTGTTTGGGTTCCAATGACAATTATGTTCAAGTATTGAGGCCTCATTGTGAGCACTTCAATCCTGCCTTTGCTGGGGAATGACACACTACCCAGGCTGCTGGTGGGATGATCTAGGGTGTGATAAGCCAACTGCCTTGGACCCCATACCGCCAGAGCCAGTTTTGGCCTCTCTGACAGAGCCCCATTTTTTAAATCTGGCATGTGTCACTTTATGTGAAAATAACTTTTTGACACTTTAATCTATCCATGTGATTCAGAGATTGTTTTCTCGTGACACATTGTGCTTTAATATAGTAAGAAACTTTGGTCCAAAAACTATCAAAGTATCGTGAAAAATTAGAAAAATTTACCATTTTCAAATTTCAAAAATTTCCGCATGTCAGACAAATAGTTATTCCACTCAAAATAATTTATAACTAACATCTACCATATGTCTACTGTAGGTTGGCATCATTTTATTAAATGTATTTTTTTTTTACGACATTAGGGGGCTTAGAAATGTATTGGTAATTTTCAAATTTTCAAGTAAATTTGCAATATACATTCTTTTAGAGACCAGTCCAGTTCTAAAGTGATTTTGATTGCCCTGTATGTTAGATACTCCCATAAATGACTTCATCTAAGAAACTACACGCCTTAAAGTATTCAAAACAGCATTTATGAAGTTTATTAACCCATTAGGTGTTTCACAGGAATTAAAACAAAGTGGAGGGGAAATTTCAAAATGTCACTTTTTTTTCAGATTTTCAACTTTTATCTATTATTCACAAGAACACGGTAGATATGATCAGGGAAATGCAACTTAACGTTGATTCCCCACTTTCTGCTGTTTTCAGAGATATCCTATATGTGGCCATAGTGCGCTATTTGGCTCAACCACAAGTCCCCGAATAGGAGGAGCACCTACCACACTCTGGGGTCTCATTTTCATTACGATTTTATTTGGGTGCCATTTTAGGTTTGTGGACGCCCTAAGGCAATACAATTTAATAAACACCCCTAAAAAGACCCCATATTGGAAGCTACACCCTTTACGGAATATATCCAGGGGTGAAGTGAGTATACCGACCCCACAGGCGTTTCACAAATTTTTTCAGCATTAGGCTGGGAAAATGAAAATGATTTTTTTCCCAACAATCTGCAATTTTAGCTGAAAACGTTGAATTTTTACAAGGAATCCTGAAAAAAAAAGCACCACAGATTTTGTTGTGCAATTTCTTCCAAGTTCGGCAATACCCTACATGTGGGTGTAAACTGCTGTTTGGGCGCATGGCAGGGGGTATAAGGGAGGGAGTGTTATTTGGCTTTTGGAGCTCAGATTTTGGAGGGGCCATGTTGCATTTGCAAAGCCCCCAAAGTACCAGAACAGGTGAAACCTTCCAGAAGTCTCCCCATTTTGGATTCAGCCCCCCTCATGGATCTCATCTAGGGGTGTATTGTGTATTTTGGGCGCACAGGTGTACCATAGTTTTTTTTAATATTGGGCTATCAAAATGGGGGGGGGGGGAAACGCAGTTCCGTCATTGTTTTTAGGCTTCAATTTTATAGTGTTTGCCGTATGGGATAAATGACAAGATAACTTTACTACGGGGGTCGGTACAATTGCAATGATATACATTTTATATAGTTTTTTTTAATGTTTTATTACTTTTACACGAATAGGTCTATAAAAAATTGCGTTTCTATGTTGTCCTTAACTTTTTCATTATTCTGTATATGGAGCTGATTATGGGCTTGTTTTTTCGGGATGAGTTGACATTTTTATTAGTACCATTATGGGGTGCATATGACGCTTTGATCACTTTTTATTAAGGTTTTTGTGAGGCATTTTGAACAACATATAGCAATCCTGGTAGTGTTTTTTATTTTTACTTTTTACAACGGTGACCTTGCGGTATAAATGACATGCTAGTTTTATTCAGCAGGTTGATCTGATTACAGCGATACCAAATTTGTATATTTTGTTATGTTTTACTGCTTTTACACAATAACAACACTTTTATTCAAAAAGGAAAACACGTTTTTGCATTGCCATAGTCTGAGGGCCATAACTTTTTTTATTTTTCTGTGTACGGAGCTGTGTAGGGGCTTGTTTTTTGTGGTATGAGTTGATGTTTTTATTGGTATCATTTTTTTGGGGACAAGACTTTTTGATCAGTTTTAAATCCGTTTTTTGAAAGGCAGGGTGACGAAAATACTGCAATCCTAGTAGTGTTTTTTATTTTTATTTTTAACAGCGCTCACTGTGCACTGTGCAGGACAAGTTAGCTTTACTCTATGGGTCGATACAATTACAGTGATACCCAATTTATACAGTTTTTTTTATGTTGAAGCACTTAAAAAAATAGTGTTTTTATTGTGCAAATCAATATTTATGCAGCGCTATCTTCTGAGAGCCATAACGTTTTTATTTTTCTATATACAGTGACGTGTAAGAACTTTTTTTGCGGGATGAACTGACGTTTTAATTGTTACAACTTTGGCGTTTTATATGGGTTTTTGATCGCTTCTTATTTCATTTTATGTGCTGCAGGATTAACAAAAATCACAATTCTTTGATTTTTTTGTTTTTTTTTAACAGCGTTCACCGTATGGGTTAATTAACATGACATATTTATAGGGAGAGGCGTTACGCATGCGGTGATATCAAATATGGGTATTTTATTTATTTTTTATCTTTTTTGGGGCGATTGGCGTTTGTAAAGGGGAAAATACTTTTTTTTTCATGTTTGTGTTTCACTTTTTTTTTCTTTTTTACACTTTTTTTTACTTTTCCTCATAGGGGATTTGTAACAGCAATCTTCAGATTGCTGTTACAAGACAGGCTAGTACACAGGATTGCTGCTGTGTACTGGTCGCCATGGCAACTGTCAGTCACGGCATGGTGACGTCACAGACGACCCCGGAAGTGACTTCCACTTCCCGGGGCTGTCTGGTAGGAGATCACTGCTGCACTGTCGTGTGGCAGCGTGACAGGAGCAGGCAGGAGGGGCTAGGGGTTAAGGGGTTAAGATCGTCAGAGCTAAGGGGTTAAACACCAACGTCTGGAGATCACTCTGGCCGTGGGTGATGTGGCATGAGGTCAGCGGTAATATACCGCTGGTCCCATATCGCGATCGTGCGAGGCTCGCTTGTAAACCCGTATGTTCGCCAGGACGTATGCATACGTCCATTTGCGGGAACGTACTTCCCGCTAGGACGTATGCATACGTCCCATGTCGGGAAGGGGTTAAGATAATGCTATGGTAGTTCGAATTAAAAATGTTATTTCCTATATCCGGATATAGAGAGTAAAATGACGACAGGACTCAGAGAGAGCAGTGATCACTATACCGTTTATTAAAAAGGAAGCTCAAATATTTAAGAACATAACAAGTTTCCCAGTAGTATTCATCATTGTTTAGCAGAGTCCTTCAATGTGACTTTTATCCATCCTTTAGCATAAGATCAGGAAAGTATGTCTTCATATCTGACCATGAGCTTGAAACTTGTAAAAGAACAGGCGATTGTTCTCGGGCTGTGTGAAACACCTTAGTAAGCTGACAAAATGCATACATACAGGAGAGCTGACATTTCTCTGCTATCTAATCCCTATAAGGAGCAATCACATGCAACAGTTTGTCACCTCTTGTAATAATATGAGGGACAGCTCAGTGATATGTGCAGGACTTCTTGCAGACTTCTCATGACAGGGCTTCCAATTGGCATTTTGCTGCAGGATAGTGTCCACCCACATCCTATCATGGTTTCCTAGGATGGTCTCTGTGAGATTGCCAAAATTCCTTGGCCTGGCCAGATTTATTACCAATCTAGCATTTAAAGGACCAGGTGAGATGAAAGCATTAGCAACCTATGAGTATCTGTAGGCAAATGTGATGCAGGATGTCATAGGGAACCTGTACACCTTCATACCCAACCATATCTTATTATCCAGGCTAGAGGCTGTCCCTCAGGGTGTTAGAGCTTTTAAACCTGTCATTTTGGCCTAATATTAATAATTTACATACAGTATATTATTGTTACATTTACATATGTAAATTTCCATTTGATTCCATCAACTCCTTCCTAGTGCATTTTTGCCAATGGGTGTAAAAATGCATAAACTATAATCTTGTACATATAAAGCATTAGGCTATGTGTACACTGCAGCGGACAAAAAACGACCTGAAAACGAATTACTAAAAACGTTCATGAAACTGAGTTTTCTGTCCACTGCCTGTCAAAAGCAGCTGAAAAAACGTCAGTTTTTTGGCGTATTTTTTGGTTTTTTGGAGCGTTTTTTGGAGCGTCTTTGCTCTGCTTTTTAATGTATGCACAAATTAAGCCATTGGATGTAAACTACACCCTACAGGTGGAGTTAACATGTTAAGTAGTCAATTCCTTTAGATCACTGTAGCCATTGTGAGCACGTTGTCCTTTGTGTGCTGCTGCGTGCTACTACTTTATTCAATTTTGCACCAGATTCTTGCACCAAAATCCACAAAAACCCACTGTGAGGAAGAATTCACTCAAAAAAATGACTTCATCCCCAATTTCCTATCTAGTCAGATCACAGATGGCCCCAGCCCCAGGAAAGCTCAATTTACATGTTAATCAGCACAGCCAAGACCCATTGTAAATGCTCTCCATAGGATGTTCGCACAGCAGGACATGCGGATACCTCAAAAGAACCCTCATTTCCATTAATTAGCCCCAAGACACATGCTGCCTCAAACTCCCAAGCTTCAAAGGCTTGAATGACACTGACCCTAGCCGACCCGTCTCCGTTATTTCATATCGATTTATAGTCGATCCGCTCATATCTGGTCCATGGCGAGTTCATATCTCAAAACATGGAACCCCCCGCACACACCACCACCACTCCCGGGTTTCTGAGGCGCATGGGGACCGAGATTTCCAGAACTGGACCCAGATAGTCCATAAGATAGGCATGTCGGGTACCCATGCGTAGGGTAGATCCAGCCGGTTCTGATGGTGCCACCGGCTCGGTTCTGTGCCAATGCCCTGCCGCGTTATGGTCCATTTTTGTGTTTCTATCAGAAACTGCATGACCTGAATGGGAGGAGTTCATAGACCATCCCAGGGGTGTGTACGGGCGGGTAGGGGGCTGCCACGTGGGCTGTCCCCTCACAGATATAAGCAGGAGCCCGTGTGGGCTCTACCGTTGATCCATGGAGGGAGGTACCTAAGAGCATTTCCAGGAGCATCCACACGCAGAAGCCAGGCCACATACGCCCCCCATTGTGGGCCGAAGGTAACTTGACCCATTTTAACTGCCTTTGTCTGTAACCCATACTTGTATGTGCACCTCTGACTCTTACCTGTATATTATTATCCTTTTGTATATATTTGTCTAGTGTTCCTTTCAAGGCTAATTAAATCTATAAACTTTAATCTGAGTTAGTCTGTCTTGATCATCGGCCTCCCACGCCTAGTACTCGGTCTATAGTATATAGCTACCTCAGGGTTGGTTCCTGGCCCTGTTATAAGTCGGTAACGGACCAGTCTTATAACCAAACGAGAGAACTGGTGGCAGCTTGTTTGTCTCCCTGTGCCTGTGTGGACAGGGGTTAACAGTGGAACAGTATCTGGCTGACCTTGTGCACCCCTAGAGGGCAGTGCAACGTCATGATACACCCCAAATCAGGCCGTCGACCCATGAGTGGGCTGGCGGGCAGGCTTTTTCTTCACATAGCCCACATTATCTTGGCATACAGCAAGATAACTGTATTAGTGTCAAAATCTGTAAAGAAAAGGATTTTAGTGCCCAAATCCAAAAAAAACGCATTATTGCACCAAAATTTTTAAAGATATGGATTTTAGCGCCCAAATCCGTAAAAAAATGGATTCTGGCGCCGAAATCCGTAAAATACGTATTTTTTGTGTGTCAGAAGCGAGAAAACTTCATTAGTGCCAATATCTGTAAAGACAAGGATTTTAGCCCCAAAATCCATCAAAAAACGGATTCTGGCACCGAAATCCATAAAAAACGTATTTTTTGGCGTCAGAAGCGAGATCACTTTATTAGCGCCAAAATCTGTAAAGATACGAATTTTAGCACCAAAATCCCTTAGAAAAACAGATTCTTGCGCCAAAATCCTTAAAAAACTTATTTTTTTTGTGCCAGAAGCGAGATAACTTTATTAGCGCCAAAATATGTTCGGTAAAGGATTTTAGTGCCAAAATCCCCCCCAAAAAACGGATTCTGGTGCTAAAATTCGTAAAAAAACTTATTTTTAGCGCCATAAGCGATAACTTTATTAGCGCCAAAATATGTTTAGTAAAGGATTTTAGTGCCAAAATCTGTAAAAAAAATGGATTCTGGCGCTAAAATTCGTAATAAACATATTTTTAGCGCCAGAAGCGAGATGACTTTATTAGCGCCAAAATATGTTCAGTAAAAGATTTTAGTGCCAAAATCCGTAAAAAGACGATTCTGGCGCCAAAATTCATAAAAATCCGTAGTTTTAGCGTCCGACGCGAGATAACATATTTTGGCGCTAATAAAGTTAAGAAAAGGATTTTAGTGCCCAAATCCGTAAAAAAAGGAATTTTTATCGTCACAAGCGAGATAACTTTATTAGCGCCAAAATCTGTAAAAAAAACGTATTTTCAGCAAAACAAAAATGAATTGCGCAAAAATCGTTAGCGACCAAATCATGATCATTTTATTGTAAATGGTACAGACAAGGACACATCAGACACTTGTATGCAAATTTGATAAGGAATAACCTTTGTTACCACCCATTATAGGTGTAACTTAGGTCTCTGGGAGGGTTTTCAATGAAAAATCACTTCAAAAAACGCCACGAAAACGTGCCAAAAGACGTCCAGCGCTTTACATAGACTCCTGTAGTAAATTTTCTGCCCTGCTCTGGCGTTTTTTAGAGCATGTTGCAAAATACGACCAGTGAAAAAAATGGGCAGAAAAAAGAAGCTCAGTGTAGACAGCAGGAGGTTTTTACATGAGAAGTCTATGGGAGATGATTACAGTCGTTTTTCCAGATTTTTTAGAAAACGAAAAACGCTGAAAAAACTGACGTTTTTCTGTGCAGTGTAGACATAGCCTTATTGTGTTGATGTAACACAAAACTAATAAAACTGCGGCCAAATGTTACAAGTCTATAGTGAAATAAATGAAATAAATAAAAAAAAAAAAAAAAACCTTGTAAAATAGCACTTCAAACTCATGTCCTTTGAAAACAGTAACAAGAGGGAGTCCTTATTGACATTTTGTCTACTACCTGGAAATTTACTAATACGATTTTATTCCTTTTTCATCCAGTAGTGTAATGCCCTGTTCCCTATATTACAGATGCTGTTGGCTAGTCCTTGGTGGTTCCACAATACCATGCTTGTCTTTATATTTAACCAAAGAAAAATAGAGAGTATAGGGTAAAAGTATTATATTTTATTATCATCTTTTTAAAAAAGTTTTCAGCTTAAATACAGGTACAAAGAACAAAAAATGATGATGGTGAAGTGAACAAAATAATGCAAAAAAGAACCAAAAAGGGACAAAGAGGTGGTTAGAGTATATTCACAGTGCAATATAGGAAGTATATGGAGTCAAGATATAGTCTTAGTCACAACAATAGTGTTGCCAATTACAATCCTAAACTGCATAGGAATGTCAGTTAGACAAGCAAGGTACATGATGAATATACAGTGTAAAATATACTCAAGTATTGCAGATGTAAATTCATATATAATAGATCATGACCTTACCACTAAAATAGTAGCTGGTGACCACCCTTGTCACCCCGACATACGTTTCGCGTTACTGCGCTTTTTCAAGGGGTATAAAGATAGGATGTGACCTGTCTCACTTAAATAGCGCCGTGTTTCTGATTGAGATCATATTGCGCATGCGTCGCGTTCGGAGGAAGAGGAGCCCCTGCCCCACTTCCGGCAGTCCAGCGCTCCAGCGCATGCGCGGAAGAGCCAAGCTTCCGGACATGCGCAGGGCCCATTAGGGACGCCGAAGCAGGGAAGGGCGCACACAACCCACCCGGCGCATGCCCGCAATCTCAATCTATTGCTAAAGAGTCTAAACATCTGCAATATATAGTGAAAACATCACAGAGAATATACAATCAATCACGGAAGGTAATAGGGGTATTTAAAGACACAGTATACTAAAATAGCAACAATGACTAACACATAATAAGAGTCAATAACATTGTGTTTAAATGGAGATGGCGTTGTACTGTTGCAGTATAGACTGATATTATAGTCCTGGTAGCTCCCATGATCGTAGTCCCGCAGCAATATAGGACGGAGTTTGGGACAGGAACATCCAATAGGTATAACAGCAGAGGATGGATAGTGATACTAATGAAATAAAAAATTAAAATCAATTATAAATCTAAAAATATATACAACAAAGCAATTAGAGGGAGGGACAAAAAAGGGGGGAAGTAATGACACTAGTGTGTAAGTCATATATTGATGTCCATAACCATTTGTTTCCCGATCTCATTAAAGAAAGGGAGCAAAATTGAGTTTTTCATTTAGTCCTAAAGGTGTCAAGTAAGTAATTCCCCGACCCAGGCAAGGAGGAGATTGTGTGCATTTCGTTTATCACTATTAAGTCATTTAGTCATTTGTCTATATGATGCACCATTTTAATTCTGCTGCTTTGTCAGTCTTCGAGCAAATATTTTCTTGTAGACTGTAAAACAAAGTAAATGTGATCAGCCTTTCACAGGATGATTAAATTGTCTTTATTGTCTATGTATGTATAGAGAATGGTAAAGGAGAGAACAGACTTGCTGTGTAAGATGGTTGAAATTTGTACTGAATCTTGCTGAGGGACTGTTGCTTTGTTAGTTGACATCAATGATGTATGACATAGTTTCCCCACCCAATGTTATTTGCTTTGGCAAGAGCAAACAATTTATCTTATCAGATACAAACAGGACCAAGTTATGGGAATATAATGCATGTGGCTGTACCAAGGTTGCTTTCACGTGGCACACGTACATGGCTGTACTTTAGTCAGTCCTGTACAACAGTATTTGCAAGTCAGAACCAGGTGTGGATCCAAAACATGCAAGAGATGCAAATATTTTCATTATACCTTTTACTGGCATAGTTTCCACTCCTGGTTTTAGCTTTGAGATACTGATGCAATATATTGACCAAAGTACCCAGTTTAATCCCTAATGACATGTGATGTATACATCATCACACCAGTAAGGAACTATGAGGTAGACTTATATGCTGAGTCCGCTCCATAGGCGGCGGGTGCCGACAGATTACTACAGCCGACACCCGCCACTAACAGCAAAAACTGGAGTTGGCTCAGATCCCTGCTGTTTAACCCTTTAGACGATGCAGTGATTGCAGCCACAGTGTCCGAATTAAAGAGGAATGGTGCTGTGCAAGGTTCCTTCTCCGATTGCCCCCCTGTGATAAGGTCGCAAGGTGCTGATTGGTAACTATGGCAGCTGGAAACCTAAAGAGGTCTTCCATAGCTGCCATGTTAGGACTTCAATTACTTCCTGTCCTCAGGCAGCAAATAATAGAACCGTCATCTTGGTACACCCTTCTGTATTATATAAATAATGCAGAAGGGTGTAAATGCGAGCAAGCCTCCAAGTGGTTAAGTACCCTAGGTTGACTGCTTGTATAAGTTAAAAAAAAGTTTTAAAAGCATAAAAATAATAAAAAATATTAAAAGTTCAAATTGTCCTCCTTTTGATGTTTTGCAAATAAAAAACTAAATAAGTAAAAAAAAGTTACACATAATTGGTATAGCCGGGTCTGATGTATTCTAAAATGGTATCAATAAACTGCTCATCAGCTAGCAAAAAATGCACCCTCACTCAAGTCCGTAGCTAGAAGTACAAAAAGGTTATTGGTCGCAGAAAATGGCACTGTGGCAAAAACATAAAAAATAGAAAATGTTTGGATTTTCTTTACGGCACCAAAATATGGCGAAAACCCTACATGTTTGGTATTGCTGTATTCGAATCAACCTGTAGAATACAGATAACACATCATTTATTCCGAAAATTAAACATTGTAAAAACAAAACTCCTTCAAACATAGTGCAAGCTTTATTTTCACATTTTGCCGCACTTAGAATTTCTTTTGTGGTTTCCCAGTAAATTCTATGGTACGATGAATGGCACCATTAGAAAGTACATCTTGTCCTTCAAAATAAAAACCCTGACATATCTATGTAGATGGAAAAATAAAAAAGTTAAGTCTCTGGGAAGGTGGGGAGGGAAAATAAACGTGACAAAAAAATAGTCTGCAATGGGAAGGGGTTAAATCACTGATAGGAAATCTATAGTAACCCAGCTGCATTATGTGCTGTCCATGTAACGGTGGTATAGTTTTAGGGTATGTTCACACGGCGTGTTCAAAACATTTTTGGATACGTTTTTGGATGCGTGTTAGGATCCGTGTTTCGGATCCAAACACGCATCTAACAATGTGCAGTGTGATTTACATTGCTTTCAATGTAAAAGACGCAATGGCTATCAGACAAGAGATTTTACATGTGTTTTATGATGCGTCTTTTGGATCCATTCAAAGAATTCACATGTCAATTCTTCATCTGTTTGACGCAGCAGGCACCCTATTTAAAATTATAGGGTGCGTTTCTGCTGCAACAAAAATGCATCCAAACACGCACCTGCACCATGCATGTTGGATGCGTTTTGGATGCGTTCTATGCAGCGCTTTTGAATGCATTTTTTTGGATTGAAAATGTATCCAAAAACATATTGAACACACCATGTGAACATACCCTTAGTTCTCATGAGTAGTAAATCTATAAATACAAGGGCCAATCAAATGATCATTCCCATTGAGAAAGCGCAGGTGAAACGTACGTCTGGGTGTTTGGTTCATTCTAATCTGCTGATCTTTGGTGATGTATAAAATTGATGTTTTTGTACCTATTTATGTGGTGTTTTGATAGTGCTGTTTCTAGGTGTAAAAAGACAGCCCTTAAAGGAGTTTTCTCATCACAGGCTTTCACAGATTGAGCTGTTTATGTCTCTTACAGCTTCAAATCCAGGGGCGTGTCTCTCCTCCCAGTAGGCATGTCTTCCCTCACTGAAGAGTGGTGAAATCATCATTCTGTGTGAGCAGTGGAAGGGAGAGGATATCACAGCTCTGCAGACTTCCTGCAGTGGTCAGTTCTCATGCCTGTCACCTCCCTCCATAAGCTGCTTGTATCCAGAACACCTGCATTGGTGTAAACAGTTATACATACAGCCTGAACTGATGAAACAAATGTGAGAAATGCACTTTGCTCCCGCCCCTGTTATCAGGCAGGAGGTAGAGGGGAACAGACTGTATAAGGCTGTGTTATAAGAGGGGGAAAGAGTGAATCTAGCAGCTAGAGACTCAGTAATTGCCCAGATCCTTCATTACATAGACACAGACACAAATAGCACAAAAAGTTCTTTCACTTTCCTTTTACACAGCTCAGAGGTGAGTAAGCACAGAGTGCAGGCAGCCAATCATAGCACAGGGGCGTGGCCTGACCTCAGGCTGCTGAATTAGCTCTAGACACACACAGATTAGCTCATATCTGCTATATTAATTTAGGTAATGCAAACCAATTGCAAAAGTGCTTATTGTTACTATCCTCATCATTACAGATATGATCTTTGTATCGAGAAAAACCCTTTAAATATACAGTACATTAATGATTTTTTTTTATATGATTGAAAATCTGCTTTATGTCTGTTCTCTGAAAGTCCATGTTTTTGCTGGAACATTCTTTTATCTACCTCAAAATTATGTACTGAATGAGAAAATTTTTCAGGTATTGTACAGCCTGGTAAATTTATTTCTATTGATAGATATGTATTTTATTCAGCGGCCACAAGTTCCATCGTTCTATCCTCAGAGAACCTTTCTGTGTGCTTTCCAGAGATCTTTCATCTGCTTCTGGCAATTTATTGTTTGCCTTCGATACGCTTGTCAGGCCCTTGTACTTATCTTCTTTGCAGCAAAGATTTTTTTCCATATGAAATATACAGAAGTCCATCCACGGGTATAAAGTAGCTGGCAGCACAATTATAGAGATGTGCTAAATGAGCTCTGAATAGTAATATTGCATGAATGGAAATCGAGCGAAGCTGTGTTTGCTGTGCTATAGCCGCAGCAATTTCTGTATAAATGAAATGTGGGATAACCATGAGTAGTTACACGTGTTTTATCTTCACTTTTCAGCAAAGTAATACTCATGAAGCATAGACTACTAGAAATATTTATCACGCCTATGACTAAAGAGGTTGTCCAGCTTATGTTTCAAAACTAATGATTGTCTACCAAAGCAGTATAATAATATATATATATATATTATATTATATATATATATATTATATATATATATATATATATATATATAGAGAGAGAGAGAGAGAGAGGGAAAGAGAGAGAGAGAGAGAGAGAGAGGGAGAGGGAGAGAGAGAAAACAGAAAAAGAAGGCTCTATTATAGAGCTGAAACTTGGCATTGCATGGGTGAATAAACCACCGGTTTATTTCACTTTTTTCTATCCAGTTGGAGTGCTGTGGACTCTTCATATTTATATATATATTGTAAGCGGGCGCCGCTCTCAGGATCGCAGTCCAATGCTGATAGAGATGCAGACGGATTGCTTTGGGTTCAACACGGATCCTCCCGCGTTTTATTGACACAACAGGTATACAGTGTTCAACGTATGCCAAACATAAACTCTGGCCTGGAACAAGGGGAGCAGACACCCACCCAATACTTTGTCTACTCTCGATAAAAACCTTCCCGGGTTTTGGCTGAAGCAACCATACTAATTGTAAACGTATGTCATCCAATTACTGTAGCAGACACAACACAAATGAACGGCTTCTATCTCACCAAAGCCAGGTAACCTTGGTTACATGTTACTTATTCTTTCTTTGTCTGGTGTAAGCCAGAAAGCTGGGACATACACCCCAATAAGGACCTTCCCAGCTGCCACCTTACATATCCCCCCCCCCTCTGCTCAGAACTGTGGGGAGGAGCACCTTGTGCTTCCAGGCAATGGGTATGCGACAGTGCATCTGCAATGCCTTGCTGAGAACCCGGGTGATGCTCTACAAAAAAACTAAAATCCTGTAGAGCTAGAAACCCTTGCATTTTTCCCCTTATTCTGGGCCATCCATTTTAGTGGGGAATGGTTTGTGATCACCCTAAACTCTCTTCCCATCAGATAGACTAGGTTGCCCACTTCAAATAAAAACACTCTCTTTCTACGATGGCGTAGTTCTTTTCTGTTGCCGTCAGCTTTCTAGTTAAGTATACCTCCGGATGTTCTTGCCCATCGATCAACTGTGACAATACAGCTCCCAGTCCCCTGTTAGAGGCATCCGCTTGTACCACAAATTCTGCCTTGAAATCAGGGGCACTTAACACCGGCCTTTTACACAGCACTTCTTTTAACCTCCGAAAAGCTTCCTCTGCTTTTTCGTCCCACTTCACCCTCAAAGATTTAGACCCTTTGGTAAGGTCTGTAATCGTTGCTGCAACTGAGGTGAAATTTGGCACGAACCTTCAATAATATCCGGCCAACTCTAAAAAAGCTTTAACCTCTTTTTTTGACATCGGCTTGGGCCAATTTTTAATAGCCTCGATTTTGTTCAATTGGGGTTTAATGGTTCCCCGATCAATGTTGTACCACAAATGTCGAGCCTCCTCAAGGCCTATGGTGCATATCTTGTGGTTTGCAGTCAGACCTGCCTCCCGAATGGAGTCCAGGACCACTTGAACTTTAGCCAGGTGGGACTTCCAGTCTAAGCTGAAAATGACTACATCATCTAAATATGCGGCTGCGTATTTTCTATTAGGTCGTAAAACAATATCCATTAATCTCTGGAATGTGGCAGGGGCACCGTAGAGGCCAAAAGGAAGCACCACATATTGAAAATGGGCGTCGGGTGTAGAAAAAGCAATTTTCTCCCTGGCTGCTTTTTTAATTTGCACCTGCCAATAGCCCTTTGTAAGGTTCAGAGGGGTGATGTACCCTGCGAGCCCCAACCTTTCTATGAGCTCATCCACTCTTGGCATCGGATATGCATCAAATTTGGATATCTCATTTAATTTTCTAAAGTCATTACAGAACCTCAGGCTGCCGTCTGGTTTGGGAATGAGGACTATGGGGCTGGACCAACAACTCTGTGACTTTTCTATAACCCCCAGTGACAACATTTTTTCCACCTCCTCCGAGATAGCCTGTCTCGGGGCTTCGGGCACACAATAGGGTCTCAGCCTCACCTTTTGGCCTGGTTCTGTCGTTATGGCATGCTTTATGATCTGAGTTCTACCTGGTAAGTCTGAAAACACGTCTCTATTTCTTCCCAGTAACTCCTTCACCTCTTGTACCTGTACTGCGGATAAGGAGTCTGAGAAACGGACCTCTGGCAGCTCGTGACTAGGGACTTACTTAGCCTTACATACAGCACCAAGGGTTTCTCTGTCCTTCCAGGGCTTCAGTAAATTAATGTAGTAGATCTTGAGCGGTTTTCTTTTTCCAGGCTGAAAACCTTATAGTTCACTTCACTAACTTTTTCCTAGACCTCATACGGACCTTGCCACTTTGCCAGAAATTTAGCAATCCTATTTTGTATTTTGGCAATATGCTCACTGACACGGCAGTGAGGCGTGTGCTCCTGTTCCCAGGTCTTTGTTATACTGCTGTATAACAGTTCGAATGGGGAAAACCCTGTGGAAGCCTGCAGATCTTCCCTTATAGAGAACATTAAGTACGGCAATAACCGGTCCCAGTCTTTCCCATCCTTGTCTACTACCCTTTTTTACCATCGCCTTCAATGTCCTGTAAAACCTCTCTACAAGGCCATTTTCAACTCCACCAATATAATTGTGGGTGTGTCTCTCTTTCTCTCTTGTGAAAGACACCACTTGCTCCATTGAGCTAACAGTCACTTAACAGCAACACTTCACAATCAAGCCTCTGGCCCTTTAAATTCTGCTGTAGCACGTCTCTTAATGCACATTACCCCCTGCACTGGGGTCTCCTTAGGCAATCTTATTCACTTTGCAGTATTCTTCTGCACCACTTCAGCACACGGCAGTTAGTGCCAATTTGCCAACACTGCGTCAATCTTGCCCATTGCATACCTCCACCATATGTAAGCGGGCGCCAATCTCAGGATTGCAGTCCAATGCCAATAAAGACGCAGATGGGTTGCTTTGGGTTCAACACGGATCCTCCCGCGTTTTATTGGCACAACAGGTATATAATGTTTAACGTATGCCAAATATAAAACAGAACAGAAAACAAATAAAACTCTTGCTCGTCTGAGTGCTGGCTATACAGTGCAGTTTAGCCTCACTACACCTTGTCAGCACGCAGTGCTTAAGTGAGATCCTGGATATCTCCAGTGAGACACTTCCCAGGCCAAACTCCTTGACCTGTATGTCAGATCCACCTAGTCAGCTGACTAGCTGACTTCTAAAGGCCAGCCTAAACCCTGGCCTGGAACAAGAGGAGCAGACACCCACCCAACACTTTGGGCGACATGTATGAACAGGCTTTACGCCTGTTTTCTGGCGTACACTGCGCTTCCCAGCCCGTATCCCGCTGTCGGACCCAGCGTTCGCCACTTTCGGCTGCGGTCCGCATGAAGGGGCGGGCAGTGGGCAGGCAGTGGGCGCGGTGTAGGCGTTCCGTGGCGGGACGCGGTGCGCTCGTATAGTCCGAGGCATGTACCATCGCGGCTCGCCAAATCGCGGCGCTCGGCAGCTCCGACAAGGAGACCAGTTTTTTTTTTTGGTCTAAATCCTCCGGCGGCGAAGTGAAGCAGGATCCGAACATGCGAGAAGCGGATCGAAGATCGCGAGACCCCTCCGCCCCACAGACTGCAAACCGCAGGAGAGAAGACCTCGGGCATCTCGCTCCGAAACAAGCGACTTGGTCGAAATGCTCCGGGAGGTGAATAGGAAGCAAGAACGCAACATGCGAGGAAGCAGATCGAAGATCGTCGACAGAAATCTGGGCGTCCACACCATGCAGCAGGATAATGAATAGAAAAAAATACGCCCTTTAAAGGCGAAAACAGTGTCAGAAGAGATGCAAATGAGAAAATAACATAATAAAAACAAAACATCACTATTTCCAAACTCACAGAACGGCGCAATGATCATACAAATATGATAATTGAAATAATCCTGGGAAATCAGTAATTCAAAATCTGAAAAGCTATTGCTATGGGTCGCGCAGAACTCGGCCAATCAGAATCGGAGCGACAGTGAACCATTCAAGCTATGGAAAGAATGTTGACCAATCAGAATCCTGGGCGGGATAATTCAAAATACAGTAAAAATGCTGAAAAGAGCTGATTGGCTGAGCTAGCGGGGTCTCGGCTAGCTCAGCCAATCAGAATAGGAGCGACAAAGTCCCATTCTAGCCTATGGAGAAGTGTAGACCAATCAGAATCCAGGGCGGGATAATTCAAAATACAGTAAAAATGCTGAAAAGAGCTGATTAGCTAAGCTAGCGGGGTCTCGGCTAGCTCAGCCAATCAGAATAGGAGCGACAAAGTCCCATTCTAGCCTATGGAGAAGTGTAGACCAATCAGAATCCAGGGCGGGATAATTCAAAATACAGTAAAAATGCTGAAAAGAGCTGATTGGCTGAGCTAGCGGGGTCTCGGCTAGCTCAGCCAATCAGAACGCGAGCTACTTCTCACATTATACTCTATGGAGAGATGAGCGCACTCAAATCTCGGCGCTCAGCGCCGCGCGGCATGAAGTATTAATCAACAAATTATTTTTATACAGTGTAAAACCTTCTCAGATAAATACCAGAACACTTCTTTAAAAATAAAGCAGATAAAAACCCGAACCACGCGTTCGTCGCCGAGACCGGCGCTACATAGGGAATTGCCATATAGAGAATTGCCGGGAAAGACAGTAATTCAAAATTGTAAAGCTATTCTCATTGGTCGGCATAAACCAGCCAATCAGAATAGGAGCGACAATGTCCCATTATATCCTATGGAGGAGAATTGACCAACCAGAATAGGAGCGACAGTGGCCCATCCTATCCTATGGAGAAAAATGGACCAATCATATTCAAAGGCGGGACAGTTCAAAATACAGTAAAAAGGCAGAAACGAGCTGATTGGTTGAGGCAGCGGGCGCTCGTCCAGCTTAGCCAATCAGAGCGTGAGCTGCTTTCTCATAGAGTTCTATGGGGACTCGAAATTTAAAAGAGGCGCCGTAATTTGGACCAATGGAAGAGCGAGCGACGCTCCTATGGGTTTTCTAATGCAATCTGGTATAAAAGTGTACATGGCTGAAATCAAATTATAACACTATGGCAATTCTCTATGGCAATTCCGTATGTAGCGCCGGTCTCGGCGATGAACGCGTTGTTCGGGTTTGTAAGTGATTTATTTGTAAAGAAGTGTTCGGGTCTTTATCTGAGAATGTTTTACACTGTATAAAAAAAAATTTGTTGATTAATACTTCATGCCGCGCGGCGCTGAGCGCGGAGTTTTGAGTGCGCTCATCTCTCCATAGAGTATAATGGGAGAAGTAGCTCGCGCTCTGATTGGCTGAGCTAGCCGAGACCCCGCTAGCTCAGCCAATCAGCTCTTTTCAGCATTTTTACTGTATTTTGAATTATCCCGCCCTGGATTCTGATTGGTGTAAACTTCCCCATAGGCTAGAATGGGACTTTGTCGCTCGTATTCTGATTGGTCTAAACTTCTCCATAGCCTAGAATGGGACTTTGTCGCTCCTATTCTGATTGGCTGAGATGGCCAAGCCCCCGTTATCTCAGCCAATCAGCTGTTTTTAGCATTTTTACTGTATTTTGAACAGTCCCGCCGTGGATTCTGATTGGTCAATCCTGCCCCATAGGTTTTAATAGTTCAGTGTCGCTCCTATTCTGATTGGCCGGTTTCTGGCGACCAATGAGAATAGGTTTCAGAATTTGAATTACTGTATTTCCCGGCCATTTCCAATATCCTAATTCTTGAATTAGGATATTGGAAAGTGATTTTGTTTTATGTAATTTTTATTTTTAATGTTTCAGCTCTTTTCCTGAGAATGTAGAACGCCTTTATAAAGGCGATTTTGGATTTATACTCCGCACCGACATCTGGAATGATTTCTCGCTGTTTTCCAGCCTGTCTCGCATCGGAACAGATTTTCGGCGCAGTCCCGCACTGCGCCCATGTCCCCGCACTGTGCCCCACACACACTGGCGAGGTGCAGGGAACTTTTCCCCGCATGTACGAGTGCACCTCCTCGGACGGGGAATCTTCGGCGCAGGGCCGCACAGCGCCCATGTCCCCGCACTGGCGAGGCGCGGCGGACTTTTCCCCGCATGTATGATCGCACTACCTCCGGCGGACAATCTCAGACGCAGCGCCGCACTTCGCCTAACACACTGGCGAGTCGCGGCGGACTTTTCATGATATGTATGAGCGCGGCCCGTCCCCGACATAAATCAGGCGCAGATTCCGCCGGGAAACTGGCGGAAAACGGCGCCTCGACCCGGCGGGATTCATACATGTCGCCCTTTGTCTACTCCCGATAAAAGCCATCCCGGGTTTTGGCTGAAGCAACCATACTAATAGTAAAGCTATGTCAACCACTTACTGTAGCAGACACAAGACAAACGAAAGGCTACTATCTCACCTTGGTGACATGTTACTTATTCTTTCTTTGTCTGGTGTAAGTCAGAAACCTAGCTGGGATGTACACCCAATTAAGGACCTTTCCAGCTGCCACCTTACAAAATATATATATATATCTATATATATATATATATATATATATATATATATATATTATATATATATATATATATATATATAACGTTGTCCTCCCCATGCTTTATGGTTAAACGATTTTCTGCTTACTTCCTGGTTTGCGGTCGGCGGCTGAACACTGCAGCCAATGTTGGAGCAATGGTGAGTGCACAGGAGAATATGTATTAGTTTTGTTTTTATTAGATAACTGTAGCCTATTTTTAGTTTTTAACCCCTTAAGCCCCAGGCCTAAAAAGGCCTTAATGACCAGCTACATTTTTTTGTTTTTGCCTCCCTGCGTTTCAACAGTTGTGACTTTTTTATGGTTTCAGTGATGCAGTTGGATGAGGACTTGTTTTGCAGGAGAAGTTGTTTTTTGGGGGGCATAGTTTAAAGTGGTTGTCTTATCTCACTGTTTCATAGAGCAAAGCCAGCATTATTCCATTCATGTATCCTGTCACTTCCTGTTCAAGCAGTCTGTAATTAGCATATGAGCTATGTGTATTCAGACTTCTGCTAATTAGATAAACAATCTCCTTCCCTGAGGTCCAGAGAATCTTGAGTGCTAAAGTAAATAGTAGTAATTAGTGTCTTTTGTCTCAAAGATAAGATAACACACAAGCTCTCAGGCTGCCAGCAGTTCTGTGCCAAGACCTGTGTGATGCAGTCACTCCCTGCTATCAGATAAGACAAACAGCATGGAAGAACAAACAAACAGGTCTGTCACTAGAGAAACCAGAAAGCCCTCAGAAGGCGATAAAATCATTTGTAGCTCCTCAAAAAAAAAATGAACAAAGTAATATATTTGGAAAACATCTTTATTTAGTGTTCCATACATGTTAAAAACCAATCTTTGTAGTGACACAACCCCTTTAAGTTTACATATAAATTACTGCAGAATTTTTGAAAACTTTTTTTGAATTTTAACATAAAAAAGTGTTTTTCTGCATTTGTTTTTTATTATTTTTACATCGTTCACATTTCACACCAAATAACCCATTAGATAAATTTTACAGATTATTATGGTTGTGTGAATACCTAAAATATGCATGTTTTTGTGTGTAATATATGCACAATTAGTTTTTATTAAATATTTTTATTTTATTATTTATTTGATCTTTTTTCTACACTTTTTTAATGTTTACTTTACTTTTTAAATCCCATTAAGAGATAGCTATTTTACACTCCTTTTTTTACACTTAGTAAAGTATACTCTTGTATGTTAGTACGTTACGCTATGTGTTAGTACACATTATGCTTGCTATACAGTCAGCCCTGGGGCTACTCTTGCTCCTCAGGGCTGAATGTATAGATATTCCCCAGGCTCCATTGGGTCACCAAGAGTCCTTATGGATCAGGGGAATCTCCTCCATGACTGCAAAATCAAAGTTAACAGCAGGGTCCCTCAAGTTACAATGCCCTCAGGAAATAATTAATTTAACATAAAATAGTGTTTTCTGGGACATTGTGTGTTTGGTCCGGTTTCAAGATACAGTGTTCCAGACACTGATCCAGCCAATTATCATGAACATTTTATTTGTAAAACATCTACATTAATTGCATGCACTGATTGACGGTCTTGTAGCACCTCCCTACACTACAGTGTGATACTGTATGCCCCATATTGCTCTTTATATGTGCCAGGATAAGCGGCTCTTTTGGGCAACAGTTGAGGGAGGTCCATTGTACACTGGTACAGTGTTTATAAAGTACATGACCCAAAGTAGTGCCTGTCCTTAATACAGTATGTGAGTTTCAGCTTCCGGCAGCTATGTCTGGCTTTTGTATATATAGGCTTGCTTTATTTGTATTAGTGATCAGCCTGTTTTTCTTTGATCTTCATTTTGCCTTACAGTGAGTCACATTTGAAGTCTCTGAACCAATTCCCAGTTTTTCAGAGTTATGGTTTCATCATACAATGGTTTCAACATAAAATGGTTGTCCTTAAACCAATTAATAATGTATTTTGGGATACCACTGTGCTATATAGAATTGGAAGAATACAGAGATATTGGGAGTCTGTGTGTTACCATATTGGGTGCATGCTTGTAGTTTGCTGTGCGCTTATTTTGTGTAAAACAGTAACCAGTACTTGCTTGATTAATGTAATGATTTGGGGAAGGAAGAAAATAGAGCTAGTAGAAATATTTCAACTTCTACACTAGCTACTACAGCAGTTAAATTAGATAAATTTTTTATGTTTTTTTGTAAACTATGCTGTACAGATAGAGACAGAATAACCAAAGTCATCATTTTAGCATCAGTAGATGAGTTAATTAGACTGGCTATACACATTAAATAGATGTTGGCCAAATGCTCTTTTGATGGACAAATATTTCTTCTGACCTCTCTATACATAATAATAATAATAATATTTATTTATGTAGCGCCAACATATTCCGCAGCACTTTACAAATTCAAGGGTAAACATACAGTCATTACACATTAAAAGTACTTACAAATAAGACACAAGGTGTGAGGGCCCTGCTCGTGAGAGCTTACAATCTATTAGAGAGCTTACAATCTATATACATATACTAAAATCCAACTACCTGATCCTTTTTTCCCATTACATGTGATTTTAATAAAGAGTTGGGACACCTTCATGACCGTTAGAGCTGGTTCACAATAAGTCAATCTCTATGTTGTAGGTATCTGTCGGGTACCATGAAAAAGGTACCCCGTCAGACACCGCAACACAGCCGCGGCAGCCCCATAAAGGATAATAGAGCTATCGTGTCACATAAAATAAGTGTATGCCAATGGGAAATAAAGCAGACGCAGCTCACAGTGCGCTGCGTCTGCTCTAATATACTCTATGTAGCTGCCGCGACTGCATTGCAATATTCTTTTTTTCATGGTACCCTGACGGATACCTGCATTGTAGAGATTAACTTGGATGGTCCTACCAAAATTATCCAACGTTTATCTGGAGTGTACGGCTACCTGTTGTTATGAAATTGCTACTTGAGCAATTCCCTAGAACAGGTGACAATGCAAATTAAAATAAGTTAAAATGGCTGCCTGAAACCAAACAACAATCTCTGAAGAGCAGAGTCTAGGACAATCTCTAGGTCTTGAACAGAGCCCACCACAAGGCAGGTAGGATTTTGCTGTTAGGAACCTAGGTTGTATCTACAGAGATGATGTCAAATTACAAGTGCAAAGTGGGAGAGACAGCCAACAACTATCTAAGAAGCGCTACACGGAATCAGGAATCTCTTATACTGACACCTGTTCTGACAACTGTATAGTACTGCTGGAAGTCAGATAAAACTGGATATCAACACTGTTCAATGTGTACTCAGATAAGGGTCTGTGTGCATCTCCCATGTCACTCTGTGGTCTCTGAAGAATAGGGCTATACTTGCTGAACACTGTAAGGCTATGTGTACACAGCATACAAAAACTATCGTATTTTCAGCAGTTTTAGGATTCTAAAACTGCTGAAAATCCAATAGTTTTGCATGCCCATAGACTTTAACAGAAAAAAATGACCTGTAGCTTACACGTCTTTTTTTCTGCTTGCTTTCTGGCCCAGCGTATTTAGGAACTTGTTGCTAAATATGCCGGTGTTTTGAGTTTTGTCATTGGTTTCCCAAACACAGTGACAAAAACCGCGGTCATGCATCAGAAAATCATCTACTTTCCAATGTTTTTTGTCCAATACTGTGTGAATTTAGCCTAAAAATCTATGAAAATTCCTTTGTCTGTGAATTCCCACTCTGCAGCTGCCATAAAGCACACACATCCTGCTGCATTGTCCATCTACGTACAATCCCAATATTGCAGCCCCAACTAAACTTTTCAAAATAAAGTAGAAATTACAACATTTAAAAGAACAGTGAATACATTATTTTCCTTTATTTCTCTTCGAAAATGCATCTAATTAATTAAACTGAAGTAAAATATATGAACTATTCAGTTAATGTGAAGCTTCTCCATAGCAAAACTTTCCATATAATAAATTATCTACATACTGCATGTCTCATAATACCATATTAGTGTGTAGAATTATTTACAGGCAACCATATTTCTTTGTATTTTACAGCTTGCACTTAATGTTTCTAGAATCAATACTTGGATATTTTCAAGCACATTAATATTCCTAATAGGTAGCACGGGAATACTATTACACAATGTTATATTTTATATTCTTTCCATGCCTTTTAGAAAGAAGGGATGTAGATGGAGGTGCAGTGAAGCAAAATTAATTAGTGCACTGGGAGTGCAGTAGATGGTGTGATAAATGAGAAAAACACAATTAAAACACAAGTGCTAAAAAGAACTCATCAAAATTCACTTCTGTTTTATGAGGATGACACATTACAATGGTGCTCCTAGATTTTAGATATCACATCATAAAAAAACAAAAGCAAACTAGAACTCAAAAATGTGTGGCACATACCTGGCAAATTATATACAGCTTTAACTTAGTTATCTATGTGGAAGGTTGAACTGCAAAATACTACTATTTCAAGAAATGTTTGCAGTTATTTGCATCTGACCTTTGAGGTTTGGTATACAACAATCACATTGTTGTATTTTTTACTCTGTCTCATTTCTTGCATGTTTGCGATCTTCTTTGCATGTTTCCTGCCTCCTCTTCTACCCCGTTTTTTTGGCATGACCTTTTCACTGCGATCCATGTGTTTAAATACTGCTTCCAGTTAGTTGTCTATCCCCATAGGATTGGTCCGTGTCTGAATTAGAGTTGTTGGTATCCGTTGTATCAAGGTCTAAAAACTTATCTCTATATTTATCCTTGTTGGCATTTCATCTTTGTTTTAATATTGATCTGCGTGTTCTACTTAGTCTTTCCTTTTGCTAGGTTTGCTATTTTTATCACAGTCTCTAATATTCCATTGGTACTTAGACTTTTTATTTTTCATGCTAATTTCCTCTAGCTGTGTTACATTTTTTATTAGGTGATTATTTAGGGCCTCATATTCCGTGCAATTGGAGAAAGTGTTCTCCTTTTCTTTTAGTATTGTTATTTCTTTTTGTAGCTCCTGCACCTTATTAGAGTTATAAATAATTATTAGTTTAATCAGTGCCAGAGAACAATCTGATAAGATATTATTCCAAATTCTTAAGAACTCATCAGTATGTACTGTGGCAGAGCGACTTTAGGCAGTCACAGGGTGCTGCCACTAGGTGGAGTACAGCAGGAGACTTGCTGCAGATGTGCCACCAAAAACCTGGTTTCGGTGGGGGAAGGCAACCATTTATCGTCAGTAACCATAGGTTACTGACACATCTAACTAGTATGGCTGCTATGCAGCTGGTGATGGGTTGCCTTTTCCGTGACTTTCACACTGTTGGGTGGGAGTCCGTTCCAATGTTCCACAACAGGCTTTTGGCAGGTCGCTGGAGGCCTATAAAAAGCCTGGTACTGCAGGTGTCCAGGGGGAGTGGTTTCTGCCTCAGTTTTGGAGCAATAGGGGAGCTGGTGAGATGAGGCTCTGGCCCCCAGAGGCTTGAGAGAAGCCTGTAGCATACTGTACTGGGAGTGTATAGTGCAACTGGTGCTGGACATTAGGTGTAGAGAGGGATTTCTAGTTGTGTTGAGTTAGTGGCTAGACAGCCTGAGGTTTTTTATTTGTTTTGTGTTATATAACCTGTGCCTCAATAAAGCTGGCTAAGACCAGTTGAAAACTATTTCCCTAAGAGTCAGATTTACATTTGTGCCATTATGCTTACCAAACTGGCATTCCGCAGAGCTAAAGAGCCCCTGAGATTGTCCAAGATGGCGGCTGGACGAGTGGGAGTCTTACAGTACAAATGAAGGGATCTTTTTCATCCTTAGCTTGAAATTATTATTTTCTCATTGTATATGTTGAGGGTATTATGGTCCCACCATATCCTGAATTCATTTATTTGTACTCTCTCCAATTGATTGAATACCTCATGCATGTCTGTATTGATATTCAGGAAGGGAAGATCTCTCCTTAGGGAGAGCACCGAACGAACGGCTTGTAGAGTTTTTGTTTTGCCTTTTTGCCCTCTACTTAGCATCTGCATATCACAAGGCATTATGGGAAAGGGGCTGAGAAGCCCACAGCGCCCTCTGTTGGTTGTAACAAATCCTCAATTTGCTTTTGACCCACCGAGTCTTGAGAAAGCAAAAAGGATTTTTTAGCCAAGCCAGTATCTCTCATCTACAGACAACGCTGTTTCGGGATTTTTGTCCCTCTTCAGTGCAGAGTAGAGAAGATACTGGCTGGCTGTGTGGGAGGCATCGGGTAGCTCAGGAAGGGAAGATCTCTCCTTAGGGAGAGCACCGAACGAATTGCTTGTAGAGTTTTTGTTTTGCCTTTTCGCCCTCTACTTAGCATCTGCATATCACAAGGCATTATGGGAAAGGGGCTGAGAAGCCCACAGCGCCCTCTATTGGTTGTAACAAATCCTCGATTTGCTTTTGACCCACCCGAAAAGGCAAAACAAAAACTCTACAAGCCGTTCGTTCGGTGCTCTCCCTAAGGAGAGATCTTCCCTTCCTGAGCTACCCGATGCCTCCCACACAGCCAGCCAGTATCTTCTCTACTCTGCACTGAAGAGGGACAAAAATCCCGAAACAGCGTTGTCTGTAGATGAGAGATACTGGCTTGGCTAAAAAATCCTTTTTGCTTTCTCAAGAATCGGTGGGTCAAAAGCAAATTGAGGATTTGTTACAACCAACAGAGGGCGCTGTGGGCTTCTCAGCCCCTTTCCCATAATGCCTTGTGATGTATTGATATTAGATATATCTTTTTGCAATCTCAAAAACTTGAGCCAGTTTGGCTTGTCTTTCCATATCTGGTCTGGCTGGATGCTTAAACCTTTAGAATATATTCTGATCTCTTGTGTTCCGTGGGTTATCTTCTGTGGTAATTAATTTTGTTCATAAATAAATCCAGAATGTGGCGCCAGCAAAGGTGTTCTTTTATTCAAGAGTGAATCCCAGTACACAGCAGCAACGTTTTGACTCTACGTGTGGAGTCTTTATCAAGCATAGTACAAGTGCAAAAGATGGCTCTATTTAAACATAAGTAATGACCACCCCTAATACAAAGAAACCAATCAGAATAATACCCTAATTAACAAAACACTAAACATCCGTGAATTGCACATATACGTTTTGGCTTTAGCAATGCTGATGGATTATTGACCGATTGAAAGCGGTTAAAGGTTAAATGCTGGGGGGCTCTACATGTACCAGCATTTAACAGAACAGGTTCTGTCATAAACTGTGGAATCATCTGATGAAAGTGTAAAAGGAGTGCGCTCTTTGACACTATAGTGGGATCTTGGCCCACTGCTCGATTCTTTCTAGCTGGGGCTGACATTACCTTGTCATGCTGCGTTCCCACTTCAGTTATTTGGTCAGTAACTAAGTGAAGTGTGAAGCGATTTTAAGTGTGGCGCCTGTCATCTGCGTTTCATACTAAATCACAGCATTGTTTCAATACCAAACCATGCTCCGTATGCATATTTCTGCATGGAACAATGTTCTACAACACCATACAGACTCTCTGCAGCCAGGAAATAGCTGTTTTTTAACGCAATTCATCGCAAATAAATTCGGAACAAAACAAATTTGGGGGAAAAATTTGCCGAATCGAATTTTTGAGAAATTCGCTCATCTCTAGTTAGCATTCATATTCTCTGAAAAAAGGCCAAGAAAGCAAAAATTCTGCTGGGGTATGTAAACTTTTGAACACAATTGTATATGATTGCCAGAGATCCCGCTCTCCTGGTTGGTCCCTATCTGTATTTTCTATTGGATAATTTACCTATCTTTTTTTAAAGAACTTTGTGTTTAGTGTTTTGTTAATTAGGGTATTATTCTGATTAGTTTATTTGTATTAGGGGTGGTCATTACTTATGTTTAAATAGAGCCATCTTTTGCACTTGTACTATGCTTGTTGATAAAGACTCCACATGTAGAATTGAAACATTGGTGCAGTGTACTGAGATTCACTCTTGAATAAAAGAACACCTTTGCTGATGCCACTTTCTGGATTGATTTATGAAGTTCTGAGGGGGGAGCTGGTCTCCTCTTCCTATTTGGCGGTCTGCTGCAATTGAAGGTGATGTGATTATGGATACATAGGACGTCAGTGCTGTTCAAATATCTTTTTTTCTAATTAATTATGTTCAGTCCTCTGTTGATGCCAGAGTAAATATACAAGTTAAACTCTTTTATGTTCAGTGTTATTAATCATGGTTGGGACGCTGCTTTTTTCATTCCGTGCGTTGTGGAAATATTTAAATGTACATAAAGAGTAACAGTCCTGAACAGATGCTATTTGACTGGTATTATATGTAAACCAACAATTGCTGAAGAAGGAAATGGCTCACCCGTAAACATGTAATCCAATTTCAAATATCCCAACTAGTTAGTAGTTTAGCTTGGAAAAATCTTCCACCAGTCATCGAGTGCTAAAATATTTACCAGGCATCAGCTCCTCACACTGTGAACAAAGACTCTATGAAGCCCAAAATACGTCAGTGGATGCTAGACACATGTTTACTCTCTGTTTTATTAACATGTTTTAAATAAAGTAAAAGGTATTTACCCTTCTGGATATCGAGCACTTTTTCAGTAACGTGAGTTTATAATTTAGGAGTACCCAATCCTTTTTTCAGCTGGGATCTAGAAACACATGTTAAAATGTATGCAATAAGGCTGCATTCACACATGGGGCCACATGAATGAAAACTGTCTAGGTCTAAAACTCACTTGGTTGCCCATAGCAACCAATCAGAGCGCCCCTTTCATTTTTCCACAGCACTATATGGAATGAAAGGGGCGCTCTGATTGGTTGCTATGGGCAACCAAGTGAGTTTTAGACCAAGACAGTTTTTATACATGTGGCTTTTAGCCTTCAGTAAACAAAAGTTACAGAACTCTGAAGAGTGAGTGCAAGTGCTTTCCACTAATTAATTAATCTAATGTCCAACCATGGTGATATCACTCTCTTCTCTCTGTCTAATAAGGAAGGGAGAGCAGAATTGGTAATCAGAGTAATCTGTGTGTACTCAGAGCAGATAAAATCTCTCTTATCTCCTGACTAGGAAAAAATCAAAAGACCAATGTATTTAGAAAAAGTCTTCAATTACCCATCCTTAAATGTTGAAAGTTAATATTTGTAGTGAGACTATCTCTTTAGGTATACTCAAACAACCAAAATCAATGTAACTTTTTAATGACCATTTCAATATGCAGCTTATTCAGCATTTTGTCGATGTAGGGGCACATACTGGATTTTAGTAGAGGGGTTTCCAAGTCACTGACCTCAGCAGTTACATGATGTACATAGAACCATCACTGTTAAGGGCAGTGACTGGCACTGTCCATGTCTGGTAGGAAAATAAACAACAGCAGCAAGGAGGAATGGCCTGTACACTTACCACAAGAGCTGGCTGCTTTTAAAGGGGTGTTCCCACAAAGGAACATCCGGTAACAAGATGGCTCGTAGCTAGCTAAAAACCTACCATGTAACATAATGAGGAGGGCGCTGCCTGGGGCCATCCTTCACATTCACTTCAATGAGAGTTCCACATATAGCCAAGTGAATGTGCTTGGCTATATGTGGAACTTGGAATGTGTTTGGCTATATTTGGAACTTGGAATGTGTTTACAAGTAATATGTCCTCTACAGCTAGCCATACACATAAGATCAATTATTATTGCACTTCTGCAAGTTATCTACAATCAGCTAATCATGCCATATACATCTACAGTAGTTTCAGCATACAATGACTAAAAACGTCAACATGACAGATACATCTCTTGGCAGACAGTAAGTATAACTTTAAAATGTTGGTTGGCCATAATGGTCAAGGTTGTCTATTTTGGCCAACTTATTTGAAAGTCCATCTTAAACCTTTGCACCTGCTTAGAGAATTGGTTAGGAACCTGTTCCTTCAAAGGTGGGAAATCTGAAATGAAGGTTTTACTAATATGACATGCATGGGTCACCTAAGATTAAATTTAGTTGCAGGGAGATGCAGCACAGTGGAGAGCTTTATTTGCTAGAGCGATTATTCTGTACTGAATGGACAGCTAGTGCAATAACTGACACAGGGTAGAGGCATCAGTATAGTGGCTGGAAAGAAAGATGAACCTGGCTGCTGCAATCAGGACAGATTGGAGAGGGAAGAGTTTACACAGAGGGAGAACAATGAGCAAAGGGTTAGGATATGTTCACACGGCATTTTCACTCCGTATGAACATCTGCTTTTCAGATGCATCTCTGGGTCCAATCCTTTGATCGCATCTGCAAGATGGACCCGACTGGCGTGATGCAAACACGCAGCTGCGATCACTCATGTGAAAGCCAATGCGTGTCTGTCATTGCTGGCAGTGATAAAGTCACTGCTAATTGTTAGATGCGTCTCTGGGTCCGTTCTGATGGACCCAGAGATGCATCTGAAAAGCGTATGTTCATACGGAGTGAAGACGCCGTGTGAACCTACCCTTACAGTAGTCAAGACAAGAAGGTATAAGGGTATGTTCACATGGCATGCTGGATCCGATTTTGGATCCATGTTTCGGAGCCTAAACGGACCCAAACACGCATCTAACAATGTGCAATGTGTAAAACACTTACATTGCTTTTAATGTAAAACATGCATCGGTGGTCAGACGAGTGATCGCTGATGCGCATTTACATGCGTCTTTCTGATGCGTCTTTCGGATCGGTTCAAGAATTTACATATGTGATGTGTTTTATGCACCCAGATGTGCATTAAACTGCAACTATAGTGTCCTAATACTTTCAGTAGGAATACATGCTGCAGTCACTTTGTGGCTGATGCTGTAGTTTGCTGCTTATTTCCTGTGTGCATATCTTTTTGGAAAGTCAGCAACATTTCTGCTATGTGTGCATTTTCCCTGTTGATAGCAATATTAAACAGACTAGAATAACAGCAGAGCAGGACATTCTGTGAGGAATTGATGCAGGATTTTTTTCTACTTTTATTTAGGTTTCTTTATTGATATATTTTATTTATATTTACTTATTCATTTACATTTACTTCTTTGATCAGTATTCCTTTTTACTAAAAACTTAGACACAGCTCGTAAAGCTGGAATGAGAAAAATAAGTGAACAGTTTACTAGATTTTGGTGAAGCAAATGTGAAAAAACCCCAAAACAAAACATACTTCTGGCTTGTGTGACTCTTTTCTCTCCAGTGGGGTAAATTAGTATTTGAAACACTGGCAATTTTGCAAGTTTTCTCACCTACAAAAGTCTGAAATAATTAATTTGCATTAATTACATGAAATAAGTATTTGATCACCTAAACCCAAACCCATAAAAAATCTGTCTCTCAAGACCCGTTATTTTCTTTAAGAGATTCTAATTTGCACTCATTTCCTGTATTAATGGCACCTGTATGAACTTGTAACCTGTATTATTGACACCTGTCCACACACTCAATAAATCACACTCCAACCTCTCCACCATGGCCAAGAACAAAGTGCTGTCTAAGGAAACCAGAGAAAAAATTGTAGACCTGCACAATGTTGGGATGGGTTACTGGACAATAAGCAAGCAGCTTGGTGAGAAGGTAACTACTGTTGGTGCAATTATAAGAAAATGAAAGAAACACAAGATCACTGTCAATCTTCCTCAGTCCAGGGCTCCATGCAGGATCTCGCCTCAGGGGGTGAGGAGGATTCACAGAAAGGTTAGGAATCAGCCGAGAACAACACGGGAGGACCTGGTCAATGACCTGAATAGAGTTGTAACCACAGTCTCAAAGACTACTGATAGTAACACACTACGCTGTCATGGATTAAAATCCTGCAGGGCACACAAAGTCCCCTTGCTCATGACAGCACATGTCCAGACCTGTGTGAAGTTCACCAATGACCATCTTGTTGATCCAGAGGAGGCATGCAAGAAGATCATGTGGTCAGTTGAGACCAAAATAGAACTTTTTGGGATCAACTCCACTCGCTGTGTTTGGAGGAAGAAGGATGTGTACAACCCCAAGAACACTGTCCAACTGTGAAGCATGGGGGTCGTAGCATCATACTTTGGTTATGCTTTACTGTAAAGATGGCAGGATGACTGCACCGTATTGAAGGATGGATGGATGGAACCATGCATCGCAAGATTTTGGCCAACAATTTCCTTCCCTCAGTAAGAACATTGAAGATGGGTCGTGGCTGAATCTTCCAGCAGGACAATGACCCAAAACACACAGCAACTAATGAATTTCTTCATATGAAGCATTTTTAGGTCCTGTAGTGGCCTAGCCAGTTTCCAGACTTGAAAACAATCAAAAATCTTTGGAGGGAGATGAAACTCAATGTAGCCTAGTGACACCCCCGAAACCTGAAATATCTGGAGAAGATCTCTGTTTAGGATTTCCTATAATAACAATTACTACTCAAAAAACGTATTTTCCAAAGAGTACTTAAAGGCTTATGGATCCTGGTGCAAAAGTTAAAAGGATGGGATGTTCCGACACTAAAAATGCTTGTTAGTTTCTCAGGACATGATGAATAATAGAAGAAAATTTACCTAGGCAGATGACTTCTCCGTTTACTTCTCACAGACTGCAGCAGTCACAGATAGTATATCCAGCACGTGACTGCTGTGGCCTGTAAATGGCTGCAGAAGTCACATGAAGGAACATTGGGGAAGTTATTTGCAGGATCCACTGAACGGCTGCAACAGTGGGACATGAGCATTTATGAAGTAAGTTTACTTCTTTTCTTCTATTTTTTATTATACTCCGATGGACTAACAAGAATTTTTTAGTGTCAGAACACTTTTGGCAACTTCTCTTCACAGCCTCAGCCTGCCTGAAATTTTTGGATGCATAACTGGCAATGTCTAAGTCTTTGTAACTGATCAGTGTGGTAGTTGTTCCCTTTAAGCAGGCTGTGGGTGGTTCTACAGTAGTGACTGGCATATTAGCTCTCCTATTCCTAGCTGACCCTATTAGAAGAACATTGTTAGGGGAAGAATTTAAACAGTAGGGCAGATGGTTTGAGGATTTAAGTTTGTCAGTAAGAAACATAAACCAGCTCATGTGCTGCCAATAAGAAACAGCAATTAGTGTCATCACCATCCAGACCATTTCAGCCACTGCTACTTGAGCAGGTGGTCAGAAACCTAGGAGAGCCTGTGTACAAAAGCAGGAGATAAAAACTGCTCAGAATAAAAATGTATTTGTAAATAATCTTCAATTACCTTTGCCTATATGTTTAACTGTAATCAATGGGGTGAGAATATCCCTTGAATTTGTATTACCCTAAAGATCAAAGGGGTATTCACATTTCAAACAATAATAAGAATGGTTGAGGTGCAGAGTTTGCAGTGAAAAGCTTAATATCTGTCACGGTTGCTCCTGAAGCTCTTGCTCCGAGCCGTGGGCGAACATGTGTCCCCGTTGTACCGGGGAGTGGCGTATGTTTGGACGTGGTGCACTCGCAATCCCACTCCTGGCTCCCGTCACTTACCGTTGGATTCGGCCATGGATCCCGCCAAGGTGCATTTGCCGAGCGTCACTGACCTCACCACCATCGTTGCCCAGCAGTCCCGGCAGATATCACAACAGGCACAGCAACTGAATCAGCTGTCTGCTATGGTACAGCAGCTCCTCTCCACCCAGCAGCAGCCGCAGTCTTCTCTGCTGGCCTCTTCTAAACCTGTGGCTCCTGGGGCATCTGTCGGTCCAAAGCTCCGATTGTCTTTGCCGACGAAATTTGATGTGGACCATAGACTCTGCAGGAGGTTCATTATGCAATGTTCCATGCATGTGGAACTAACGGCCAACCAGTTTCCAACCAAGCATTCCAAGGTGGCATTCATGATCAGCCTTCTCTCTGGGAAAGCCCTGTCTTGGGCCACTCCCCTCTGGGACAGAAGCGACCCATAGACAACTAATATCCAGGCTTGCTTATCAGATTTCCACCCAGTGTCTGTGGAACCTGCACGTGCATCCAATGCGGAAACAGCGCTCCTGAACCTGCGTCAAGGGGCCGCACTCTGGCCTCTGAACCTTCATGGAATGATGCTGCCCTATGTGCCATGTCGAAAAAAGGGCTCTCCAGCCGAGTAAAGGATGTTCTGTCAACATGGGATCTTCGTTCCTCCTTGGGTGAGCTATTTCACTTGGCCACCCGCATTGATGTGTGCTTTTTTGAGAGATAGGAAGAACTCCGTCACGAATATGAACCACTCCGGTCGAGCCGTCTACCACGTCTGACTCCAGTGTTTCAAAGGCCTCCACAACCTCCTGTTGAGGAACCCATGCAAATGGACAGAGCCCACCTGACCCAGAACGGTCATGAGGAAAGCCTATGTCTTTACTGTGCCAGTCCTGAGCACTACCGCGGAAACTGCCCACCCACATCCGGGAAATGCACGCACCTAGGCCACGTAGAAGAGGCTTCCCTAGGTGTGAATAGCCCCTCTCCGCGTCTGACTATGTTTGTTCAAATCATGTCCGGTACCAGTGTGCGTGTTCAAGTTTCTGCCTTTCTGGACTCTGGATCAGCTGGGAATTTTATGGATGCTTCCCTGGCGATGAAGTATCGCCTCCTAATGGTCCACCTTGATAAGCCGCTGGTCATCTCCTCCGTGAGTGGAGAACTACTAAGTGACTCTATCCAGTATCACATGGAACCACTGTCACTTCATGAGGGGGTGCTACACGAGGAGAAGATCACGTTCCACGTGTTACCCTGTTCTTCCTCAGCGATTCTTCTGGGTCTTCTGTGGCTGCAGTGCCATGCCCTTATGCTTAATTGGAAGATGGATAAATTCACATCCTGGGGACAAAACTGCCAGTCCTGCTGTCTTCTAGTACCTTACCCGGTGCACCCCACTTTTCCACTGATGCCCTTCAAGCCTCTGCTGGGTCTGCATGCTGAATATCGGGACTTTGCTGATCTATTTTCAGAAAAACAGGCTGAGACCCTATCGCCTCATCATCCTTACGATTGTCCTATAGACCTGCTGCCCAGTACTAGTCCTCCCCAGCGCAGGTTCTATCCATTGTCCGTGCCAGAGACCAAGGCTATGTTGGCCTACATACAAGAGAACCTCCAGAAGGGCTTCATCCGCAAGTCCTCCTCTCCAGCCAGAGCCGTGTTTTTCTATAGATTATCTGTATAAATTACCGCGGTCTCAACAAAATAACCATTAAAAACCACAACGCCTTACCGCTAATCATGGAACTATTTGACTGGCTCTGCAGACCCAGAATTTTTTCCAAGTTGGAATTGCAGGGAGCCTACAATCTTCGTATTTGGGAATGTGATGAGTGGAAGACGGCTTTCAATACCCGTGATGGGCATTTTAAATACTTAGTTGTGCTTTTTGGTGTTTGCAACGCCCCGGCGGTTCTTCAGGAGTTGGGTAACTAAATTTTCCATGATCTCCTGTACTCCTGTGTTGTTGTATACCTGCATGACATCCTGGTGTTTTCAGTAACTCATTCAGTAACTCACAGCTGATGTATTCTCTGGAGTTTTCTTTTCTTCTCCATCTGATCAAGACTGATATTACTTTTCCAGCTATGTCTCATCTTTGCCACCCAGACATTTTTGGTTTCTCACCATAGCAGCAGATTCTAAGCCTGTTACACAAGTTCCCCATGATTCCACAAACTGTGAAACCTGAATATAATGCCACAAGCTGTGTCAACAGAATTAAATATTAATCTACAATGTGGCCACTGAAATTATTTATTTTACATACTTTGCCCCCTGAAATTAATGATAATACTAATGATAATACACATCATGTCCCCTGAAGACAATCATGTTGCACACTGTTGCTCCTGAAATTGAATTAGTTTACACACTGAACTCCTGAAATTAAGCCCTACTAAATTTAATTATAAGGCATAAGGTCAGCATGGTATGATTCACAGCAAACGTCATGTGCAAACTTCCAAAAGCTTAGACTCACCACCTACACTTCTACAACTTTATAAGTGGAAAAGCTATGCTGCACTCCAAAGTGAAAAAATGTGTGATTTATTTATTCATTCATCCATCCATCCATGTATTTACAAGCAGCAATGGTTCATGCTCTCTATGAAGTTGCTATGTCAGTCTAGTGATGGGGTAAATCTGAGATTTTTTGGTGGTCTGAGATAGTTTAGGATCCCTCATAGTCTAGTTAGTAAAGTGATTAATGTAAGGTGGTCTATGGGTAATCTAAGGATCCCTGGTAGCCTAGGAAAGTGAAGAGGTTAATGTAAGAACCCTGATGGTCTACGTTGGTCTCATAGAATTACTATGGAAATTTTGGTATGAAGATAATCTGATTCAGGTTGGATATCTGCTCTGCCAGGTTGATTCTCAATGGGCTCCTCCAGGGCAAACAGGAGGTAACCCAATCAACTCCTGGGCTGCCCACCGAAATTGCACACATGATGCTGACACTAGCAACAACTTCCTTAGGATGTATTTCAATTGTGGTATCTGTTGATTGAGATAACCTACTACATCTGTGCATATCATGCATACTCCATTAGTTTATAAAAGGAACTGAGTAATATTTTAATTCCCCTTTAACAGAGCTGAACAAATACTGATGGGTTTCTTACCCTTAGGGTACTTTCACACAGAGCGTTTTTGGTGTGTTTTTGTTGCTTTTTTTTGGTGTGTATTTGGATGTGTTTTTGTGCAGAAAGGCACAGCAATTAATGCTGTACATTTATGCACAAAAAATGCATAAAAAACTCACCAAAAACACACCAAAAAACGCTCTGTATGAAAGCACCCTTATAGTAGTTAATCGCTAGACATCATGGCAGTAGGATACCCCATGATTAACATTGTCATCTGGTGACTTTTCTATCAAAAAGGGATTGTCCTAAACAAACAGCTGCTTTAAGCCCTACCCCATTTGATGAGCCCTGAAAATGTTTGTTTACAAACATTGAAATGACTGAAAAGGAAATGATCACCTGTGTCTTCTGCAGGATTTCTACAAGAAAAAAGGATACAAGAACTGTTAAGTAATACAAAAAAAATTGTATAAGGTGAGTTGCTAATTCTAGGTTCATAACCAGAAATATAGTTTAACTTCTATCTTGCATTTGGCCTATAAAGCACAGGCACTTTTTAGCATGTTTTTACCCTGCTAAAAATACATTTTACAGTCTGAGAAACAGGGTACGTTATTTTTTTGGGAAACTGTGCTGGGTTGTAAATTGAGTTGAGTCTTGTTATGTGATTTAATATCTTAAAAATCACTTTAATACATTACACCTTATAAAATAATGTCTTAAAAGGCATTAAATGGACATCGTATAAATGAATAATAGTTACATAATTCAAAATCAACTTAAAGCTGATATTCAGACCTATATTACGTTTAAGTTTATTATACGGAAAGAACTTTCTGGCATCATCTTAATGACATTAATAAACCCTGCTGAAGGATATGTTTATCACAATCACTCTTGTGTGTGAAAACATAGCCAGGGCCCAGTCAATGACAACACTAATATTACATTGATCAAATCTGTACTTGTCCTAAAATGCTTTGACAAAGCTACTGAATATAACAGTATTCTATCTGTATTATTGATGCTGCGTTAACATTCAAGGAATCTTAACAAGAAGTAAGAAAGCTGCGATATCACTGCACATTTAGTATAACATTTTACAGACCACTAATAGTTTCACATTTTAGATTCGGTATATGCACACCATTATATTCATAGCCCAATAAAACAAAATGAGACAAGGCACTGTAGGAAGAGAGAGGATTTTAAACAAAATGAACAATTCACCTAGGGGACCATTCACATGGCAATGCACAACACGTCTGTGCAATCTGTACGGTATCATGAAAAAAGGCACCACCATGTTTAATGTGGCTCCATAGAGATAAATAGTACAAATGTAGCCCTATATGGACTACCACTTCTCTTTTTCCTGTCAGCATTTTTTGTGTGGAGCACAAAAGCTTGGTCTACCACACTTCTAAATCCCGCCCAAAAAATGCATACCACCCAGAAACAGAGCAAACGTAGTTCACATAATTTAACATAATTTCCTTTTAGCTAGAGGATCTCCTATTTATTTGATTTCTCTAACCAGGTTAAGGATCTTCTATTTAGGCACTTAGGGCCACATGTATGAAAACTGTTTAGGTCTAAAACTCACTTTGTTGCACATAGCAACCAATCAGAGCACCCCTTTCATTTAAAATAGTGGAAAAAGGAAAGGGGCGCTTTGATTGGTTGCTATCAGAGCGCCCCCGGGAGGGTCAGTGAACCTCCTGTCACCAGCAGGCAGCGGGGGTTATTTAAATGATGGCGGCGCCAGACCGTTCTGATGGGCGCCCGCCTCACCCGCCCAGCGATCAGCCTCTGACTCTGTACGGCCACTTTACAACGGTCGCACAGAGTCAGTCAGCAGCTGAACATGCTCTGTGCAGCTGCTCATACAGGCAGGGGGCAGGAGGGGTCGTTCCACATCTCCACACACTGAGCGCTGTACATACACCTCAGCGTCGCAGGGGGTGTGACGCACGGCTGTACTCACACCCCCTGCGACGCTGGATCTCCTCGGTCGGCAGCCTCCATCGGCCCAGGAGATCTCCGGAGCTCGACGCGCTGCAGGGAACCTGGTGAGGCAAGTAGTTTTTATTATTTTATTTTTATTAGCTGTAGTGGGTACTACCTGGCTACAAGGGGGCAATATCTAGATACAAGGGGGCACTACCTGGCTATAGGGGGCACTACCTGGCTATAATGGGCACTACCTGGCTACAAGGGGGCACTACCTGGCTATAGGGTGCACTACTTGGCTACAAGGGGGCACTACCTGGCTATGGGGGTCACTACCTGGATAGTGGGGGCTACTACCTGGCTAGTGGGGGAAACGATCTGGATAGAGGGGGTAATAACCTGGATAGAGGGGGCAACTACCTGGCTATAAAGGGCAAATACCTGGCTAGTGGGGGCAACAGCCTGATTATAAGGGGAAACAATCTGGCTAGTGGGGGCAGCTACCTGGCTATAAGGGGCTAATGCCTGGCTATAAGGGGCTACTGCCTGGCTAGAGGGGGAAGCTGCCTGGCTACAGGGGGAAGCTGCCTGGCTACAGGGGGCATCTACCTGGCTAGTGGGGGCAACAACCTGGATAGAGGGGGCAACTACCTGACTGTAAAGGGCAACTACCTGGCTATAGGGGGCATCTACCTTGCTGTAAGGGGGCAACAACCTGGCTAGAGGTGTCTACCACTATATGGTCACTGTATAGTAGAAATATTGATTGTAATGTAATGGTTTAGGTTCGGGCACAGTTTGGCGATATCTGCCAGCTCTCCTGGATTCTGAATAGGATCTCCAATGTCCAGTAAAGCTGAGTAACGGCAAAACCCTATTTTAGCATTCTTTCAGACTCATTACACAGTTAGGCGAAGTGGGTGTGGATTTTTCAAAGGCACATGGCTCGCCATCTAGATGGCCGTGGTTATGCTGTCACAGCTTCATATTTATGTACTGTGCAATGTTATGTTTTCTTATACTATGTAATGCTGCCACCCAGTGGCTAAAGGGTTCATTGTTTTTATATTCACGTGCCTGCTCCTTTAATTAATTTTCCCATAGTACATTGTTTTCCTCTTCTCCTCCCTCTCTCTTACATCACGTCCTGTTTCTTCTCTGTCATCCAGCTTGGCTGCAAGCAGACTTACTGATCTTCACTGTGATGTAGCATTGTGTTTTGACCGCATGGCATACAGTTCTTCAAGGTAAATCCATTAAACTGTACCTTAAGCAACTCCATTGCATCTTCTCTACATGCAACTGGCTACACGCTGGAACTTATTGTCAGCGAGTTCACTGTCTACCATTAGCTTATACTGAGAATCCTCTCACAACCTCTCAGGGACTTTCTCTAACGTATATCTGTGGCAGAATAGTCAAAACACAGCTGAATCTGCAGTTCCTGCAAGACCCACACAGTCTGCAAGCAAGCACACAGCATCCTAACCAGCGTGCACAAGCTGCAGCTCCATCTTAAAGAGTCAGTACCACATAAACAGGGATTAACATGTCCACAAAAGGCTCTGGAAGGTCCTCTGTCGCTGCATCTAGCAGAATGCATCGTGGCACCAAAGACTCAGACATGCAGGAAACAGAGTCCATGTTTCTGGAAGAACAAATTGCACGATCTAAACGTGTCAGCAAACCCACGCAAAAGATTAGAGAGAACTTTGAAATAACTAATGAAGAGTTCCGTGATAATCTTGATGATTTATGGCAAAGAACTGAACACTATATAGCAGCCATCTCACGCTATGACAGTGACGCAGCAACATTAACCACAACAGTGAATCGCTTATCTGCCGCCTATGAACGCTACCAGCGGCTGTCTGCTAAGTATATCACATTCCTGAGTAACACTGATTTTGATGATGCCGCAGCAGAACTAGCTGAGAGAGAAATCTTACTCCAAACAAAAGATGCCATAGTGAAAGGTGCCAAAGATAAGGCAGAACTCCGCATCGCATACCTGCAAGAAGTAAGGTCTCATCAGTCTGCCTCAACCAAACGTACGCTGTCATCTTCAAGAACTTCCCGCTCCAGAAGGTCAACATTGCATGACAAGCTGATAGAAATCCGTGCTGACGCAGAAGAAGCTAGCATCAGAAGTTCCTTTGCCAAGAAAGAAGCAGAAATGGCTCAAAGACAAGCAGAGGCAGAGGCAGAAATGGCTCAAAGACAAGCAGAGACAGCGGCCCAACTAAAGATTCTAGAAATGGAAAAGGAGGAAGCAGCCGCCTTAGCCAAGCTAAAGGTTTTCGAACAAGCATTAGGCCAAGACACTAACCTAGACTGCTCCATCCTTGCAGAAGTGGAAGACCCAGCTGACCGCACCGCCAACTACGTGCTAAAGCAATCACCTCCTGCACCACCTGCTATGTCATATGCACCAACGCCACTTCAAACCTACCACACTGCTGTACCTGAGAAGCATCAGAGGATGCTACCTACCCAGAACAAGGTAATTTCCAGCATCACACAAGCAGATCCTCCAGAGACTAAACCGCAGCTTAACCCATATGCTACATCATTTCATCCTGATTCATCTCAGCCCCATATGCCAGAGAATCTTCACGCCCCAGGCATATCACAAGGTAATCTGGTGACACGAGGTGGGAGATCAGACATGTCGGACTTTGCTAGATATATGATACGCAGGGAGCTGATAAACATTAGTCTCTCAAAGTTCGATGACCATGCTGAAAATTATAGAGCCTGGAAATCCACCTTTGAAGCAGTAATCAATGATCTTAACCTCACTGCCAAGGAAGAGCTTGACTTGCTTGTTAACTGGTTAGGCCCAGATTCTGCGGAACGAGTAAAGACATTGAGAGCAGTTCATGCGGGTCACTCAGAAGAAGGTCTTGCCGCTGCATGGGAAAGACTTGAACAGACTTACGGCAGTTCAGAAGCTATAGAAAGTGCCTTATTTAAGAGACTTCATACCTTCCCAAAGATCACCAACAAGGACAACCGCAAGCTTCAAGACCTGAGCGACCTACTAAAGGAGCTAGAGCTGGCTAAAATGGATCCACGTCTGTCTGGACTGAGTTACCTTGATACAGCTCACGGTGTTAATCCGGTAGTGTCCAAATTACCATATGGCATGCAAGAAAAATGGGCAGACATGGGCTCCAGATACAAAAGAGAACACAACGTGTCCTTTCCACCTTTCTCCTATTTTTCCAGATTCATCAGTGACCAAGCTCGGAAGAAGAACGATCCCAGTTTTGACTTCACAGAATCTGCTCTACCAGCTTCATCATCATGTTCAAGGTATGAAAACCAAACAAGCAAACGTAGAGACTTGAGGGGAACAGTATCTGTTAGGAAGACAGACGTCCCATTCACCGCATCCTGCACCACTAGACAGGACGCTCCTGTCCATAAAGACAAAGACCCTAATCGTATGTGTCCTATCCACAAAAGACCTCATCCACTGAAGGAATGTCGTGGGCTTAGGGCAAAGACTTTGCAAGAACGCAGAGACACGCTTAAGGAACTAGGAGTGTGTTACAAGTGTTGTGCTTCTTCAAACCATTTTGCAAAAGACTGTAAGGCTGTCATCAAGTGTACTGAATGCAGTAGTGACAAACACGTTGCAGCCATGCATCCTACCTCTTCTCCTGACAACCCAGAACTTCAAGCAACATCTAAAGCCGTCACAACGCATGGCGGGGAGCCATCAGCTCAAGTTTCAGCTACTACCACTGTCTCCTCCTCCTGCATGGAAGTATGTCACAAAGAGGATGGCCCCAAGTGCTGTGCCAAGGTGTGTCTAGTGAGTGTCTATCCAGAAGGGCAATCAGAAAAGGCCACCAGGATGTATGCCATAATAGACGAACAAAGCAACAGGTCTCTAGCAAAGCCTAAGTTCTTTGAGATCTTCGGTATAAAGGGAGAAGCAATACCATACACTCTTAACACTTGCTCCGGTCGCATAGAGACCCTCGGCAGAAGAGCCACTGGATACATCATTTCACCAATTAACAGGAATATCCAAATATCCCTACCAACGTTAATTGAATGTGACCAGATACCTGATGATAAAGAAGAAATTCCGACTCCTGAAGCTGCTTATCATCATCCCCACTTGAGACACCTGGCAAAGGAAATTCCTCCTATGGACATGAACGCCGACATCCTTCTCTTGCTCGGAAGAGACATTCTGAGAGTCCATAAGGTACGTCAACAATGCAATGGTCCAGATGATGCCCCATACGCACAAAGACTTGACCTAGGCTGGGTAATCATTGGCAATGTGTGTTTGGATAGGAACCTTAAACCATCTCAAGTGAACTCCTTTAAAACCTTTGTGCTCAACAATGGTCGCACAACCCACTTCAAGCCATGCCCTCATCATTACGAGGTAAAGGAGCATCTTTCTAATTTCAGTAAGGCACCAGACATCATTCCTACGCCTTACGATAACTTAGGAGGAGCGGTGTTTCACACAACAAGAGACGACAACAGAGTAGCCTTGTCCATAGAAGATAAAGAGTTTATCAAAATAATGGACAGAGAATGCTTCAAGGATCAATCTAACCATTGGGTTGCACCCTTACCCTTTCGGGCTGAAAGAGCCAGGCTTCCTAACAACCGGGAACAAGCATTATCCAGATTCATCTCCTTGCAACGTACACTAAGAAACAAGCCTGAGATGAAAGATCACTATGTGGCCTTCATGGAAAAGATATTTCTCAAGGACCACGCAGAGCCAGCTCCACCTTTGCAAGAGCATGAAGAATGCTGGTATCTTCCTTCCTTTGGAGTGTATCATCCACGAAAACCCAACCAGATCAGGGTGGTGTTTGACTCCAGTGCAAAGCATCATGGCGTATCCCTGAACGACGTTCTCCTCACAGGCCCGAACCTGACCAACAGCTTGGTAGGAGTGCTTATGAGATTCAGAAAGGAGACAGTCGCCATTACCGCTGACATTGAGCAAATGTTCCATTGTTTCATCGTACGAGAAGACCACCGAAATTACCTCAGGTTTCTGTGGCACAGGGACAATGACACTAACAAGGAAATGATCGAATACCGCATGAAGGTGCACGTGTTCGGTAACAGTCCTTCACCTGCTGTCGCTACTTATGGCCTGCAAAGGACTGCTGCTGATGGCGAGTCAGAGTTTGGGAAGGATGCTCGTCACTTTGTTGAAAGAGACTTCTACGTGGACGACGCACTCAAATCCTTGCCCACAGCAGAAGAAGCCATAGACCTGCTCAAAAGGACACAAGGTATGCTGTCTAAAGCTTGTCTGCGATTACACAAAATTGCCTCCAACAGTACTGCTGTCATGAAAGCCTTTCAGCCCAGCGACTGTGCCGCAGAATTCAGAGACTTGAACCTTGGCATAGACGACCCTCCAGTGCAGAGAAGTCTGGGTTTGAGATGGGACTTGTTGAATGATTCTCTTGGCTTCCAGATTAATTGTACAGACAAACCATTCACTAAACGTGGAGTCCTCTCAGTGGTAAACAGCCTATATGATCCACTGGGCTTTGTAGCACCTTTGACTGTACAGGGCAAATTCCTACTAAGACAGCTCTCAGAAACTATTGAGGACTGGGATGCTCCACTGCCCCTTGACAAGCAGCAGAAGTGGGAGTCCTGGAAAGAATCCCTGCACGCCTTGGACAAGATTCACATACCTCGTTGTTACATTCCAGCATCTCTTTCCACAAGCCAGAGAAGGGAAGTCCACATATTCTCAGATGCATCAACTGAGGCTATCGCTGCCTCTGCCTACCTCAAGGTAATTGACAATTGCAGTAAAGTTCATGTGGGATTCCTGTTTGGAAAGGCTAAACTAGCTCCTAAACCAGAGCACACCATCCCAAGACTTGAACTTTGTGGCGCTGTACTTGCTGTAGAGATCGCAGACTTTATTCAGCGTGAGCTTGATATTCATGTGGATGACATTCAGTTCTACACTGACAGCAAGGTTGTCCTGGGTTACATAAACAACCAAACTAAACGCTTCTATGTCTATGTCAGTAACCGCATCGAAAGGATTAGGAAATCCTCTAACCCTAAGCAGTGGCACTATGTTCCATCTCACCTCAACCCTGCAGACTGTGCCACCAGACCGTCGTCTGTTGGTGCCCTTGCCAAAATCTCTTGGCTGACAGGTCCAGAGTTCTTGCTGAACGAGAGTAAAGAAACATCTGATGAAGACGACTTCAGTCTCCAGGACCCTGACAACGATCCTGAGATTCGTCCTGAAGTGAGTACCCTCATCACCAAGTCTGAAAGGAGGTTCGGCTTGAATTGTCACCGCTTTGAACGCTTCTCCAGATGGCTAAAGCTCGTACGCACCATCGCAAGGTTAGTCCACATCGCGCAGTGCTTTCACGCTAAAGATGATATTACTGATTGTCGTGGTTGGCACGTGTGTCACAAGCCCCTCTCTGCAGAAGACATTACACTAAGTGAGATGTTAGTGATACGTAATGTGCAGCAGAGTGCCTTTCATACTGAACTGAAATGTCTTCATAACAAACAGGACATTCCAAAAACCAGCCCTTTTGTCAACTTGAAACCAGTAGTCACGCTACAAGGAACTTTTCAAGTACATTGACTCAATTGCTCATCACCGGACTTTTCCTGAACATCCTGCTAGGGATTATCTACCATTGAACTGTTCCTGATCATCTGTTTTACAGTTATTGTTGTCTGTTTTATTACATTTGTCTTTCAGGTTCCAGAAGCATCATTCTACAACAGACATAGATTTACATTATGTTGGTTTATGTGTATTGAAATCCAAGGATTTCAGACGGGGAGTATGCTGTCACAGCTTCATATTTATGTACTGTGCAATGTTATGTTTTCTTATACTATGTAATGCTGCCACCCAGTGGCTAAAGGGTTCATTGTTTTTATATTCACGTGCCTGCTCCTTTAATTAATTTTCCCATAGTACATTGTTTTCCTCTTCTCCTCCCTCTCTCTTACATCACGTCCTGTTTCTTCTCTGTCATCCAGCTTGGCTGCAAGCAGACTTACTGATCTTCACTGTGATGTAGCATTGTGTTTTGACCGCATGGCATACAGTTCTTCAAGGTAAATCCATTAAACTGCACCTTAAGAAACTCCATTGCATCTTCTCTAATGCAACTGGCTCACACGCTGGAACTTATTGTCAGCGAGTTCACTGTTCTACCATTAGCTTATACTGAGAATCCTCTCACAACCTCTCAGGGACTTTCTCTAACGTATATCTGTGGCAGAATAGTGGTCATGCAAATTCTGGGTGCGGTGCGTTACACGCGCCGCCACTTCAAACCTCCCACTTTCCCACTTTCAAGAGTTGGCAAGTATGACGTATGTTATGCTGCAATGTAAAATGGTTTAAAAAATTGAAGTGTTAATAGTAAATATTTATCAAATTTACAAAATGCAAAGTAAATGCACAAAAAAGAAAACAAATTAAATCAATATTTTGTGTGGTCATCCTTGGTCTGATTCCTTGACCATATGGCACCCATAGAACCATCATCATCATTGAGACTGTCTGGGATTACATGAAAAGTCAGAAAAATTTGAGCAAGCTTTCATCTGCAGAAGATCTGTTCTTTTTATCCCCTTTCTTCAAAACCTGTATGCAAGTGTTCCTAGAAGAACTGATGCTGTTTTAAAGTCGACACACCAATATTGATTTGACTTAGAACCCCTTTTGTTCATTCACTGTGCATCTCTTAATTGTAAAAAATAAACTTTTAACACTTCTATATTTAAAAGCATTCTAACTTTACAGCATTTTTTTCATGCCTGCCTAAAACTTTTTGCACAGTACTTTATACGTATGGATTGACAGAAGTTTATTTTGGACACCATTTTTTGGATTCTAAAACCGTCGAAAATATGATCGTTCAGGCAGCCCATAGTCAATAGTAGTCTACAGAGGTAGCTTTTTCTCTGCTCGGGTTCTGGCGCCAGCGTTTTTTGTCCGATGCAGTGGGGATTTAGCCTTAGATGTGCTGTTCTCTTCTATTCCTTATATATGGTGCCTAAGGCCCACCTGTGGAGTTGACTCTAGGGGCTCATCCCAGCCCCTTGGGACAAGACTGCAACTACCCCTTTAAAATCGGGGATTTATTCATTTAATCCGCTGCTCTTTCTGAGTTTTTTGGGGTCCAGGGGGTTTATTCACCCACCAAAAAATTCTAAAATTTTATTTTTACACAGGGAAACTTTAATAAATGAATTAAATGGAATAAAAATAAAATAAATTTAATAGAATAAATGTTAAAAGAATTTTTTTTCCCCCCCAAAACCCATATAAACATTCCCGTCACTTTTTCCCGCTAGGCCTTTATTTGGGCCTTGCAACCGGGCCCCCCTTATTAATTTTGACGGGTTTTCCCCTTTTAAAAATTATTTTTACTTTTTTAAAGACCCCTACTATTGGGTTTCTGAAGGAGGGTAAAAATCCCGAGTAAAATTCCGGGGGACACTTTTTTAAGCGCCATTCTGAACTTTTTAGCAGAAAGAAATTAATTAACCTTTTCCCCCAAATGGGGGGTCACTGAAAGTTACTTTTTAAGTTTTTTTTTTAAAAAAATGTGAGGTGTTTTTACAACTCTTTTTCCCCCATTCAAAATTTAAAAAAAACACATACCAGAAACCCTTGACAAAAGAAAAATTGTTGGGATAGGCCCCAAATTTATTTGGATCTAGAAAACCCCATTTAAAATTATCAATAAGGCGCATTCACACATGGGGGCCCCATTATGAAAAAAAAAGTCTATTCTAAAAATCACTTTGTTTTCCCCATAGGGCAACCCAAACAAATGCCCTTTTATTTTATATAGTTGTCGGGAAAAATTAAAGGGGACCCCGATCGGTTGCATTTTGGGAAAAAAGTGAATTTTAAAACCTAGGCAGTTTTCATTCATTGGGGCCATTTAGGGGGAAATATTGCACATGCAAAGGGACATCCTCAACTTCAAGCATTTGTCTCTGTTTTACTTTGAAAAGGCAAAAAAAAAAAAATTTTAAAAACCAAAAAAAAAAAAGGGGAGGGTAAAATTTCACTTTTTAAACTTCATTAATAAAAAACAACTTAAACAAAATATTGGGTGTGGGCAACATAGATCAAAATTTTCCCCAAAATATAATAATTAAAAATTCCCCCTTACAGTACAATTACAAACTGTTTTACAGGGAAAAAAAAAATATTTTTTGCACTTTACGGGAAATATTTTTTCGTCCATTGCATAAAGATAGTTCAACTTTTTTTGGGAAAAAACGGAAAGGGGGGCAGAAAATGAAAAAAATCTCAAACATCTTTGATGAAAACGGTATGAAAATGGACCACCACATCATACGGAGGCTTATCCTAGTAACAGCTAAACAAGTAACTCCTGAAAAAACCAAAACTATTTTGTTCCAAAAACGTTTCTCTGACCGTAATGACAGTTTTTTTAAGGGGAAAGTGAAAAATATAAAGATTGGAATGTCCACACCAAAAATTAGACAAAAAACAGCTGATAACAATGAGAATTCACAAAAAAAAGGGGGTCAAACCCCCCCTTTGCAAACCTCAGGGCCTGAAAGATGATTAATTTTTGGGGTTTACCCTTTGGGATCATGGTTTCCGTCTAACAGACCCGGCCCCCCCCAAAATGTTTTACCACTGAATTTTGGCAGAAAAAAAAACCCAAAGGTTAAATGGCGTGTGGGGGAAACCCAATTTGTTTCCCCCAGGGTGAAGAAAATTTTACCCTATTTTAAGGGTTTTGCTGCTGTAAGGATACTGTCCCAGACTACAGCCTTTTTGCAATATTATAATTTTGAACCGTGTTACCCAAAAAATAAAAAGAGTTAAGAAAAAAAAGGCGAAAACCTTTTAGAGGCAACTTTTATATTTGAAGGTTTAGCTTTCAAAATACTAGCCCTTTTTCAACATGATGTTTTTAACCCAAAAAACTAAAATTTTACGACTTTTATACAGACTTTTTCAGTTTCTTTTATAAAAACATGTCTGAAGAAGAGAAAAAAGTACTCTTGAAACTCACCATCCCAAAAAAAACAAAATTTTCCTCTAAAAGGCAAACCCTGATTTCTTCACTCTTCTACTACAGCTATTTGGGATCAGATGAACCACCCCTAAAATTTGGGTTTTTAATGATTTTCAAGTTAAATCAAACCCATTACCCGAAAAAAGTGCAGGGAAATTTTTGACCATATGTGGGTTTATTTTTTATGTCTGCAGTAGTTGTACAGGTATTTGTCCACATTTGGCAGAAGGCAAAGTCAGAAGCGGTCCTGTGAGACAAAAAGTGAAAAATGGGTTTTGTGGAAAGCTTTAAAAATTAATTTTCCCGTTTTAAAACCCATATTTTTTATATTGATTGCAAAATTTTGGTGATTTTCACAAAGGGGAAATTTAAACTAAATTTTTGATGAAAAATAAAATTTTAATGAACAGTATATGGAAGATTGCCATCTGCCAATCATTCAGAGCAGTAGTGAAAAATCCAAAAAACCCTTCAGAAAAATAATCTGGTTTTAAAAAATTAAATCCCTTTCCCCTCTTCATATATAAGGGAAAAAAATCAATTTAAAAAATTTTGGGCCTTTTAAAAATTTTAAAGATTTAATTTTCAAAATCCCCCCCAGATCTTGAACAAATTCTAGTTTCAAAAACAATCTATTAAACTCAAAAATTTTCCACAACCTCAAAGCTTTGAATTCAATTTTTTTTGGGGCCAAAAAAAAGGGAAATACCAAAAAAAGTTTTCCCTTTCCCCTGTCACATTAATGGAAAAATTTTTAAAAAAAGCTCTCAATCACAAGTTTTTATGGGAAAAAAATTTTGTTTTTAAAAAATTTTTCATGTTTGGGCCCTTTTTATGAAATGGCCCGTCCCCCAATTTAAAAATTGTGGCAACAGATTTAAGTGAAATAAGAATTACTGACCATTTTAATCCGACCAAACTCCCGGTTTTTTTTTCTCTCTGAGTATGTGCTGATTGATTCCTTGTTCATGCCCTCTTTCCCTTTAAAGATTGCTTTACCGGTTATTCCCGCTTTCTGTAATTTTTTCATATCACTTTTAAGGGATTTTTGGAAACTTATTTCTAAGGTTTTTTCTTGAAAATGCCACTTTCTCTAATTTAAAGTTCCCCTAAAAAAAAGGATTTTAAATTTTAAAAATTATTAAGCAAAGTATTTAGGTGAAGGGTTTAAAAACAAATTTTTAATATTGAATTTTAAAAAGGGCCACATTTATAAACTTTCCCATCGAGGCCATTTTATTTTTTCGGGCTTTTTTTCCCGTGAAAAATGGGCCCGAAAAAAATAAAGTGGTGAATGTGCGGGTCCCCCCCCAAATACGCCTAAGGGGGGTTTGCCTCGCCTCACAACTGGGGTTTTTTCGTTCCATGGGAAATTTCCCGCATTATTAAAAGCAGGGAAATGTGTAATTTGACATACAGGGGAAAAACCCGCACACCACAGGGCTTGCTGAGACTTTGGTGTAAATGCAAGGGTTTAAACCATAATTTTCTATTCCCGACATCTATCCTAACAAAATTTTTTTTTAATTTTTAGCCTGCTGTGGGTGGTTTTTAATTCCCATATACTTTCACTAACTCTGAAAAAACACAATTGAGAACGGGATTTATGGTATTTCTATATTGGTTTAAATTAATTTAAAATTATTAATTTTTAAATTTAAATTTAATTTTGATTAGATTTTAATCCCAAAAACATTTTATTGAGAAAATTTTTTAATTTTTTTTAATATCATTTTAATTTTTAATTTAAATTTTAAGATATAAAGGATTATAAAATTTATAAAGATTCAATTTTAAAAAACTTTTTATAATTTTTCCCTAAATTACTCTTTAATTTTACTGGTTTTAAAGGAAAAAATAAGGGAAAAATTTTTTTGCCCAAATGCAAACCCCACTTCCATTACAAAATTTCTTTAGGGTCAAAGGGAGAAACACTTTGAAATAAAATCGGGCCCGTTTTGAGCAGTAATGGGGCAAATTTTTCTGACCACTTTTATAAAATTTTTTTGAAAAATTTTAGGGAAAAACCCCTAAATGCCCCCACAACTTGGGGCATTGCAATGTCGAGCGGGGCATAAAAGCAGCAAAAAGTTTTCTGAACGCCCATACCAAATCGACAATTTTTGGCGAAAACCCCTCACCTTGGGCAGTTTTCAACACCAAAAAAGGGTGGGCCCTTAAAGGGGTTTTTCGCTATTTTTTTTCTCATATTTAAAGTAAGATCATGATGCCCCCATCGTTTGCTTTTAAAAATCATCTCGGTCCTATAAGAAAACAACATAATATAACTGATTTTTTTTTTCCAGTTTTTTTCAGTAATTCCCAAAGTCTTTTTAAATAACAAAGTAAAAACTGGGCCTTTTATTTAAAACCCGGAATTTCATAAACTTTAAAAAAAAAAATGTATGTGTCTGGGGTTTTTCTCAAACAGAAAAAAGAATTAAAGGGAAAACAGTGTTGTCTATATTACCTGAATTATTCATACCTCTATGGCAAATTTTATCTTTCCTTCCCTTATCTTTTTCCCCCAAAAGGGTGTGGGGTACATGCTTATCTCTTAAAAATCATCTCCTTTTAAAAAAAAAAAAAAACAGTTTAATGTTCAAAAGGGGGAAAGTATTCATGATTTTCTGTTTCTATTTACCTTTTTGGTCTGCTCTTTAAGTTTATTTTTTCTAAACCCCAAATAACCCAAAAAAAAAAAAGACATATTTAAATTTGAATTGAACTGGAATGCCTAACTATTAAGATGTTAATTAAAATTCCCCGGGCCCGTTTTTTTTGCCTGTTTTTTTATTCATTTTTCAGTATTGTAAAAAGAAATTTAACCTAAATTTAAAAAACAAATTTTTTTAAATGGCCCACATTAAAACCAAAAATTTTTAAACTTTAACTTGCAACCCTCTTTAAAAGCATTTACAAAAAAAGCAAACCAAAAAAAGGATAAAATACATAGTAATTGTCAATTACTCCACACAAATTCAGAATACAGGGAAATTTTTGGTTTAATTGATTTTTTAAAGCACATGGTCATTTTATGGCTCCATTTTGTATAGAGCAAAAATAAAGCTACCATAAAGGTGCTGTAATGTTTAAGAAGAGCTTAATTTTCCAAATTTTGGGCAAAAAAAAACCACAAAAAAACCAACTAAATTTCCCTAAAACATTCTGGGGAGAAATTTGATCCCCCTTTGGGGCCAAGGGGGAAATTTGGACCAGGGAAAACACCAGGGGGAAAATGGGAGGGCTTTTTACCGGGAAAAAGCACCATTTAAAGCAGACCTTGGGCCCCGGGGAGAACCAGAGGACGCAGATTGGGCCAGGAAATACACCCAAAGAACTGCAGCCCTGGACCAGGGGGAGCAAACCCAAGGGGAACCCCAACTTGGACTAGGGCTAACCCAGAAAGAGAAAAGCAGAAATTGGACCAGGAAAAAACACTAGAGGGAACACAAAAACTCGGGCCAGGAAAAAATACCCGAGGGAAAAGCAGACTTGGCCCTTTTAAAAAGCCAAGGGAAATGCAGACTTGGGAAATGAATAACACCATAAAAACATCAGACTAGCAATACAGATGGTCAGATGGTCAGAGACACAGAGCAAGCCACCAGCTTTTTATGTTGGATTCTGTATAAACCTAACAGTGTGTGAGGTTCTAACAAAATAGCTAAGTAGACTTTATAGATTTTTGAGTACCTCATTTGTTAAAGGGGGGAAACCCGTCAGGGGGGTTCATTCTTCCCTTTCTGAGATAAAGGGTTAACAGAAAAGGGGACTAAAAATGAGCTTTGTGATACATAGATTTATATAATTTTGGGGCACGATTTCTGAGTAAAAAAAAAAGATTTAAATTCCCCGGCAGATCCTTAAATGATTTGGGGATTACAACAACCTTCAGGTTTGCAGCCGGGGTTTTAATGAAAAAAAGACAGGGACACTGCTAAAAAGACCCCAAGGGCCCTACCGGGGGGTTTTTGAATTTCAAAAAAAAACACAGCCTTAAGTCAACCCAAAACGTACAAATCCTTCCGACTGAGGGTCTAACTAAACATTTAAAGGGCCCTTTTCTACACCAGGGAAAATTCTAAGGGGCCCCCTGTACAGAGACCAGACACAGAAATCCCAAGGGGACTTACAATGTGGCCTTTTTAAGCGTTCCCCCCAGCAGTCAAAGACAGGCCGCAAGCCAGGCTTTTTTGACTTTAACCACCTTTTCCGGGGGCCCCCCCCCCTCCCCTTTTCCACTCCAGGAAAAGCCGACCCAAAAAAACTGGGTTTGGGAAACCCTTAAACCCCACAGGGCAACAGCATAAATGCTACTGACACACAAAACTGGGCCCGGGTTCCCCTTTACCGAGCCCGGCCCCCCCATTTACACCATCTGTCCTTCACTCTCCCCATAGTCCCCATATGGGGAGCATTCTTTGGGGAAATGTATCTTTCCCCCAATAACACCGCCGCCACTGCCTCACAGTGACAATAGAGTTTCCTTTTTGCACTTTCCCACATACAGTGATTTACAACCACCCCTAAATTTAAATTTTACAGACAAACGCAATCACTGAATTTTGGGTGTTTTAAGAACTTTTAGTTTCATTTCACAATTTTCCTTGGGATTTTTTTTCATACATTCGGGGCATAAAAACCCAAAGGGGCCCCTAAAAACACAAGGCAGCTCCCTCCCTCTAAACGGGATCTTGCTCTTTAATAGGGGCATAAACCCCCCAAACATAGTTTTCAAAAGGGGAGGGGAAAACGATTCAAATAAAGTTAAAAATTAAAAAAAATTTCAGGAAAAAATTTTTTTTCTGAACGAAGGGCCGAAGTTCATTTTGGTTTTTGTGGGAACCCAATCGTCTTTTTTTTAAAATGGCCCCCGAGAAAAATGGGGGATATGGGGCAGAAAAAACATGGGGAAAGGAAAGGGAAAAGGGAAAACCCCCCAATGACATGGGGAGACATAAACCAATCATCAGCCCCCCACTTTTTTATGTCACAGGGCCCAAAAAAATTGGGGAGCCATTTTCCCCTTTTTAAAATTTTGCCACTTGTCACTGTGTCGCGTATGCAACACACTGTCTTAGCACACTAGATTGGGACTTCCCGTCAAAAAAAACATCGATTTTTTCCTAAATGGGGGTAAAAGAAATTTACCCGGGGTTTTTGTTTTTTAAAAACATACCTGTTTCCCCCAAACCCGCGTTTTTTTTGGAATACTGCAATCTTTTGGCAAGAGTTAATTTATTTCCCCATTTTGGGGGAATTTTTTTGTCAAAACAGTGTGTTTGTATTTTTTTTGGGCCCAACATCCCGAAATCCATCACGTACAATTTTCCCCACAGAAATGAAACTGAAACCAAAATTAATGTATCCACTTTTGGGTTTTTGGGAATTTTTTGTGCAAAAACCAGTGTGTGCATATATCTTCAATATACTCCCCGAAAAACCCCTCAAGTGTGATTAAAAAAACCCCCCAGACTGACAAACGTGGCCAAAAAGGGTTTAAATTTATCCCCTTTTTTTAAGGTGAACTCCTTTAAATTCAGGGTTTTGTATTTGTCATAAAACATAAAAAAAACAACTACATTAAACAGATTTGTTGTATTGGGAAATTTCTGATTTAAACAGTATGTCAACAAAGAGGTGGGAGGGTCCTTTAAAGGTGAGGGGGCCGTGGGGACAAATGTTCCAGCAGCACGTAAAAGGGGACATCACAGCAGGGGGGAATCAGCGAGGCCCAAGCCACCGGGGTCATCTAGTGGCCGGGGTTTTTAAACCACCAATCCAACGGTTCTTAAATGGTTGACTAGGTCCAGTAGGCATGGCCCGGGAGCAAATCAGGGGCCCTCACCTTTCCTCAACCCACCCATTCAGTTCCTTCAGCCAGAGAACTACTATGTGCTTTGGCCTCTGTGTCACTATACAGCGAGGACGAACTATTTGAGAACAGTGAGCAGCTACTGGGCAGCAAAGAAGTGGGGCAGACATCCGCTACTTCTTGCAGTAGGCGGGCAAGTAGAGATGTGGAGAGTGGCATGGAAGGTTATGTTGTGAGCGGTCAGACTCTGTGCACCGAAACTGTTGAGGAGAACAACAGTGATGGGGAAATCCTAATCGATGATGATGTAGCCGATCGCACTTGGGAGCCGGGTGAAGAAAGGGCTTCATCATCATTGTCGGGAGAAGAGGGTGGCAGCTTGCGCGTCAGGCAGCGGCAGCGCCAGCAAGTCAGTAGTGCGGTCGGGAGTCAGCAGGGTGGCAGCAGTGCAAGGTCAGGAGTCAAACAGACACAGGGTAGACCACCGGCTTAGCAGGTCCCTTCCGGCCCTGAAAGTAACAGCGCAGGGGCTCACTAATGCAGCGGTGGTAGCAGTCAGTCAGTGCTAAGCGTTGGTGGTAAAATCACCCACTCGGCGGTGTGGCAGTTTTTTCCAAGACACCGGAGGAGCCGAACATTTGTATATGTAGAATCTGTGGGCAGAAAGTGAAGCATGGCCAGGTAGATAACGTTGGCACCACAGCTCTGCGTCAACACATGCAGCGTCTCCATCCAGTGGCTTGGGAGAAACGTGTCTCAGATGTGGCGGTCCATCCTCCCGCAGCAGCAGCACCCAGTGGCACGCCTCCCATTTCAGGTAGTCAAGGCTCCACCACCTCTGCAGAAGGGAGCTGTTTGTCTTTCCCATCATCTACCAGTCCAGATGCTCATGCTCCTCGCCACTCATGGCGCCAGCAGTCGTTCACTGAGGCGATTGCCAAGAAACCATCCTAAGGTGCAGAAGCTGACCTGTCCAAATTGTTTGTACTGCAGTCCCTCCCTTTCCAAGTGGTGAACTCTGCATCATTCAGAGAACTAATGGCTTGTGCCAAACCGAGTTGGAGAGTCCCAAGCCATCATTTATTTTCGAAAAGGCAATACCAGCCCTGCACAAATATGTAGAAGAGAAGGTGGGCCAGTCCTTGAGCCTATCTGTGTCTTCCAAGGTGCACCGCGGTGCAGACGTGTTGAGCTGTAACTACGGTCAGGGACAGTACATGTCCTTTATGGCCCACTGGGTGAATGTGCTTCCTGCCCAGCCACACCAGCAACTTGGACAGGAGACGCTGCTTTCTCCTCCACGTTGTTAAACTGCTGATCTTGCGCCAATGTCTACCTCCTCCTCCACCACCACCTCAGCCTCCACAAGTCTAAGTGCTGTGTCATGCAACACAAAATCAATGTGTGGCTTTCTCTGAGACAACTGAAAATCAGAACCATGGTGACAGACAATGGAAGGACCATGGTGTCCGTGCTGCACTGAGGAGGGCTGAGCCATGCGCCCTACATGGCGCACGTGTTCAATCTGGTTGTCAAAAAGTTCCTGGAGTCTTCAACCCATCTGCAGGATATTCTTAAAATTGCCACAAAACTGTGCATGCACTTCATCCATTCCTACAAAGCCAAGCACACCCTCCTTGAGCTGCAGCGGCAGAACGGCCTCTCCCAACATAGGCTGATATGCGATGTTTCCACCCGTTGGAATTCCAGCCTTCGTATGCTGGACCAACTGTATGAACAGAACAAGGCCATTAATGATGATTTGATGATCCAAGCGGACAGGAATACTTCCCTGTGTAATTTTGATGTCAGCCAGTGGCAGCACATGCGTGACACCTGCCGTTTGCTCAGGCCCTTTGAGAAGGCCACATTATTTGTCAGCCGGGATAAACGTCATTCCACTGCATCATGTCCTGGCACAGATGCTGAAAACTCTGCCTGGACATGGGACTGGAGACGTGGCGACGACCTCTCATGGCCACCTGAAGCCGGTGGAGGTTGAACTGGCAGAGGAGGAAGACATTGGAGCACCAGCAGTGTCTGGGGAAATGAGTGTTTTTTCTACCCAGGTGACAGGAGAGGAGGAGCAGGAGCAGCCGGAGGAGGTAGAGGGAGATGAAGAAGACGAGGCAGATGACCCAGACACACCGTGGCAGTATACAGTGGAAATGGAGGCAGGGAGTCCCTCGCAGATAGCCCACTGCATGCTGATTTGCCTGTCTAGTGACAGCCGAATAGTCAACATCCGGCAGAGGGATGACTTCTGGCTCTCCACCCTCTTGGACCCCCGCTACCGGTCCAAAATGGGAGCCTTTTTTTCACCTGCCAAGAGAGAGGAAAAACTCATGTACTATAGAAAAATCCTATGTAGTCAGTTGGCCGCTGCCTGTCTGCGCCATCTTCCATCCTCTGACAGGTCTGACCGGGGGATTTCTCATCACTCACGTACCACTGCCACGGCTGCTGTGGGGAGGTGGTGGTAGTGTTGGGGGGGGTAGCAGCAGTACCAGCTCCATCAGCAGCAGCCTAAGTCTGGAATCATTGATGAGCAGTTTCCCTCACCCGCCTTGTGAGGAGAGTACTCACCAGCAGAAGCAGGACCTGAACCAGCAGGTGGTCGCCTACTTGGACAGCACCCTGCCATCCCACATAGAAGATCCGCTGGACTACTGGGCAGCCAAACTGGATGCGGCCGCAACTTGCCGAGTTTGCACTGGAGAAGCTGCCCTGCCCAGCCAGTAGTGTGGCATCAGAGCAGGTGTTCAGTGCAATGGGGCCATAGGTACCCCAAGGAGAACTCGCTTTTCCGCCCGAAATGTGGAGAGACTCACCTTTGCCAAGATGAATCAGGCGTGGATTGGCCAGGATTTCCACACACCAATGCCTTATGCATCAAATTAGATCAGCGATGACGCCTCACCAAAACTTTGAGAAATGAGTCTGGATTCTTCTGGCTACCTGCCTCAGCTACTATTTAGATGCTGCCATCCGCCTGATGCCACATCTGCTGCCAGCTGCTCCATCTACCACCCACCATCTTTACCAGGGACTGGTATTACCACCCACCTCCCCACTCTTCACTACGCCATTATGTAGACTTCCGATGCTGCTGCCACCTCCACAATCTGTCATTTGCCACTCTGTGGCCCACTGATGTTGCTGCCTCCTCCTCAATCTGTCACTTGGCATACTGATTTTGCCGCCACCTCCACACTGTGTGATTATGCCAATCTGTGGCCTACTGATGTTGCTGCCACCTCCACACTCTGTCCTTGTGCCACTCTGTGGCCTACTCATGCTGCTGCCACCTCCACACTTTGTCATTGTCCCACTCTGTGGCCCACTGATGTTGCTGCCACCTCCACACTCTGTCAATGTTCACTTTGTGGCCTACTGATGTTGCTGCCACCTCCTCACTTGCCACTCTATGGCCTACTCATGCTGCTTTCAAGATATTAGGGCTGCACACATAATCCTTACCTTGCAATTAGATTTATTTTACCATAAAAAATCAGGCATATATTTCACATATAGAAATGGAACAACCAGCTCACCGATAGCAAAACGAAGCCAGCACGGACCACACGGCTCATGTGAAAATCCAGTAGCGAAAGGAAAAATGTCCAGCTGTGCTTGCATAAAGTATAATCCACAATTTATTCGGAGGGAAGTAAAATAAACAGGAAAAACAGGTATATTTCACATAGAGCTATGCATATATCGCCTTTGTAGATAGAAATGTTTCACTCTCAGCGGTGTTACAAGATATGCAGTCTTCCTCCGGGAGTCCTAAGACTTACATTCCGGGGCATTCAGCCTATGTCTGCTGTTTACAATGCTTAATGGCTGCATACAAATAGTTACAGTTTACTTATCTTCTGCCGTATGTTTCTGCTTCTGGATGCTTTCCAATCTCAGGCAGAACTCACTCGTCCTCTCAGCACAGTGTGGAGCTACTGCGCCTGCGCGACGTTTCGGGGTCAACCCCCTTTGTCAAGCTCACAGGAGGTAAGTAAGTGCTTACGTACAGAGCGATCTGCGGTGGTGTGTTTTGCAACAGATAGAAGGCAACAATAACGATGACCTAACAAGACGCTTGCTACAAAGAGAGGTTTATTAGATAAGACAGAAGCTTTAAGTCCGGCAGGTCTGAAGGAAGAGTGCCAGTGGAGTGCGTTTTTGTAAAAGTTGTAATATGTAAATGGGAGATAGGGATAGGAGGTAATTTTAAGTCTAAATAATGTTACATTAAGATAGACAAGTTAGAAGATAAAGATAAGTTAATATAGGTTTTATAAATAGGCATATCAGCAAACCTGTTATGGGTGTCCCTGCGACCCCCGTGTCGGTTCGCAGGCACACCCGCAACGCCACAGAGCCTCCTGCTGCGGCCGGTGCCGCAGCCCGACGCTCGGGCTGCGGACACTCCGGCGCTCCTGTGTCCCACTTACCTTTCCACGCTCCTGTTTCCATCCCGGCGTGCGCTCCTGCTGCCGGCCGGGTGCGCGCGCGGCACTTTAGCAAAATTTAAGGTCCCTTGGCCCCCCGGGGGGCCCTGGGCCGCTGACCCTATTTAAGCCTTGCCTCTTCCCTAGCACCTTGCCAAATCGATATTGCCCTGTGCCTTGAGAGGAAGCGTTCCAAAGTGCCTTGTACTGATTTACCGTGTACCGTACCTTCTGCCTCCGTCCTTTGACCACGAACCTTAGCCGCCTGTCCTGACCTTCTGCTTTTCCCCGACTACAAGCCTGCTTCACGATTCTGTACCGCGCAACACCTCGGCTGCCACTGCAAACAAGTCACGCCAGGGGTAGTGACCTGTTAGTAATTCGCCGCAGCAAGTCCATCCCGCTTTGCGGCGGGCTCTGGTGAAAACCGGACCTACTTAGACTCCGCTCCCTGGCGTGGCTTACACCATCGCTTGCGGTGGTCCAGGGGATCCACTACCACATCCGTTACAGTTCGATTTGGCCATGGATCCCGCCAAGGTGCCTCTACCGAGCGTCTCTGACCTCACCACCATCGTTGCTCAGCAATCCAAGCAGATCGCGCAGCAAGTGCAACAGCTGAACCAAATGACTACTATGATGCAGCAGCTCCTGGCCACTCAGCAGCAGCAATCGGCTGCCGTGGCTAAATTTCGCAGCAGTCGCTCCGGGGATATCCGCTGACCCTAAACTCCGTTTGTCCATGCCGACGAAGTTTGACGGGGACTCTAAGGCCTGCAGGGGGTTCATCACCCAGTGTGCCCTCCACGTGGAACTTATGGCTGGCCAGTTCCCGTCCGAAAGGTCCAAGGTGGCATCCGTGGTCAGTCTCCTCTCCGGTAAAGCCCTGGCCTGGTCGACTCCACTTTGGGACCGAGGCGATCCTATCACAGCTGATCTGGCGACATTCTTGCGCGGAGTCTTGGAGGAGCCTGCCCGCACCTCGTCTGCTGAAACTGCTTTGTAAAACCTACAGCAGGGGAACTCCTCCGTTGGCGACTACGCCGTGCAATTTTGCACCTTAGCCTCTGAATTGGCTTGGAATGACGCAGTGTTGTGCGCCACGTTAACGAAGGGCCTCTCCGGCCAGATTAAGGATGCCCTCGCCACTCGGGACCCTCCGACGTCCTTAAGTGAGCTCATCCACCTGGCGACCTGCATTGACATCCGCTTCTCGGAGAGACGGGAGGAGCTCCGCCAGGAGCGTGAACCAGCTCAAACACGTCGGCTACCCCGTCTTGCGCCAGTGTTTCAGTGTCCCCCACTGCCTCCTACCCAGCCAGCCTTGGAAGAGGCCATGCAAGTGGACAGTACCCGCCTGACTCCGCAAGAGCTTGCCCGACGACGTGAGGAGAAGTTGTGTCCCTACTGCAGCAGCCCCGAACACTTCCGTAGAGGTTGTCCACTTCTTCGATAACTTCCGGAAAATGCACGCACCTAGGTTTCGTGGGAGAGGCGTCCCTAGGTGTGAGTAATCCCTCTCCACGGCTCATGCTGCCAGCTCTGGTCACGTCCAATTCCGGAATCTCGTTCTGAGTGTCGGACTTCTTGGATTCCGGATCAGCTGGGGGCCCTTTTTTTGGGTGCTTCGCTGGTGACCAAGATTGTTCTCGGGGGTCCGCCTAGACAAACCCCTTGGTCATTCCTCCGTCAGTGGTGAGCTATTAAAATGACTCCATCCACTACCGGACTGAACCAGTGGTCCTACAAATAAGGAGCCCTGCACAGGGAAAGGATCACCTTCTTCGTGTTACCCCGTTCTTCCTCGGCTGTTCTACTGGGGCTCCCTTGGCTACAGCGTCACGCCCCTACGCTCGATTGAAAGATGGGTGAAGTCTTGCATTAGGGACCAGACTGCCAGTCCCGTTGTCTATCGACACCCCGCCGGGTGCGCCCCAGTCCTCCACAGTCCTCTTTCAAGCCACTACCTGGCTTACCGCAACCTTATCAGGACTTCCAGGACATTTTCTCCGAGAAGCGAGCTGAGATACTTCCTCCTCACCGCCCGTATGATTGCCCCATAGACCTGCTACCCGGGACTAGTCCTCCCCGGGGTAGGGTCTACCCGCTCTCCGTACCTGAAACTCAGGCGATGTTGGCCTACGTGGAAGAAAATTTACGAAAGGGTTTCATCCACAAATCGACTTCTCCGGCGGGTGCTGGATTTTTCTTTGTGGAGAAGAAAGATGGATCCCTGCGACCGTGCATTGACTACTGTGGTGTAAATAAGATCACCATCAAGAACCGGTACCCTTTACCTTTAATCATGGAACTCTTTGATCGTCTCCGGGGAGCCAAGGTCTTTTCCAAGTTGGACTTGCGGGGGGCATATAATCTCATACGGATCCGGGAAGGCGACGAGTGGAAGACGGACTTCAATACTCGTGATGGGCACTTTGAGTATCTTGTGATGTCCTTCGGCTTATGCAACGCTCCAGCTGTCTTCCAAGAATTTGTCAATGACATTTTCAGAGACCTCCTGTATGTCTGTGTAGTGGTCTACTTGGATGACATCCTGTAAATTTTCACCCGATCTGGGATGCCACCAGTCGCATGTGCGCCAGGTCCTGAAACGCCTGCGAGAGAACCATCTTTACGCTAAACTGGAAAAGTGCCTATTCCACCAGACCAGCCGCCCGTGCCTCGGATCCATAATCTCTGATAAGGGTCTGTGGATGGACCCCACCAAACTCTCTGCCGTCCTACAGTGACCCCGACCCGTTGGCCTTCGGGCCATACAACGCTTCCTGGGCTTCGCAAATTATTACCGGCAGTTTATTCCGCATTTTTCGACATTGGTAGAACCTATTGTGGCTCTTACTAAAAAACATGCCAACCCGAAACTGTGTACTCCGGCCGCCGAAGAAGCCTTTTCCAAGTTGAAGGCAGCATTCGCCTCCGCACCTGTGTTATCCCGGCCAGATACCGAGAAACCCTTCTTTTTAGAAGTCGACGCCTCTTCCATAGGGGCTGGAGTGCTGCTCACCCAAAAGGGGCCCAAGGGCAAGACTCGGACCTGTGGGTTCTTTTCCAAGACCTTCTCACCGGCAGAGAGAAACTATATCATCGGGGATCGGGAACTTTTAGCCATTAAGCTTGCTCTGGAAGAATGGCACCACCTCCTGGAGGGCGCTCGTTTCCTTATGAATATCTTCACAGACCACAAAAATCTCCTCTATCTCCAGACAGCGCAACGTCTGAACCCTCGTCAAGCGAGATGGTCTCTGTTCTTTGCCCGCTTTAACTACGTTATCCATTTCCGACCGGCAGAAAAGAACGTCAAGGCCGATGCCCTTTCTCGTGCCTCCGATGTTAGTGGGGAAGAAGACATGGCTCCACAACATATCGTACCTCCAGAATGTCTGATATCTGCGGCTCCCACTAACCTCCAAGAGGTTCCCCCGGGGAAGACGTATGTGCGCCCTGTGCTCCGGTTGAGGATCCTGAAATGGGGTCACTGTTCCCGTATAGCTGGACACCCTGGGGTACGGAGGTCTTGTTCTTTGATTTCCCGGTTCTACTGGTGTCCTGGTCTCGCCAATGTGAAGGAGTTCGTGGAGGCCTGTACCACCTGTGCCCGCAACAAGTCACCTCGCCTCAAACCTGCGGGACTACTCCAACCTCTGCCTGTGCCTAGCTGTCTTTGGAGCCATATTGCCATGGACTTCATAACCGACTTACCGCCCTCAGAGGGAAATACGGTCATCTGGGTGGTCACTGACCGTTTTTCCAAAATGGCTCATTTTGTTCCCTTGCCTGGCCTTCCTTCTGTGCCTCGGCTCGCCAATATTTTTTTCAAACACATCTTCCGTCTGCATGGACTTCCCTTACATATAGTTTCGGATCGGGGAGCTCAGTTCGTCTCGAGATTTTGGCAAGGCCTTTGTTCACTTCTACAAGTAGAACTGGACTTCTCCTCTGCGTACCACCCCCAATCCAATGTGCAAGTGGAGAGGGTGAATCAGGTCCTGGGTACCTATCTCCGCCACTTCACTTCTGCCAAGCAAGATGATTGGTCAAGTCTGCTACCGTGGGCGGAATTTTCGTATAATTCCCTGGACTCTGATTCCGCTGGGGCATTTCCCTTCTCCATTGTCTTCGGTCGGCATCCCCGCCCACCCCTTCCACTGCCCTCTGCCTCCTCCAATGTCCCTGCTGTGGATATTCTGGTCCGCGACCTATTCGCTGTCTGGAGGGAGACACGCCAGTCCCTGCTTCAGGCCTCTGCCCGGAGGAAGACCCAAGCGGACAAGAAAAGAAGACCCCCTCCTTCCTTTGTCCCAGGGGATAAGGAATGGCTGTCTGCCAGATATATCCATTTTAAAATCCCTAGCTACAAGCTGGGTCCCCGTTTTTTAGGTCCCTTTGAAAGCCTGAGGTGCATTAATCCTGTGGCCTACAAGCTCCGACTCCGTCCGACCATGCGCCTCCCAAACTCCGTCCATGTTTCCATACTGAAACTGGTCATCCATAACCGGTTCTCTCAGTCTGTGGTCCCCCCGTCTCCCGTAGCTGACTCCACCAATGTTTTTGCCGTCAAAGAAATTTTGGTCGACTGGGTTTGGGCCGGAGGAAAGGTTGTGGGAGCCGGAGGAGAACATCCTGGATCGGGGCCTTCTGTCTAGGTTTATGCGGGCCAGAAAAAGAGGGAGGCCAAAGGGGGGGTACTGTTACGGGTGTCCCTGCGACCCCCGTGTTGGGTCGCAGGCACACCCGCAACGCCACAGCGCCTCCTACTGCGCTCGGGCTGCGGACACTCCGGCGCTTCTGTGTCCCACTTACCTTTCCACGCTCCTGTTTCCTGGCCAGGTGAGCTGCTGGCCAGGTGAGCGCGTGGCACTTCAGCAAAATTTAAAGGGACAGTGCACCGGTGATTGGTCTCACCGGGCGCTGACCCTATTTAAGCCCTGCCTCTTCCCTAGCACCTTGCCGAATCGATAGTGCCCTGTGCCTTGAGAGGAAGCGTTCCAAAGTGCCTTGTTCTGATTTACCGTGTACCGTACCTTCTGCCTCCGTCCTTTGACCACGAACCTTAGCCGCCTGTCCTGTCCCCAACTACGAGCCTGCTTCATGATTCTGTACCGCGCAACACCTCGGCTGCCACCGCAAGCAAGTCACGCCAGGGGTAGCGACCTGGTAGTAATCTGCCGCAGCAAGTCCATCCCGCTTTGCGGCGGGCTCTGGTGAAAACCGGACCTACTTAGACTCCGCTCCCTGGCATGGGACCATCGCTTGTGGTGGTCCAGAGGATCCACTACCACATCCGTTACAAAACCTAGGGTTAATTGCTATGTTGAAGGGTTAAACGCTATTTAAGTTAGCACTTACTTACCTCCTGTGAGCTTGACAAAGGGGGTTGACCCTGAAACGTTGTGCAGGCAGTATCTCCACATTGTGCTGAGAGGGCGAGTGTTTGTTTTCTGCCTGAGATTGGAAAGCATCCAGAAGCAGAAACTATGTGGCAGAAGATAAGTAAACTGTAAATATTTGTATGCAGCCATTAAGTATTGTAAACAGCAGACATAGGCTGAATGCCCCGAAATGTAAGTCTTAGGACTCCCGGAGGAAGACTGCATATCTTGTAACATCGCTGAGAGTGAAACATTTCTATCTACAAAGGCGATATATGCATAGATCTATGTGAAATATATGCCTGATTTTTTATGGTAAAATAAATCTAATTGCAACGTAAGGATTATGTGTGCAGCCCCAATATCTTGAATGCTGAATGTTGAGCAGGAGGACAACTGCATAGGACTGCTAAATTGCGGTGCTTTGAGAAATAGGTACTATATATTTTTGTTTATCAAGATTCTCTACTCTTGCTGCTGCCACCTTCATACTGTGTGATTGTGCCAATCAGTGACCTACTGATGTTGCTGCCACCTCTTCAATCTGTCATTTGCCACTCTGTGGCCTACTGATGTTGCTGCCACCTCCACACTCTGTGATTGTGCCACTCTGTGGCCTACTGATGTTGCTGCCACCTCCACACTGTGTGATTGTGCCACTCTGTGGTCTACTGATGTTGCTGCCACCTCCTCAACCTGTCATTTGCCACTCTGTGGCCTACTGATGTTGTTGCCACCTCCACACTCTGTGATTGTGCCACTCTGTGGCCTACTCATGCTGCTGCCAACTGACCACTGTCTCACTTGAACACCCTGTGGTTTCCTAATGCTGTTTACATCCTGCACCACTCTATGACGTTGCCACTATGTTTGGTTTTCCCCTTCTTTTAATCTGTCAGAAGGAATGAAAAGGATCAGGATTGTCTGATGATTAGGTAGCCAAAAGCAGGAGTGGATACAGAACACAGAAGACATGCAAATATCCCATTTACTGGTCATCTCTGTTTTGGATCAACTCCTGTTGAAAGGAAGGGCAAAATGATCAGTGATGTCAACGCAAAATTACTGCCGACACCCTCTCCACTCTTTTTTGGGGGAGGGCTCTACATGTATCAGCCTTTAACAGAACAGGTTCTGTCATAATCTGTGGAATCATCTGATGACGGTGTGAAAGGAGTGTGCTCTTTGACGGTATTGTAGGATCTTGGCCCTCAGCTCGGTTCTTTCCAGTTGGCGCTAACATTACCCTGTCACGCTGCGTTCCCACTTCAGTTATTTAGTCAGTTTTGCCCCTGTAACTGCCCAGAGAAGTGAAGTGTGAAGCGATTCTAAGAGCGGCAGCTGTCATCTGCGTGTCATACTAAAACACAGCATTGTCTGAAGACCAAACCATACTCCCTATGCATATTTGAGCATGGCACTATGTTCTACAACACCCTACAGGCTCTCCTTAGCCAGGAAATAGCTGGTTTTTAACGTGATTCGGCGCAAATAAATTTGGGTCGGAAATAATTTTTGTGGAAAATTCTGCGAACCTAGCGAATCAAATTTTTGAGAAATTCACCCATCTCTAGTTATATGCTGTTATTTTTCATGAATAGTCCTTATATGATGTTATATGCTATGCATTACTGTTTGTGGATGGCATTTCTACCTCTGCTACTGTATTACCCTTTTCAGTATTTATTAGGTGCTTTTTTATATTTTTTTTTATTATATTATAATATTGAATAAAGATATCTATTTTTAAAGCTAGTGATTGTACTTTGTACATTTTTTGTAGTGATTCATAGCAGTTTTTTTGGCTTTTTTGATAAGTTTGTAGTTGAAGTATAGATTAGACGGCAGTACCATTGGTGGCAGCGAGAACATCCCAATGGGGAACAGCGATGTTCCGGTTTGACAAGATTAGACAGCAGTAACATTGGTGGCAGCGAGAACATGCCAATGAGGACCATGGAAGTTGCGGTTCAACAACATTAGGCGACAGTACCATTGGTGGCAGTGCGAACATAGCAATGGGGAACAGCGAGGTTTCGGTTGGGCTACATTAGGCCGCAGTACCATTAGTGGCAGCGAGAACATGGCAGTGGGGAACATGGAGGTTCCGATTCGCCTAGATTAGACGCCGTACAGCAGCCTGTCTTCTGTGTACCAGGTGTGGGAACATAAGAAACGCTTTTACCCCAACCATCCCAAAGCTAAAAGCCTGAATGTTGGAATTGCCTGGCTGCTGGCCCTGGAAATGTTGCTTTTTCTCCTGGTGGACACAGAGGGGTTCTGCCACATCATGGCCCTGGGATGCCCCCAATATCAGATGCCGAGCAGGCATTTCTTTCCCAGAAAAGCTGTCCCTGCCCTGCAGAGAAGATCACCAGCGAATTGGCTGCATCTGTGTCCACCAAAGTCCATCTCACTACAGACACATGGACTAGTAAGCACGGTCAAGGGTGGTACATCTATCTGACGCTCACGGGGGGTTTTTGGTGGAGACATTCCCGGTATAGGCCGGGCCGACCTCTTCAACACTACTGGAGGGGTGCGATTCCAGATCCCCAACACAAACACAGTCAAACTGTGAAGGGCTCTGCACTTCAAACCGACCAGGGCTGGGTGTAAAACCGGCACCAGCAAGGTGGTGTGTGACAATGGGTGCAAGCTCCTTGCTGCCCTTAAATCGTAACAAAAGCACACCCCTTGCCGGGCACAATCAAACCATTTGTGTAAAATTTCTCAACTCAACGGGGTCTTGACGTGTCCTGAGGAAGGCTCGAATTTTAGCTCACACTTCCGGCGTTCTAACCCTGTTTGGGCACGAGGGGCACGTTACAGCATCATCTGGGCCTCCCCATCAACCATCTGCTATGTAGGGAAAAACATGCGGAATTCCACGCTCCACATGTCCAGAAACGTATACTCGGGCAGCAGCGATTACCATTATCGTAGAAATGCCCGCAGGCCGACTACAGTGGGCGGAACCAGGGTTTGACCCATAGAAGTGAAAACAGGTAAAGGGGATCCTGCCCCATCCTTGACAGTTTTGAAGTGGCCCACCAAAATGCTCATCACGACAATGCCCTTTGTAATTAGGACCGTTTTGGTTATATTTTACGGGAAATAACATTAGGCCTCTGCGGCACAGGTCGCAGCAGGAAGGAGGAGGAGGAAACCCCCAAATCCTTACTTGCCAAGGAGTCAAACCCCGGCTTTTTGTAATTGTATAGGTCCTTCTTTAGGAGGTAATTTCAGGTCAGGTGGGTGGGGTTTGGCTTTCAGCTCACAGGTAAAGGTGGATAAGGGAGGCAGGGGGAAAACCCATCTTACGATTACCCTACAGGGGGGAAAAGGGGTTGGCACAATAAGGGAAAGAGGAGGAGTTAGGCCCCTAAAACCCTGGGCTTGGGGATCCCCCGGCACATCTCACACATAAGGCTTGGATGCTACATTACCTGCAACATGATCCACGCTCAAGGCAATAAAAACGAACAGCAGATAATGACAGAGGGATCCATTTGAACTTATCTCTTGGTTTTGGCTATTAACTGCTTGCAACGGGGACAGTACTATTTTCTTTGTGAGGACTCTAACTGCAGAGAAGTAAGGGATTTCAAAACTTTACACCCACTTCCCCGGGAGCTCCCGGGGTTTTTTTTTAAAAAAAAAAAAAATTCCAGAGCGCTGCAATCAAAAACAATCGCCATCCTAAAGAAATGTAAATGCCGCTGTTTCGGGGGATCCAAAGGATGACCGAAGATAATTGGGCACGTTGCCCCACAAAACCCGTTCCACCAAAAGCCGAACCAAAGCCAAAAAAGGAAAAGGGCATCATAAAAGGAAAAGTCTGAGGACAAAAAATGTTCCAGCAAAGGGAAAAAGAAAGGAGTGAAGGAAACAGACTAAAGAACAAAAAAAGAAAAACTAAGGAAGATCTGCCATCTGAAAACGGGGGACAAAAAGTGAGGCCAAACCCCAGGAGGGGGACAAGGAATCCAAATCTGAAAAACCACATCTGTTTAATCTTTTATCATGGTTCCTGACCTCCCCTTTAACAATTCAGAGAATTTTTTATCCCTTTTTGTAAAACAAATTTCGAGAGAAAGCAGGGGGCTCACTACCGTCCCGCTTTCCCATCGCTGTAGACGGCGCTCACTACAAAGACAGCGGCGAGGGGTGTATGCACATGGCGCACACCCCCCGTGCCGTGGGGTTACCCGGATCCGGGGGGAGCGTTTCGCAGAACCTGGGAAGGCGATAACGTCTCTTTCTTTTTTTTAATGGGGCCATATTACGGGGGCAAAATTACTGGGGGCCATATTACCAGGGCCCCTATTTACTATGGCTATATTTCTAAAGGGGCCCTATTACTGGGGGCCCCTATTACTTGGGCAAATATTTTCAGGGGGGGAAAATTTTCTGGGGCATTTTAAAAGGGCCATATTAAATAGGGACATTTTTACTGGGGGCCATATTACCCCGGGGGCCCCCTTACTGGGGGCCCCTATAAATGGGGGGCCCTATTACTGGGGCCATATTACGGGGCCCCCAAAAAAAAATAGGGGCCTTAAAAACTGGGGCCCCTATTTTCTGGGGGGGAATTTTAAATAGGGGCCCTATTTTTTGGGGCATATTAAATGGGGGGCATATTACTGGGGGCCCCTATTACTTTGGGGGCCCTATTACTTTTGGGCCCTATTACTGGGGGGCATTACCCGGGGGGATATTACGGGGGGCATATTACTAGGGCCCTAATTTCTAGGACCCAAAATTACTGGTTTCCCTATTAAATGGGGGGGATATTACTGGGGGCTATTTAAAATAGGGCCATATTTTCGGGGGGGAAATTACTTTGGGGGGATATTACTTTGGGGGCCCTTTTTAATTGGGGGGAAAAATTATGAGGGCATATAATGGGGGGGGATAATTTCTAGGGGGGATATTAAATTTTGGGGGGGATAATTTCTGGGGGGGATATTTCTGGGGGCCAATTTTCGGGGGGGCCCAAAATTAAATTTGCCCCTATTACTGGGGGGGAAATTACTGGGGGGATAATTCCCCGGGGGGGATATTACTAGGGCCCTTTTTTACTAGGACCATAATTTTGGGGGCCATTTAATGGGGGCATATTACTGGAGGCAATATTACTAGGGGCCATAATTTCGGGGGGGAAAATTACTGGGGGGCATATTACTGGGGCCATATTATTGGGGGCATATTACTGAGGGCCCAAAAAAATGGGGGGATATTTACTGGGGCATATTACTGGGGCATATTAAAAAGGGGCAATTTTCTGGGGGGCATATTAAAAGGGGGGATATTACTAGGGGGGCAATTTTTATTAGGGGTATTTAAATGGGGGGGCCCTATTACTAGGGGCCCTCCCTTAAATGGGACCAATTACTGGGGGCATAATTTAAATGGGGGCCAAAAATTAAAGGGGACCATATTACTAGCCGGGGAAATTACTTGGGGGGATAAAAACGGGGGTGTATTTAATTTGGGGGATATCCTGGGGGGGGGATATTAAATATTGGGGATATTTACTAGAGCCAAAAATTTCTGGGGGGCCCTATTAAATGGGGGGCATATTTACTGGGGGCATAAATTTCTGGGGCAAAAATTATTGGGGGCATACAAATGGGGGGCATAAACTGGGGGCTCATATTTTCTTGGGGGGAGTATTGCTGGAAGGGCATATTGCTGGAGGGGGACATTGCTGGAGGGGCATGCATTATTACTGGAGGGGCATGTATTTATCCCATTACCCGGAAAAGGGGGAAGTTTTTTTTCTATTTTCTGGGGGGGGCATGAAAATTTTTCGAAACATTTTCTGGAGGGGGCATGTATTATTGCTGGGGGGGGCCCTGTATTTATCTTTTCTATCATTAAATGGGGGCGGCATGTATTAAATTTCGGAGGGGCAAATTTTTTTATCTATTGCTGGGGGGGGCAAAGTATTTATCATTGCTTGGGTTTGGGGGATGTATTTATCTATTGCTGGAGGGGCAAAGTATTTTATCTATTCTGGGGGGGGGCATAATTTTTTCTATTGCTGGAGAGGGATGTAATTTTTCTAAATTTCTGGGGGGGGTTGGTTTTTTATCTATAGCTGGAGGGGCAAAGTATTTTTTTATTACTGGGGGGGGCATTTTATTTAAAAAAATTGCGGGAGGGGGATGAATTTTTCCCATTGCTGGAGGGGGCATGTATTTATCTATTGGGGGGAGGGGCCAAAGAATTTATCTATTTTTTTGAGGGGGCATGTATTTAAACTACAGCTGGAGGGGATGTATTACTATTACCGGAGGGGGGGTGAAATTTAAACTATTGCTGAAAGGGGATTATTTACATTTCTGGAAAGGGGGCATGGGATTTTTTTCTATTGCTGGAGGGGAATGAAATTTTTCCCATTGCCCGGAGGGGGGCAGAAATTTTTCTAAAAGCTGGAGGGGGTGTATTTATCCCATTGCCGGAGGGGCATGTATTTATCTATCACTACTGGGGGTGGCATTTATCCTTGCTGGAGGGGGGATTTAATTTTTAAAACTATTGCCTTTTAGGGGGCATTTTATTTTTGCTGGAGGGGTTTGGGATGTATTTTTGCTGGGGGGGGGCATGCATTTATCTATTGCTTAAAGGGGGATGTAAATTTATCTATTGCCGGGGGGGCAAAGTATTTTATCTATTCTGGGAGGGCAGTAAAATTTTTCCCATTGCGGGGGGGCATTTATTTTTTTCATTACTGGAGGGGGCATGTATTTAAATTTCGGAAGGGGATTAATTTTTTCTTTTTTCTGGGGGGGCATGTAAATTTTTACTGGAGGGGGGATTTATTTATCTATCCCTTTTTTTTTCAAAAGGTGGGATATATCTCTATAATGACAAGCTAATTACAAAGTATAATTTTAAAAAATGTAAAAACGATCAAAATTAAAGGGCAGTCCCGATTTGGGCCCCTCGCGGACAAAATTAAATTTAAAATAAAACTACCCACAGAGCTACAATCAGTCCCGGGAGTTATAAAAAATAAATGGGTTTCCCCCATACTATAAACCCCTAAAATAAAACCGTATAACCCTTTTTTGGGGTTTTTTTTCTTTTGTTGTGATTCTGGGAAAATCCAAGCCCCCCCCATTAAACCCCGCCCCTAATAAACCCACCCCCCGATTACCCCCGGGCCCCCCCTGGGCCATGGAAAAAAAATTTTCTTGGGATAAAAACCCCTCCCGGTGGAAAAAAGGTTGGGGACCACTGGGCTAGGAGATGCGATGAAAGGAAACCCGAGCGGGGGAGGAGGGGGCGCAAACCCAGTTTTTTTTTTAGAAGAAAGGAAAAAATGGGGTTTTAAAAATTTTTTTTATTTTTTTCCTTTCTTTGTGACCTAAAGCCTACTGTTATCTTGTGGATTCCCTGACATGGCATGAGGATGGCAAAGCCCAGTGTTCCTATACTGGCTGACATGGATGACATTTTTTATTTGTCTTAACATTTTCACTGTTCTCTGTACCCATATTGTCTTGTGTATAATTTTTCCATCCTATTAAAAAAAGAATCCCCTCCTCTAAAAAAAGCCACCCTCCTTGATCCACGTTACAAGACAAAAGTGAGAAATTTCCTTCCACCCACACAAATTGACAGTAGTATGCAGGATTTTGAGACAGTGTTCATTGACCAACTCGAGACATCTTTTGCGTCTTCTCCACATTCTAATGTACGAATAATGGTCACGCACACCAATGTAGTAAGTTGGGTAGGGTGGGTGCAAAATGTGGAAAGGCAATAAAGCCAAATATAGAAAAATATCAATCCACTGCACACCAGTACATCATGCGTTTCAATTTAATTTATTTACAAAGGGCTTAGATTATATTGAGTCAAAATGGGGTGCCAAAAATTATACACAAAAGTATACTAGACAAGTGCTTTACATAGATATAAGTGAAGTAGATGTCATATAATATATTGCAGATGTCATATAGTATATCGACGTTTCGGCAATCGCCTTTATCAAGAGACATCTAAAATATAAGAAATAACACAGAGGGCGACATGTATGAACGGGCTTTACGCATGTTTTCTGGCGTACACTGCGCCTACCAGCCCGAATCCCGCTGTCGGACGCAGCGTTCGCCACTTTCGGCTGCGGTCCGCATGAAGGGCCGGGAAAGTGAGGGGGGCAGTGGGCACGGTGGGGCGGGGTTTGGGGCCCGTTGGGGGGCGGACCGGTGCGCACCGAAAATGGGTCCGGGGCCCATTTTCCCAAAACGCGGCTCCCCAAATTGGGGCGCTGGGCCCAAGCTTCCGACAAGCAGACCAGGTTTTTTTTGGTCAAAAAATCCCCGGGCAGAGGCAAAAGTAAAGGGCAGGACCCCGAACATGCGAAAAGCGGATCAAAAGACGCGACAAAGCTCGGCGCCCCGCTCCGACAAGCAGATTTGGTCAAAATTTTGCCCCCGGCGGAGGCGAAGGGGAAGCAAAAACCGGAACATGCGAAAGCAGTTTTCAAGATCGCGACAGAAACCCTGGGCGCCCCCGCCCCCGTGCACCCAGGAAGTATGAATGGGAAAAAAATCGCCTTTAAAAAGGGGGAAAACATTGCCAAAAGAGAGCGCACTTTAAAAAATACACAAAATAAAAAAAAACATCATTTTTTCCAAACAAAGAAGGGCCCGCAAAAACAACAAAAAATTTTATTGAAAAATTGCCGGGAAAGACAGTATTTCAAAATCTGAAACCTTTTCCCTCATTGGGGTCAAAAAAAGAAACCGGCCAACAGAATCGGAGCGAAAAAGGTAACCATTAAAAGGGTTTAAATGGGGAAGAATTAACCCAATCCCCAAAATCCACACCCCGGCGGGGAAAAATTCCCCAAAAAACAGGTTAAAAAAATTGCGGGAAAAGGAATGATTGGCGGGGACCCCCTGCCCCGGGGGGGTCTCGGCTATTTCAGCCAAAACCAAAAAAAGGGAAAAACCCCAAAAGTCCCAAATTTCTACCCCTATGGAGAAGGAAAACCGCGGCCCCCGAAAAACCCCCAGGGGGGAAAATAAATTCAAAATTTAAAATAAAAACTAAAAGAGGGTTTTTGGACCTGAGCAAAAGGCCGGGGGTCCCCGGAAAAAGCTCAGCCAATCAAAAAAAGGAGCGAAAAAAAAGTCCCATTAAAAGTCTTTGGAGAAGTGTAGCCCAAATCAGAATCCAGGGGGGGAAAATAAAAAAAAAAATAAAAGAAAAAAAGACAAAAAAGAGCTTTTTTTGGCTAGCTAGCGGGGGGCTTGGCTATCCCGGGCCAATGAGACGCGAGCTATTTCCTTCCCATTATACCAAATTGGAGATGAGCGCACCCCCAAATTTCCTCGGCCTCACCCGCCGCGCGGAAATAAAGGGAAATTAATCAACAAATTATTTTTATACAGTGTAAAACATTCTCAAAAAAAGGGACCAAACACTTTTTTTAAAAATAAAGCATTTAAAAACCCCCGAACAAGGGCGTTCGTCGTGGGCCCCCCGGCGTTTACATAGGGAATTCCCCATAGAAAAATTTGGGCCGGGGAAAAGGGAAAAGAAATTAAAATTTTGGAAAAAAGCTTTTCCCTCATTGGTGGGCATAAACCAGCCAATCAGAATAGGACGACAATTCCCTTTTAATTTTCCTATGGGAGGAGAATGACCAACCCAAATAGGGGGCACAGTTGGCCCCCTTCATCCTATTTGGGAAAAAAGGACCCCAAACATATTCAAAGGCGGGGCAGTTCAAAATACAGTAAAAAGGCAGAAAAGAGCTGTTGGTTGAAAACAGCGGGGGGTGTCCCCGCTTAAACCAATCAGAGCGGAGCTGCTTTCCCCATAGAATTCTATGGGGAATCAAAAATTTTAAAAGAGGGGGCCGTAATTTTTGGGCCCAATGGGGGGGGCGAACGAAAGCTCCCTATGGGGTTTCTAAAGCAAAACTGGTTTAAAAAATTTTACATGGGTGAAATCAAAATTTTAACACACCAAAAAGTTTTTGCCGATGTTTTATATAAAAAAGGGAAAACAAAAATGTGGCTAACGAAATAAAAATTTGAAAATCAAGAAAAAACATGCTTTATTTCATTTTTTTTTCGATGCAACCCCAAAATATTGATCCTTGGCTAAAAACAAAAAAAAAAAAAAAACATGATTTTTTTGGACCCTTTTTTTTTTTTTTCGTTAGCCACTTTTTAGGTTTTTCGTTGTATAATCCCCACATCGGGACAACTTCTGTAGTGGGTTTTAATTTGATTTCAGCCATTTTACACTTTTATACCAATTGCATTAGAAAACCCCCTAGGAGCGTCGTTCGCATCTTCCATTGGTCCCCAAATTTAAAGGGGCCTCTTTTAAATTTCAAATTCCCCCTAGAACTCTATGAAAAAAGCGCTCGCGCTCTGATTGGCTAAGCTGGAAAGCCCCCGCTGCTTTTAACCAATCACTCGTTTTTGGCCCCTTTTTACTGAAAATTTTTGAAATGTCCCGCCGTGGAACTGATTGGTTTTAAACTTCCCCCTAGGGTAGAAAAAGGGAAATTTGTCCCCTCGGAAATTTTTATTGGGGCCCAAAAAATTTTTCCTAGCCAAAAATGGGAAATTTTTCGCTCCTATTCGATTGGGTGAGATAGCCAAAAACCCCCGTTATTTTCAACCAGTTTAGCTGTTTTTAGCATTTTTTTCTGTATTTTGAACGTCCCGCCGGGATTCTGATTTTGGGCAACCTCCCCATAAAGGGTTTTTAAAAGTTCAAGTTCCCCCCTATTTTGATTGGCCCGGTTTTTTGGCCCAAACCAAAGAAAAGGTTTTCCGAATTTGAAATACTGGGATTTTTCCCGGGCCCTTTCCAATACCTAATTCTTTACCCAAAGGGTAATTTGGGAAAAGGGGTATTGTTTTATGTAATTTTTTAAAATTTTTAAAGTTTCAGCTCTTTTTCTGAGAAAAGTAGAACGCCTTTAAAAAAGGCGATTTTGGATTTATACTCCCCAAACCCACATGTGGAATGTTTTTCCCCCGCTCCAGCCTTTTTCTCCATCAAAAAGATTTTCGGCGCAGCCCGCACGGCGCCCAAGCCAGCACTGCCCCCACACACTGGAGAGGCGCCCGGCGGGGCTTTTTTTCCCCCCAAGTTTAAAGAGGACACTTCCTCGGACGGCGAAAATTTCGGCGCAAACGCCGGGACAGCGCCTACATTTCCCCCCCCAAATGTGCCCCACACTACTGGGGGAGGCCGGCGGACTTTTCCCCGCATGTTTTGATCGCCCCAAACCCCACCCTCCCCCCGGGCAATCTCAGACGCAGTGCCGAACTTCCCCCCTTTCCCCCCTTTTCCCGCACTGCCCCCCGACACGTTGGCGAGGCGCGGCGGACTTTTCATGATAAAGTATGAGTTTCGGCCCGTCCCCCACATAAAATCAGGCGCAGATTCCGCCGGGAAACGGGGGAAAACGGGGCCCCCGACCCGGGGGGAGCTTTATAAATTGGCCCATAGTGGAAAAAACAAAAACCCGAAGGAAAAAAAGATACAAAGTAGGATAAAAGAGATAGACATAAAGTGTAAATATGTACAGATGAAAAAATAATAGGGGAAAGAAATAAGTAAACAACGACTATTAAACCCTGGGCCACAAATGCATCTTTGACCTCAGACCTATACATCAAAACCCACAGACCCCTTAAAAAGCCTTCTTTACTATCAGAGTAACCATGCTCCTAATACAAAAAAGTCTTTAAACCTCGGTCCACAATCACTAGAATACATCGAATAGTTCAGGATCCACAACACGTGACATGAAATGAAACGACACGAATTCATCACAACCGTGGCTATCCACGCAGATTCTCCATTCTAAGCTCATCTCCTTCTATCCAGGCCGATAGGACAGCATCATTCCTGATTCTACAAGAAGCCCCAGCACGACGTATCCGCTCATTTTTGAATACCAGCCCTTTTCACCACGAGATTCCACCAATTGCTACGAGAAGGGGGGGGGGGGGGGGGGGGGGGGGGGGGATACAACATTGTCCCAGTTCTAGGGCGATCCTAATCCCCAATATACATGAAGTTCCAAATGCCTCCCCCCCCCCCCCTTCATTGCTTTAAGAGAGCAGAATTCTGCGAGATCACCTTGTGAAAGCAGATTTTGGCCCTCCTCAAAAAACTAACAGACAAATGACCCTCTCCAACCCCAGAAATGGGACTTTTCCTTGTCTAGGATGCGCCCAGTGTTCCTCCGTGATGCAAGTGGATTTTTATTCACCCATACCACAAGATATCCCGGCCAAAGATATCTCATCAAGGGTACCTTCACATGTCGTTCCGATTTTCTCCACATTCTAATGTCACGGCGGAACAAGGTCAGCAACGTGGCTGCAGTAGAATGGCAAATAGCTGGGTGACATTTGGCAATCGATTTTTACCCCCTCCACCCTCCTTCGTTAAGGCTGCCATCAGTGATCTATTAACCGTTTCAGGGCCCTATACCGCTAAATCAAATAAGACCCCCACTAGAGATGGGCGAATTTCTCAAAAATTCGGTTCGGTCACTTCGCCGAATTTTCCGACAAAATTCGTTTCGGTCCGAATTACTTCGCACGAATCACGTATAAAAACAGCTTTATTCCAGGCTGCCCAGAAAGCCTGCGGTGCTGGTAAACGTTGTGCCCATGCTAAATTATGCATAGGGAGCTTGGTTAGAGTCTTCCATAAATTTGTGTTTTTAAGTATGACACGCCAATGACTGCTGCCCCGCATCATTAGATTCCTTCACTATAAAATGCCTGGGACTAAAGGGGGCAAAACTGACCAAAAAAACCGAAGCAGGAACGTAGCCTGATAAAGGTCATCAGCAAAAGCAGAAAAAAAACAAACTGAAGCTCAGGTTGCAACATTAGTGACAGAGTGTGGAGGTGACGTCGGCAGCAAAATCAGCATGATGTCAGACAGTGGAACAATGACATTCTGGAAGTGGAAAAACAGTACAAGGCCGCAGAGTGGCACAATGACACAGTGTGGAGGTCACGGTGGCAGCACAGCCATGAGATCAGGCAGTGGCACAAAGACAAATTCTGGAGCTGGCAAAAAGAGGTAGCCAAAGAGTGGTACAATGACCCAGTTGGTGAGGGCACAACGGCAGGAGCAACAGCAGCAGCATAAGGTCAGACCAGTGGCAACAATGACACATTGTGGAGGGCACGGCAAGCACCACATCAGCAGCAGAGGTCAGAACAGTGCACAATGACAAATTCTGGAGGTGGCAAAACCGGAGTAGGCCACAGTGTGGAAGGCAACGCAGCAGCCACGGCAGCAGCATGGAGGTCAGACCAGTGGCACAATGACACAGTGTGGAGGGCCACGACAGGATCACAGCAGCAGCATGAGGTCAGAGAGTGGCACAATGACATTCTGCAGGTGGCAAAATAGTATTAGGCCACATAGCTACACAATGACTGAGAGCGGAGGTCACGGCGGCAGCAGCAGCAAGAGGTCCAGGCAGTGGCACAAATGACAGAGAGTGGAGGTGATGACAGGAGCATACGAGCATGAGGTCAGAGATGGCACAATGACATTCTGGAGGTGGCAAAACAGTACCAGGCCGCAGAGTGGCACAATGACACAGTGTGGAATGTCACGCAACAGCAACAGCAGCAGCAGCATGAGCACATAGAGTGGCAACAATGACAGAGTGTTGAGGTGGTTGGCAAATACAGTCCCTGGTAAAGACGGTGGGTAGGCAGATGGAGAATACTATCAGCAGAATGTGTGGCATCAGGCGGGTGGCGGCACTCAGAATAGTGGCAGAGGCAGGTTAAGTTTGAACCCAGACTGACGCCTAAGGCATTGGTGTGTGAAATCCTGCCGATCACGCCTGATCCTCTTGACAAAGTCAGTCGTTCAACATTTTCCCCGTGGACAAGCGGTTGTCCTTTGGGGTAACGAAGGCCCTCCTCCGCACTGAACACCCGCTCTGATGCCACACTACTGGCCTGGCGCAGGACAGCTTCTCCACTGCAAACTGCGGCAAGTTAGCGGCCACACATCCAGTTTTGGCTGCCCAGTAATCCCGCGGATCTCTAACTGGGTGGCAGAGTCTGTCCCAATAGCCACAACCTGTTGGATCAGGGAATCTCCATGTCCTGCTGCCGCCTGCTGCTGGTGACTGCCCTCCCTCACTAGGCGGGTGAAGGAAGCTGCTCATTAGTGACTCCAGACTTAGTTACTGCTGGATGGAGCTGGTAACTGCTCCAACCACCCCCACCTTCCCCCAGACAGCCTGCGGCAGTATACGTGAGCGCTGATGAACCACCCGGTCGACCTGTCAGAGGAGGGACGTATGCCGCACATAGGCAGCGCCCACTGATTACGGAGGACTTTCCCTATAGTATTGAGTTGTCTTCCCTCCTCAATAGCTGGGAAAAAGGCTCCCCATTTTGACGGTAGCGAGGGTTCCAATACGGGTGGAGAGCCAGAAGTCATCCCTCTTGCCGGATGCTGACTAATCGGCTGTCACTAGCCAGGCAAATAAGCATGGGCTGTCGGAACATCTGCACAAGTGACTCCCGATGGGCTCCCCTGCCTCCATTTCACTGAATACTGCCAACGGTGCTTGGAGTCATCTGCCTCGTCTTCCTCATCTCCATCCACCTCCTCCAGCGCTCCTGCTCCTCCTCTCTTGTCCACTCTGGGTAGAAAATCACTCATTTCACCAACAATGCTTCCTGCTTCCAATTCCTCCTCCTCCTCCTCCTCCATTTAGTCCCCACCGTTACTCATGGTGGCCACGAATGTGTCGCCACAACTCCAGTCCCCTGCCCAGACAGAGTTTTCAGCTCTGTTTCCAGGACATGAAGCAAGTGAATGAACGTTATTCAACCCTAGTCCCCTGGCGACTGACAAATAACGTGGCCTCCTCGAATGGCCTCAACAAACCGCAGGTGTCACGCATGAGCAGCCACTGGCTGAAATCCCAAAGTTACACAGGGGAGTACTTCTGTCTGCTGTATCATTCAAAAATCGTTAATGGCCTTTCCTCTGTTCCATTACAGTCGGTCCCAACATGTGCGGCTGGAATTCCAGCGGGTGGAAACCCATCGCCTATCAGAGCTGTTGGGGGAGGCCCGTTCTGCCGCTGCAACTCGAGGAGGGTGTTCCTGGCTTTGTACGAAATGGATAAGTGCATGCACAGTTCCTGCCTTATTCAGAAGTTCTGAAGATTCGTGGAAAGACTTCAGGAACCTTTTTACAACAGATGAACAGTGCGCCATGCAGGGCGCATGGACCATCCCTCCCCTCGTGGCAGCGCGGAACCACCATGGTTCCTCCCAGTTTTTTTTGTTCCGTCACCATGGTTCCGATTTGCCGTTGGCGCGGAAGAAAAGCCACACATCGATTTCTTGCTGCATGACACGAGCAGTTCCTCCCCTGTGTGACTTCGTTCGCCGAGGCAAGCTAGTGTAGAACTGCGTACCACCTCAGCTGTGCCCTAAACATGTGGTATGATGGAGCATGTACTTGTGGAGGCTGAGATGGTGGTGTTGGTTGTGGAGGAGGAGGAGGCGGACATAGCGCAGGAGCAGCATTTTGACAACTGGAGGAAAAGCGGCGTCTCCTGTCCAAGTTGTTTGGTGTGCCTGGCAGTAAGCACATTCACCCAGTTGGGCCCTGTAACGGACCATGTACTGGCCCCTGACCGTAGTTACAGCTCCTAGACGTCCGCGCTGCCCGTGTACCTTGGAACAAACGATAAGCTCAAGGACTGACCCACTTTCTGTCTACCATATTTATGAAGTGCTGGTACTGCCCTTTCTTGGAAAAGCAATTAACGCTTGGAAACTCTCCATCTCCATCTCGCTCGGCACAAGCCATTAGTTCTCTGAATGGTGGCAGAGTCCACCAATTGAAAGGGAGGGAACGCAGTACCAACAACTTGGGACAGAGCACACAGGTCAGCTGCTGCACACCTTAGGAAGGTGGACGCATACTGTTGTCTCTTTACAATCCCTCTCAACGACTGCTTGGCGCCATGAGTAGCGAGAAGCAGGAGCATCTGGACCGGGAAGGATGTCAAAGAGAAACGCTGCCTTCTGCAGAGGTGGTGGAGCCATGACTTGCCTGAAATGCATGCGTGCCAACTGGCCGCTGCTGCTGCTGCAGCGCAGGATGACACACCACATCAGAGCCACTTTTCTCCCAGGCCACCGGATGGTGACCGCTGCATGTGTTGACACAGGGCCTTGTGCCAACGTTGAGCATCCCTGGCCACGCATCACTTTCGCCACAATACTACATATACCCGATATTCCTCCTCCGTGTCTTAGCAAAGAACTGCCACACGCCGAGTAGCTGAATTTTACCGCCAACCGCTCCGCACTGAAGTGACTACTGCCGCCGCTGCCTCGCTGAGCCCCTTGTGCCGCTACTGTCTTGATCTGCGAAGCGGTTTTTCTACCCCTTGGCCGCTTGGCTCCTACCCTCACACGCTGCTACCTCCGCTGACTCACCGGCCACACAACCCACTTGCTGGCTGCGCCGCTGCTGACGCGCAACTGACGCCCATCATTCTCCAGAACGATGATGAGCCCTTGCTTCACCCTTGTCACGAGCCCTGCGCCGCTTGCCCCGCCCGCGGGCCGCGGGCGCATCCGTGTCCCTCCTCCCGGGTGCCCCACCGGGCCGGGTGCCGCCGCTGGCCGCAGGGACGAGCCGGGGGCTGGCGTCTGCCGTGGACTTATCCTGAACCGCGCTCCTGTGCCGACCGCGCCCCTCTGCCGGCCGAGCGCGCGTGCCTGTGTCCTAAAGGCGCGCGCGGCGCCGTCGTCCATCCCGGAGGATTTAAAGGCCAGCGCCCTGATTATTGGCTAACTTGCCCTGCGCTTCCCCTACTTAAGGTTACGTCCCACTCTCACTCTATGCTGATCAATGTTGCCCCGTGCCTAGAGAAAGCGTTCCCAAAGCAAACTCTCGCCTTACAGTGTACCAAACCCCTCCGCTACGTTCTCACTCCGAACCCCTGCCGCCTGCCCCGACCTTGCCTGCCTGTTACAACCACGAACCTCTGCCCGCTGCCCTGACCTTCTGCTGCCCACGACCTAACGACTCTCGGATCTACATTTCCTGTACCACGCTGCAACCTCGGCTGCCACCGCAAGCAAGTCACGTCAGGGGGGACGACCGGTAGCCTCACCCGCAGCAAGTCCATCCCCGCTTTGGGCGGCGGCTCAGGTGAAAAACGGGCTACTTAGATTCCGTTCCCTGCGTGGCTTAGCTATCATCGCTTGCGGAGGTCCCCGCGGATCCACTACCCAAGCCGTTACAGTTAGATCCAGCCATGTATCCCGCCAAGGTGCATCCTGCCAAGCATCGGCGGATCTTACGACGATTGTTGCCCAGCCAATACGCAGCAAATCGCACACAAGTCAGCAGATGGGCCAGCTCCACGCCATGATGCGTCAGCATCCACGCATCCCAGCAAGCAGTCTCCGCCTCTCGTCCGTGGCTCCTTCTTCGTCGCCGTCCGTTGGCCAACCGTTGGACCCAAGCTTCGCTTTCCCTCACCTCCGAGCGTTGGCCGGTGAACCCAAGCTCTGCGCCGGGTTTCAATTATCTCAGTGTTTTTCTAATGCACGTGGATTGATTGGCGGATCAGTTTCCCTCGAGATGTCCAAAGTGGCTTTTGTGGGAGTCTACTTTCCGGGAAGGCTCTGCTTGGGCAACCCCCTCTGACAGGAACGACCCTGTGACCTGCGGACCTACAGACCTTCCTCCCGGAATTCCGCACCATCTTCGAGGAGCCGGCGCGTGCTTCCTCCCGCCGAGACCGCCCTCTTTACCTCCATCAGGGCGTCTTCTGTGGGTGACTAATGCGGTTTCAATTCCGTACCCTGGCTTCGGAGCGCGCATGGAACAATGCCGCCCTCTGCGCTACCTTCAAAAAGGTCCGTCCAGCAGGGTAAAAGACGCTTTGGCAGCAAGAACCCCCCGTCCTCCCTGAACTTGTAAATTCTTCTTGCCACCTTGTATCGATATAAGGTTCGCTGAGAGGCAGGTAGGACTTCGCCAAGAAAGAAGGCTGCTCCGTCCTCGTCGGCGGTTTCACCTGCTCCTGTGTTCCCGCATTCTCCAATTCCACCGCTCAAACCGCAGAGGTGGAACCGATGCAAGTGGACCGGGCCCACTTAACAGCAGACAATGAACTGAACCGTCGTCGTACAGAAAAGCTATGGCCTTCTATCATTGCGCCACCCGACCCACTTCCGCAAAGTTCCCCTTCGTCCACTCAGCCTCCGTGAACCGCTCTCATCCGAGGTGCCCGTGGGGAGCGGGTCCTAGGTGCAGTTTTTCCATCCTCTCCACGTTTGATGATGCCCTGTGGAGGTGACCTTCTGATGCTGGTCCTTGCGTTCCGGAGTTCTGCCTTCCTGGATTCGGGGTCTGCCGGAACTTAATCTTTGCCTCACGTAAACCCGTACGCATACTCTGTAGTCCCGCTGGAGAAGCGTCTGCTTATCTCCTCGGCTCAGTGGGAGCTCCTTCACTGATCCCCATCCATATATAAACCGCTGGTGACCGCTCCGTGTGGGGCTCTACATAAAGAGAAGATAGGTTCCACGTCCGTCCCCGTGCTTCCTCGTGATCCTCTTGGGGCTCCCCTGGCTGCAAAGTATCGCCCCTCATGCTCGACTTTGAGGACGGCGAAAGTCCTGCGTTGAGGGGACACGAATGCCCAGAACCGATGCTTGAGGTACCACCCCGGTGCCTACCCCTTCTCCGCCCCCGCCTGTCAAGCCGTTGCAAGGCCTGCCGGCCGAAGGTACCAGATTTTGGCGATGTGTTCTCCGAAAACAGGCCGAGAAGCTTAACCACCACATCGTCCATTATGACATCCATAGACCTCCTCCGAACAAGTTCCTCCACGGGGCTCGGGTCTACTACCCTCTGTCCTGTGCGCCGAGACTCAGGCCAAATGTCGTCTTACATTACAGGAGGAAATTTGGCAAAAGATTCAACGCAAGGCCTCTCCTCGCTCCGCCGGGGGCTGGGTTTTTTTCGTCCAGAAAAAGACGGTCTCTTCGGCGTGTATAGATTACAGGGGCTAAACAAGAACACGGTGAAGAACAGGCCGCTACCCGCTACCCCTGATAAACGGAGCTCTTTGAACGTCTTCGTGGAGCCCAAGGTGTTTTCCCAAATTGGACCTGCGGGTGCCTATAACCTCGTCAGAATTCGTGAGGGGGGGCGAGTGGAAACACCTTCAACACCCGGACGGCCATTCGTAGTATCTCGTAATGCCTTTTGGGCTACGCAACGCCCCAGCCGAATTCCAGCATATCGTCAACGACGTATTCAGAGACTTGCTGAACATGCCTGCGTCATAGTGTACCTGGGACGATATTCCTGATTTTCTCTCCACTGACGCACAGACTCATCGGGTACAATACCCATGTCTGCGACCGCCTGCGGAACAAATCGACTGTAATGCCAACTGGAAAATGTGTCGTTCCACAGCCACCTTCCTTTCCTGGGTACCTATTCTCCGACCCGTTGTTGTCAGCAGATGGACCCAGCTAAGCTGTCCGCGATCCTGCAGTGGCCACGCCCTGGTCGGTCTTTCCGGGCGATCCAACGCGTTCCTAGGTTCGCCAACTATTACCGGCAGTTTATTCCCTTCCCCACTTCTCTCGCTGGTGGCTCCCATCGTTGCCCTCACTCCGGAAGAATTGCCGAACCCCGAGATGTTGGTCCCCGTCAGCTGAGAAGCATTCTCACAACTGAAATCGCGTTTTTCTTCAGCTCCTATCCTGTTCGTCCCTGATCCGGATAGGCCCTTTAAGCCTGAAGTGGATGCCTCTTCCTGTGGCAGGGGCAGTCCTGACTCAAAGGGTCCAGAAGCAAGAACTGTTTCTTGCGTTTCTTCTCCAGACCTCTCGCTGCTGAACGCACTACACCATAGGGAGATCGAGAACTGCTGTCCATCAAATTGGGCACTAGAGGAGTGGCGACCATTTTTGCTGGAGGGGGCCCTCACCCATTCCGAGCTCTCACGGACCACAAGAATCTTCAGTACCATCCAGACGTGCCCAGCGTCTGAATCCTCGCCAGTCCAGGTGGACTCTATTTTTCACTTGCTCGCTTTTAACTTCAGGATATACACTTCGGCCAGCCGAGAAGAACGTCAAGGCTGATGGCCTCTCCCGAGCCTCTGACGTCACTGAGAAAACCTGTGTCCCAGCACATCATTGCTCCCGAACGCTGATCACTGTGCTCCGGTGGACCTTCGGAAGGGGGGTTTAAAAAAAACCACCAGGCAAGACCACGTTCGTCCTGCGCTCAGACGGAGAATTCTGGAAGGGGGCATAGTTCTCTTCTGGCTGGTCACCACCGCATACGAAAGTTCCCGTCGCCCACCATCTCACAGCGCATACTGGTGGCCGACCCTGCCCAACGTCAAGACCCATTAGTTTTTCGCCTGTGACACATGTGCCCGGAACAAGGTTCCACGCCAAGCAATCGGCCTCTTAGTCCCTCTTCCCATTCCCAGAGTCCCCATGACACACATCGGCATGGACTATTCATTACGGGACCTTCCGCCCTCTTCAGGATTCTGTCATCTGGTGGTCCACGGATAGATTCTCTAAAGATGTCCCAACTTCGTGCCACTCCCGGTCCTTACCCTCGGCTCCTCAACTGGCGGGACATTTTTTCCACCATATTTTTTCGTCGCATGGATTACCCTCGAAAATCGTTCTGATCGGGTGTCCACTTTGTCTCCAAATTTGGCGGCCCTGTTTCTCGCTTAAAAGTTAAATATGGACTTTTCTTCTGCAACCATCCCCAGAACTAATGGTCAAGTTGAGAAGGTGGAATCAGATATTGGGCGAATACCTGCGCCATTTCGCGTCACGCGTCAGGACAACTGGGCCGAGCGTTCCCGTGGCTGAATTCCCTCCTACAACCATCGTACTCTGATTCACAGGCGTTTCTCCATTCTGGTGGTCAACGGTCGTCACCACACGCCCGCTCCTTTACCCCTTGGCTAATGACTCGAGTTCCCGCTGTGGACAACCAACTCTGGACATAAGACCATTTGGCGGAGACCGACTTGCCTTAACCCGGGCCCCTACCCGCATGAAGACCCAGGCCGACGAGAGAAGGAGGGCCTGCCGACCACGTCCAGCCAGGAGATAAGGTGTGCTTCTCTGCCAGACACGTACGCCTCAAGTCCCCAGCTACAATTGGGTCCACATTTTCTGGGGCCTTTTTAGAGTGCCCCTTTTCCCCCTTCAGATAAATCCATGTGCTATACAAGCTCTGCCTACCCCCTTCTTCTAGATTACCTAACGCCTCACCTCCCTCCTTAAGCCTCTGCCTAACCGAGTCTCCCAGAGGAGCGCTGCTCCATCTCCTGGGCTGGAATCGTCTGATGTCTTTGAAAGTGAAGTGACATCTTAACATGAAGACGTCATGGGGTAGGGGGCGATTTTTTCTGTTGATTGGAGGGCATCGGCCCCGAAGACCAAAAAAGAGCGGTCCTGGGAACCGAATCCAATATCCTGAACCGACCTTATCCATAAGTTTTCTTCATGCCTAAAAAAGGGGGAGACCTAAGGGGGGGTAACTGTCACGGCCTGCGCCGCTACCCCGGCCCCGCGGCCGCGGGCCCGCATCCCGTAGGTCCCCCTCCCGGGTGCCCACCGGGCCGGGTGCCGCCGCTGGCCGCGGGACGAGTCGGGGCTGCGTTGGCTGTGACTTACTGACCGCGCTCCTGTGCCTCCGCGCCCTCTGCCGTGCCGAGGCGCGCGGTGGCCTGTTCTAAGGCGCGCGCGCGCTCGTCCCGGCAATAAGATGGCCAGCGCCTAGATTAATGGCTAATAGCCAGGCGTTCCCCCTACTTAAGGTTACGTCCCACCTTTATCACTCCTGCTGGATCTTTATGTTGCCTCCGCTGCCTAGAGAAAGCGTTCCCAAAAGCATACTCTCCGCCTAAACCGTGTAACAGACCCCTCGCTACGTTTCTCAACCCGAACCCTGCGCCTGCCCGACCTTCCCTGTGCCTGTCTACGACCACGAACCTTTAGCCGCCTGCCCTGACCATTCTGCCTGCCCACGACTACGACTCTCGGACTACGATTTCCTGTACCACACGCCTAGCACCTCGGCTGCCACCCAGCGCAACAAGTTTCGACGTCAGGGGACGACCTGTAGCCTCAAACGCCGCAGCAAGTCATCCCGCTTGCGGCGGGCTCTGGTGAAATACCGGGGGCTACTAGATTTCCGTTCCCTGAGGCGTGGCAGAGCTACATCGCTTGGCCGGTGGTCCGGCGGATCCCTACCCAGCCGTTACAAAACCCGGCTCCCAAGTGGGTCGGCTACATCATCATCTATTTGTGTTTCATCGCACTACTGTCCCATCACCGGGGCTTGGGAAGGCCGAGGCTGACCTCTCACCACATGACCTCCCATGCCCCTCTCCCCATCTAACTTTTCCGCCCACTGCAAGAAGCGGGAATTGGCCCCATTTCTTCGCTGCCAAATACGCTGACGCCCTCCCAAAAATTTTCATCCTCGCATATATGGGGCGAGCCCCAAACCCCATGGGAGATCCCTGGGGGAGGGGAAATTTATGGGGCAGAGGGGGGCTAGGACAGGTTTAGGCCGCTGACCCCCCCGGGCCATGCCAACTAAGTTTGTGTCTGAGGTTTTCCCCCCGCCCCTTGGCTGGGGGTTTCAATGTCACTGGAGGAAAAGGATGACCTAGTCCAACCCTCAAGAACCCTTTTGGGTTTTCTGAACAACACACGGCCGCAGATGACAGCGGCAGTTTTGGGCCTCACCAGGACCCCTGCTGCGACCCCCCTTTCTGTGCTGCGACCTGGGCCCTTCAGAAATTTTTGTGCCCCGCCAACCCCCAGTTTCAGAGCCTCCACCTCTCTGTCTGAAAAAAACTGTTTTGTTCAAAATTTCAACACTGTTGATAAACTACGTATATGATAAAATACACCCTGTTTTTGACTCCAAAAGAACCCCTAACAAGCTTGGGGAACCCTTTTTTATAAAATTGGCTCCACCCAAAAAAAGGCCAGGAAAATTACTTGTATTGCTTTACAAGACTGTGTGGTTTTACTAAATGTAAAAGCACAAACAGGGTTTAATAACCTTCGCTTTTGAATATGCTCAAAAAAATGTATAATTTCGGTGTTTAAAAAGACGGTTTTTTTTTTGTCCCGCACAGCACAAAACAACGCTTAAAATTAACCCCCGGTTAAATTTGGGATAGAAAAGAGCCACCACAAAATAGTAGCTTTTTTAGCTTTACAAAGGGATTTTTTTACGCCACACAACAAGAGATTAAATTTTATTAACTTTTGCTTGTGAATTAGGGTACCAAAAAAAAAATAATATTTGGGCGTTTAAAAAAAACGTTTTATTTTTTTCACACACCCGCAAAAAAACCTTAATTTAAACCCCCCGGGTTAAATTGCGCAATAGAATTGAGCCACCACAAAAATTTTAAACTTTTTAGCGATTACAATGGCGATTTTCTACGCAACAAACAAGAGATAAAATTGAATTTAAACCTTTTCTTGTGAATTACTACCAAAAAAAAAAAATATTAAAATTTGGGTTGAAAAAGACGGTTTTTTTTGTCACAACCAAAAAACAAACCCTTAATTTAAACCCCCGGGTGTAAATTGCCCCAATAAATTTAGCCCCCACAAACTAGTACTTTGTAGCGTTTACAATGGGTTTTTCTACCCAACAACAAAGATAAAAAAGTAATTAACCTTTGCTTGTGAATTAGGCTACCAAAAAAAAATATAAATTTGGCTTGAAAAAAACGGTTTATTTTTGTCAGCACACCGCAAAAAAACGCTTTAAATTTAACCCCCGATGTAAATTTTTTGCAATAAAATTTAGCCCCCACAAACTATACTTGTCGGTTACAATGGGGTATTTTCTACGCCACACAACAAGAGATAAAATTGTAATTAACCTTTTCTTGTAATTTTGGCAAACCCAAAAAAAAAAAAATATTGGGGTTGAAAAAGAAAAGGTTTATTTTTTCACACACCCGCAAAACAACGCTTTAAATTTAACCCCCGGATGTAAATTTCGCAAAAATTGAGCCACCACAAACTAGACTTTGTAGCGGTTTTCAATTTGGCGTATTTTCACGCCACACAACAAGAATAAATTTTAAAATTTAAACCTTTTCTTTGAATTGGGGTACCAAAAAAAAAAATATATATTTTTCTTTAAAAAAGAAGGTTTATTTTTGTCAGCACAGCAGCAAAAAACGCTTAATAAACCCCTGGATGTAATTCCAATAGAATTGGGCCCCCACAAAATGTACTTTGTAGCGGTTACAATGGGTATTTTTTTACGCCACACAACAAAATAAAAAATTTTAATTAACCTTTTCTTGTGAATTTGCTACAAAAAAAAAATATATATTTGGGGGAAAAAAACGGTTTTTTTTTGTCAGCACACAGCAAACAACGCTTTAAATTTAAACCCCTGGAGAAAATTTCGCAATAGAATTGACCCCCACAAAATAGTAGCTTTTTTTTTTTTTTTTGTTTTTAAAAAGGGCCCCCCAAAAAAAAAAAATTTTAAAACCATTTTTGGTGTTTTTTATTTCCTTTTTTTCCCCCCCCCCCCTTTAAATTCCTAAAAGGGCCCCCACAAAAAAGAGGGGGGTTTTTAAATTTGTAATTAAAAAAACCTTTTTTCCTTTTGGAATAGGCTACCAAAAAAAATAATATATTTGGCGTGAAAAAGACGGTTTATTTTGCAGCACACCACAAAACAACGCTTTTAAATTTAAACCCCGGAGAAAATTTGCGCAAAAGAATTGAGCCCCCACAAACAGACTTGTAGCGTGAAACAAGGGAATTTCTACCCAACCAACAAAGATAAAATTGTAATTTAAACCCTTCTTGGAATTAGGCTACCAAAAAAAAAAAATATTATTTGGGGGTTGAAAAAGAAAGGTTTTTTTTGTCAGCACAGCAGCAAAACAACGCTTAATTAACCCCTGGGTGTAAATGGCGGAAAAGAATTGAGCCCCCCCAAACGAGTAGCTTTGTACGTGTTACAATGGTGTATTTTTTACGCCACACAACAAGAGTAAAATTTTAATTAAACCTTTTCTTGGAAAAAGGCACCAAAAAAAAAAAAAATTTGGCGTTTTTAAAAAAACGGTTTTTTTTTTTCACACACCCGCAAAACAAAAAGCTAATTTAAACCCCCGGGTGTAAATTGCGCAATGAATTTGGGGCCCCCCCAAAAAAGTACTTTGAACTGTAAAATGGTGTATTTTCTACGCCACAACCAAAAAGAATAAAATTTTAATTTAAACCTTGCTTGAATTAGGCTACCAAAAAAATATATATATATTTGGGGTTGAAAAAGACGGTTTATTTTTGTCACACACCACAAAAAAAACGCTTAATTAACCCCTGGATTAATTGCGCAATAAATTAGCCACCCAAACTATAGCTTTGTACGGTTACAATGGCGTATTTTTTTACCCAACAAAAAGAGATAAAATTGGGGAATTTAACCTTTGCTTTGGGAAATTTGGCTACCAAAAAAAAAATATAATTTTGGGGTTGAAAAAGCGGTTTATTTTTGCAGCACCCCAGCAAAAAACGCTTAAAATTAACCCCTGGATTAAAAATTTTGGAAAATTGAGCAGCCCAAAAAAGAAGTGGTATTTGTATTGTAAAAACGCTTTTTTTTTAAATGAATCAACAGAACGGCTTAGATCCCACTTGGATATTGAATGTATATCAGCTGCGGGGGGCAACGGAATTTTAGATCCAATACCCCCCAAAAAAAAAGAAATAAACTTCAGAACATCTCGAACAAGCTGAGAAAACCCCCCCCAAAAATCGCTGTGTAAAAAAACAGTTCTTAGAAAGCGCACACCCCAGAACACCTTCCCTGTCAATACAGTGAAGGGAGTGTGAGCTCCAGCGGCGGCTCGTTTTTAAAAAAGGCGGTACGTCACAGAATCCCCCGGCCCTCGTTTTGGGCTTCCTCTGCACATGTCATGCAGGTTTCCCCTTCTTCCTCCCAATGCTTTTGCCCCATGTAACCCATGGGGCCGCAGCCATTTTATAAATGAAAAGCACACTTCGCCCGCGAATCACCCAAAGTTCGATTTCTTTACGAACCAAGTTTTCCTAAAATTTCAAAAACAAATTTCCACTTCTTTTAGAATCGATTCCCCCCCTAACCCCCCCCCCATTAGTTCATAATTTTTAACATAATGGCCCTGACAGGAGTCTGCCCAATTGGCCCCCATCCCAGTTCCCCATTCCCATTTCCAGTACCGGTGTCTTTTTTCTTTTCAAAGGGGTTTTTTGGCCCCCTCAGGATGCAGGACCCCAAGCCTGCTACCTTTGCACCTATACTCCCCAACAGCCACTAAACCCCAAAAATTACCATTGGGATGTTCTTGCTGCCACCACATTATCACACTAAAAACTTCTGTTAAAAACCCAAATACTTTTTTTCCACCCAATTTGCAAAAAAATTTTCTTCCCAAACAGCAATGTGATTTTCGGGATTTGTTTTCTTTTTTTGTTTTCTCAGGTCTACCTAGAATGCAATTTCAGGGCCCTCTTATCTTTTTAAGGGGGGAAAATTTCTGACTAAATACTTTTTTCCCCCCGTAATATGTGATAACAATAACGCACTGTATATTTTCAGCGTTTTGTGGACTTAAAATCTAGCAAAATTTCACTTTGGGTTGAAAAGTTTTCAAAAAAAGAACTCTTTTTCTCGATATAATTTTTTATGACAATAAACGTGTAATTTAAAGTTATTTCACCCCCAAAACTGCCCAAAAAAACCCCCCTTTTCCCACCATATAATTTTCAACAATAAAACCCCTATTTTAAAAAAATTTTTTTTGTAAGGGGATTGGGGAAAGGGGTTTTTATACAATTACTGAACCCCCAAAAAATGCAAAAATTATTTTTTTTTAATCAAATAATTTACACAAAACAACCACAATTCAAATACATTTCTTTCTATAGAGATTTGGTAACGGTCTGTTATGCAAGAACTCTAACCCCAAAAGTGTACAAATTTAATTTTCTTCAATCCGAATATTTTAAAGCAAGCAAACTGTATTTGAAATGGATTTCTTTCTATGGGAGATTTGTTAACGCACTGTTATGCAAGGTCTGTACCCCCAAAAGTGGAAAAATAAAGTTTTGGCCACTCAGTAAAAGTTTCACCAAGCAACCACTATTTGAAATAGATTTCTTTCTATAGGAGATTTGCTTACAGTGTATCATGCAATAGAAACCAGCAAAAATGACCTTTTTGACACTCAATAAAATTTTCAAGATGCAATTAGTATTTGAAATAAGTTTTCTGTCGATAGGACATTTAATAACGGCGTCTTCAATAGTAGCTGGACACCCAAACTAGCAGAAATGACCTTTTTGACACTCAATAAAATTTGCAGCAAGCAACCAGTACTTTAAAAAGATTGCTTTCTGTTGGAGATTTGTTAATGGTGTCTTGTACACTGACTGTCCCCCCAAAACAGGAGCAAGGAACTTTTGGGCATGGAATCAAATTTTCAGCAAGAAACCAGTATAACAAAGCGATTTCTTTTTAAAGAAGATTTCCTAACAGTGTCTTGTGCACTGATTGTCCCCCCAAAACAGGAGCAAGGAACTTTTGGGCATGGAATCAAATTTTCAGCAAGAAACCAGTATAACAAAGTGATTTCTTTTTAAAGAAGATTTCCTAACGGTGTCTTGTGCACTGATTATCCCTCCAAAACTGAAGCAATGAACTTTTGGGTACGGAATCAGATTTTCAGCCAGAAACCAGTATATCAAAACAATTTCTTTTGAGAACAGATTTCCTAACGGTGTCTTGTGCACTAACTGTCCCTCCAAAACTGGAGCAAGGAACTTTTGGGCAACGAATCAATTTCAGCAAAAAAAAACAGTATATCAAAGTGATTTCTTTTTAGAGCAGATTTCCTAATGGTGTCTTGTGCACTGACTGTCCCCCCAAAACTGGAGCAAGGAACTTTTGTGCACGGAATCAAATTTTCAGCAAGAAACTAGTATATTAAAGCGATTTATTTTGACAACAGATTTCCTAATGGTGTCTTGTGCACTGGATGTCCCCCCAAAACTGGAGCAATGAACTTTTGGGCACAGAATCAAATTTTCAGCAAGAAACCAGTATATCAGAGTGATTTATTTTGAGAGCAGATTACCTAATGGTGTCTTGTACACTAGCTGTCCCCCCAAAACTGGAACAATGAACTTTTGGGCACTCAAAATAAAGACGGGAAAGATGCAGTCAGCAATACAAAAATCCCTGACTACTGCTGTCTATGATTCCCTAATCTTGCTGTACCCCAACCCTAACTAATCTAACTAGCAGCTTTTCCTTTGTCAAATCACTGGGAAATGGTGTGCTTGCCTGCATTCCACCAAAACACAAAAGGTGACATGTATGAACGGGATTTACGCCTGTTTTCTGGCGTATCCTGCGCCTCACCGGCTGGAATCCGCTGTCGGACGCAGGGATGCGATGTTAGGCGCAGCATTCGCCACTTGAAGGGGCGTGCAATGGGCGCGGTGTGGGCGCGGTGTAGGCGTTCCGGGGCGGGAGGCGGCGTGCTCGAAAACTCCGAGGCATGTACGAACGCGGCTCGGCAAAGTGAGGCGCATTGCACCGCTCGCCAGCACCGACAGGCAGACCTAGTTGATTATGGTCTAAATGATCCGGTGGAGGGGAATAAGCGAGAACGAACATAAAGAGGAAACATAGAAGATCGCAACAAAAAAATCTCGCCGCTCAGCTCCGTCGGCATGGAGAAATGAAAAAAAAAAATCGCCTTTATTGGGTTAAAAACATTATCAGAAAAAAGAACTAAAACCCTTTAAAAAAAAAAAAAGAAAAGAAAAAAATCACTTTCCAAAAATCTAGAACAGCGCTATATCAGGAATTAGGATATTGGAAATTGCCAGGTAATACAGTAATTCAAATTCTGTAAGCGCTTCTCATTGGCCCGGAGAAAACCAGCCATTCAGAATAGGAGCGACAGTGACCCATTAAAACCTAAGGGAAAAGTATTGACCAATCAAAATCAAAGGGGACATTTTCAAAATACAGTAAAAATGCAGAAAAAGAGCTGATTGGTTGAGCTAGGGGGGCTTGGCAACCCTGGCCAATCAAATAGGAGCCACAGGGACCCATTATAACCTATGGAGAAGTATTGACCAATCAAAATCAAAGGTGGGACAGTTCAAAATACAGTAAAATGCAGAAAAGAGCTGATTGGTGAGCTAGCAGGGGCTTGGCTATCTCGGCCAATCAGAGCGCGAGCTACTTGTTCCCATTGTAGTCAATGGAAGATGGGGGCCCAATGAAATCTTGGCTCTTAGCACCGTGCGGCATGGAGTATATTAAAAAATCTTTTTTATTAGTTGTCAATATTAAACTGAAAAAAGCTGAAACCTTTTTATAAACATAAATCAATTAAATCCCTAACAACGCGTTTTCTCGCCGAGACCGGCGCTATATAAAAAAATTTGGGGATAAAAGGAATTGCCGGGAAATACAGTAATTCAAATTCTTAAGCTTTTCTCATTGTCGGCAGAAACCAACCAAATTTCCAGAATGGGAGGCGACCAAGCAATCCTATTCTGATTGCTTGGTTTCTGCCGACCAATGAGAAGAGCTTACAGAATTTGAATTACTGCATTTCCTGGCAATTTCGAATATCCCAATTCCTGATGTAGCGCCGGTCTCGGCGACAAACGCATTGTTAGTGATTTTATTAATGTATGTATATAGAAGGTTTTAGGTCTTTTATAGAGAATGTTTTACACTCTATAAAAACGATTTATTTACTAATACTCCATGCTTCATGGCGCTGAGAGCCGAGATTTCAGTGCCCCGATCTCTCCATTGACTACAATAGGACAAGTAGCTCGCGCTCTGATTGGCCGAGACAGCCAAGCCCCCGCTAGCTCAACCAATCAGCTTTTTTCTGCCTTTTTACTGTATTTTGAACTCCCACCATTGAACTTGATTGGTCAATACTTCTCCATAGGTAAGAATGGGTCCCTGTCGCTCCTAAAATTTTGGGTTGGCCAGGTTTTCCGAGCCCCCGCCCCGCTCAACCAATCAGCTCTTTTCTGTATTTTTCTGTATTTTGAACTGTCCCGCCTTTGATTTTGATTGGTCAATACTTCTCCATAGGTTTTAATGGTTCACTGTCGCTCCTATTCTGATTGGCTGGCTTCTGCCGACCAATGAGAAGCGCTTACAGAATTTGAATTACTGTATTTCCCGGCAATTTCCAATATCCAAATTCCTAATGTAGCGCCGTTCTTGATTTTTGGAAAGTGATTTTATTTATATATTTTTTCAGTAGGTTTGAGCTCTTTTTCAGATAATGTTTTACACCTAATAAAGGAAATTTTCTGAATCATACTCCGCATGGACATCTTTAATGATTTCTCGCTGTTTTCCAGCCTGTCTCGTATGTGTATTAATGTTCGGCGCAGTCCCGCACTGCGCCCCACACACTGGCGAGGCGCGGTGAACTTTTCCCCGCATGTATAAGCGCACCTCCTCGGACGGCGAAAATTAGGCGCAGTCCTGCACTGCGCCTAAGTCCCCGCATTGCGCCCCACACACTGGTGAGGCGCGGCAGACTTTACACGGCATGTATGATCGCACTATGTCGGGCGGCGAATCTTAGGCGCAGTCCCGCACTGCGCCCCACACACTGGCGAGGCGTGGCGGACATTACACCACATGTATGAGCGCACCTCGGCGTCGACATACATGAGGCGCAAATTTCGCCAGAAAACTGGCGAAAACGTGTGCTCCGACGTGGCAAGATTCATACATGTCGCCCAAAGAGAGCAGTGTGTTCAGTTCAGAGACTAAACTCGAAATGGCGTTCAACAGGAAATACAGTGACATACAGGGTCATGTGATTTTAGCAGCCAATGATATGCCTACACCCTCAGTGGTGACGCTTTTCACCCCTCTCTGTACTCTGCACTGATTAGATGGCTGCCAGAAGTACAGGAAGCAGCTTAAAGTAAAAGTGAAAATGGTACGGTGCGTTGATCGCAAGTCTCGATCGTGATTTTTACCCGATCCAAATTGGAATAATCGGATTGCAATTGAGAAAAGCATAGAAATGGACTCGATTTTAACTTTTTGGATCCGATCGATCAAAACTACCTACATACGAGCTATCCACTTCAACAAAGAAGGGCTTCTCAGGATCAGGCCTAGACAAGTTGCAGAGGTGAAGGCAGACTTCAAACGGGAGAATGCTTCTTCCGCCTCAGGTGGCCAGGACTTTGGATCTCCATTCCTCACAATAGGCGCCACCACCTGAATAAACTGCTTGTAGTCGTTGGCGAATCCCAAGAAGTGCTGTGTCCCGTAGACCAACTGGCCGTGGACATTACAGGACGTAAGACAACTAAGGATCCAAGTCCTTTGTCGGTGACAATATACCCAAGGAAAGGTAGATTGGTCTGTTCAAAGACAAATTTCTCAAGCCTGGCATAGAGTTGATTGCTCCATAGGTGTCTTAGAACCTAGTGCACATGGGCATGATGAACTTAAAGACTAGGGGCGACATGTATGAACGGGCTTTTCGCCTGATTTCTGGCGTATCCTGCACCTCACCGGCCCGAATCCCTTGTCGGACGCAGGGATGCGATGTTAGGCGCAGCGTTCGCCACTTTCTGATGCGCCCCGCATGAAGGGGCGTGCAATGGGCGTGGTGTGGGCGTTCCGGGGCGGGACGCGGCGCGCTCGAGAACTCCGAGGCATTTACGATCACGAGTCGGCAAAGTGCGGCGCATTGCAGTGCTCGGCAACTCCGACAGGCAGACCTGGTTGATTCTGGTCTAAATGATCCGGCGGAGGCGAAGTGAACGAGAAACGGAACATGAGAGGAAACTAGAAGATCGCAACAGAAATCTCGGCTCTCACTCCGTGCGGCATGGAGTAGGATTCCAAAAAAATCGCCTTTATAAAGGCGTACAACATTATCAGAAAAAGAGCTCAAACCTAATAAAAAAAAACCAAAACAAAACAAAAAAAAAAAAACAGTTTCCAAAAATCCTGAACGGCGCAACATCAGGAATTAGGATATTGGAAATTACCGGGAAATACAGTAATTCTAATTCTGTAAGCTATTCTGATTGGTCGGCAGAAGCCAGCCAATCAGAATAGGAGCGACAGTGACCCATTAAAAAAATATAAAAGAATATGGACCAATCAAAAATCAAGGCGGGACAGTTCAAAATACAGTAAAAATGCAGAAAAGAGCTGATATGGTTGAGCTAGCGGGGGCTTGGCTATTTTGGCCAATCATAATAAAGGGGCGACAGGGACCCGTTATAACCTATGGAGAAGCTTTGACCAATCAAAATCAAAGGCGGGACAGTTCTAAATACAGTAAAAATGCAGAAAAGAGCTGATTGGTTGAGCTAGTGGGGGCTTGGCTATCTCGGCCAATCAGAAAAGGAGCGACAGGGAACCATTATAAGCTATGGAGAAGTATGGACCAATCTAATGAAAAGGCGGACAGTTCAAAATACAGTAAAAAAGGCAGAAAAGAGCTGATTGGTTGAGCCCAGGCGGCAGATATGAATCCAACAATCATATATAGTGCGTCTATTTTGAATGGAGAAAGAAGGGCGCGATAGAAGGGCGCCCTAAAAGTTATTACTGTCTATGGGAAATATTCTAGTACTGTGATTGGTTGGGGAGAAGAGGGGCTCATCCAGCTTAGCCAATCAGCGGCTGAGCTACTTTCTCATAGAGTTCTATGGGGAAAAGAAATGCAGAGCAAGCTCTGTTTGTGATTGGCTAATTTAAAAGAGGCGCGGTTATTTGGACCAACGGGAGAGCGAGCGACGCTCTTATGGGTTTTCTAATGCAATCTATAATAAAACTGTACACGGCCGAAATAAAATGATAACACTCATTAAGTTGTACCGATGTGTATATAAAATGAACAATAATCTGGGGATAACGTAAAAAAAAAATATTAATTCAATAAATTCATTTTTATTTCTTTATTTTCGTAACACCCATACTATTGAGCCTTGGCGAAAAAAAAGAAATAAAAATGAATTTATTGAATTAATATTTTTTTTTTCGTTATCCCCAGATTATTGTTCATTTTATATAGAGATCCGTACAACTTCGGGAGTCTTATCATTTGATTTCAGTCATGTACAGTTTTATTACAGATTGCATTAGAAAACCCATAAGAGCGTCGCTCGCTCTCCCATTGGTCCAAATAGCCGCGCCTCTTTTAAATTAGCCAATCACAAACAGAGCTCGCTCTGCATTTCTTTTCCCCATAGAACTCTATGAGAAGGTAGCTCAGCCGCTGATTGGCCAAGCTGGACGAGCCCCTCTTCCCCTCAACCAATCACAGTACTAGAATATTTCCCCTAGACAGTATTAACTTTTAGGGCGCCCTTCTATCGCGCCCTTATTGCTCTACTCCAAATAGACGCACTACATATGATTGGTGGATTCATATCTTCCGCCTGTGCTCAACCAATCAGCTCTTTTCTGCCTTTTTTACTGTATTTTGAACTGTCCCACCTTTTCAATGGATTGGTCCCTACTTCTCCATAGGTTATAATGGTTCCCTGTCGCTCCTATTTTGATTGGCTTGTTTTTGCCGACTAATGAGAAGCGCTTACAGACTTTTAATTACTGTATTTTCCGGCAATTTCTAAAATCCTAATTGCGATGTAGCGTTGTTGTATATTTATTTATAAATTATTTTTTTGTGTTTTTGGTCTTAGTAGGTTGGAGCTCTTTTTCAGAGAATGTTTTGCACGTTATGAAAGCGATTTTTTGATTCATGCTCCATGCCGCACGGACATGTGTAATGACTTTTCGCTCTTTTCCAGCCTGCCTAGAATCGGAATACATCTTACGCGCAGTCCCTTCTGCGCCTAAGTCCCGCATTGTGCTCCACACACTGGCGTGGCGCGGGGAACTTTTCCCCGCATGCATGAGCGCACCTCCTCGGACGGAGAATCTTAGGCGGTCACGCACTGCGTCTAAGTCCCCGCACTGCGCCTCACACTGGCGAGGCGTGGTGGACTTTTCCCCACATGTACAAGTGCACCTACTCGTACGGCGAATCTTAGGCACAGACACGCACTGCGCCTAAGTCCCCGCACTGCGCCTCCCACACTGGCGAGGCGTGGTGGACTTTTCACCGCATGTATGATCGCACTACCGCGGGCGGCGAAGCTTAGGCGCAGTCCGGAACTGCGCCTAAGTCCCGCACTGCGCCTCACACACTGGCGAGGCGCGGTGGACTTTACAACGCATGTATGAGCGCACCTCGTGGCCGACATACATGAGGCGCAGCTTTCACGTTCGAGTGCACGAAAACTTGCGCTTAGACTGGCAAGCTATCTGAAAGCTGCCTGTCTTGACAAACTGAAAGGCAAAGAAGGCATAATACCTTTAGCCCCTCCAATAATCGCCATGTCCAACTTAGAAATAAGTACACTTGTGTCAGCCAAGTATGGCCATCAATCTTTGCACATATTTTACACGTATCCAAGCAAACCTCTAAACATATTCTCTATCCTGTTTGCATCCAAGCAATCATCCAAATACAGAAGCTACAAACACAATAGTCACTAAGGCCCCTTGGAACATTGTAAAAAAACCTGTTGCAAGTAAGGTCAAGTTGCCACGCCAGATCTCTGTTTTCAACCAGCCAATCAAATTGTCTAATGTTGGCAGAGCGATAATGTCCAACAAGTCATCCATGTGTAGTCACGTCTGTGTACCAACCCTTTTGCTCCTGACACCTCCCAAACATTCCCTCATTGCTGTTCATGTTATCTTGCCTTCCGGTGAGCCGGAATGCAGATTTGCTCAAAGTGTTAGTTGACATGTGTCATGTTTTGCGTGCATTTTTGAATAAAACGATTCAACCGTTGCACTGTCAATATTCTGGGACAGGTTTGTAATGGCAACCTGCAGACTGTTTTTTGCCTCATTAGATCACTCCACCAAAAGGTTAAGCATACCCCATCTTACCCTCAGACAACAGTGGTGTGCTCAACATTCTTGGCAACATCCAAACATCCTCACCTTAGGAGGATGATGGGAGCAGTTACAGTTACCTTCCAACACATGTTTACCGCTTTAAGAATGAAGCAACAAGCTGATAACTGTCAACCTTTTTTTTTACTGACCATGAAAATCTCTTGAAAACATTTCTAACAAGATAAAACACTATTTTTTTTAAAAAGGGCTCATTTGCCTTTGGGCCATGATGGCCATCACATTTCGGTCAATGCGATCTAGTTTTGCATTGAGCAGCCTCAACTGCTCAACAATGTTCGGCTCCATTGTTGGCTGTGCTGTGGCTTGCGGCTCTTGGGGGACTGGGACCAATGTCAGGGTCACCGATTCTTCCTCTTCTTCCTGTGAGTGAAAGAGGGAATGAAAGGTCACGATGGGCCCTTAAAAAAAACAGCTCAGCAAATTTTACAAGCTAGTTTGAATTTGGCTCTCCTCATTACACACTCAGGGGGACACTTCCCCAAACGCCTTAACTTTCCGAGTGCAGTGTTTGTGTACACCTTTTAGTGCCAGCTGATTTTTCAATGCATACAGTGTTGTGCACACAGGAGATTGGGTTTTAAATTGTTACCCTCACCCAGCCCACATGGTGTTCAAATTTTTTTGGTCACTACGCCCTCCTGTTGTGGATCAGTTCTGCATGATGGCCAAGCAGGAATGTTTGAAAGTGGTTTTCTACTTACTTCTTGGCTGCCCTGTTGTGCTTCAGCTTCCCCTGTGTTGTGGCTGGTGCTGCTGCTGGCTGTCATGATGCTGCTGCTGCTCACTGTGGAGCTTGCACCACTTGTTTCTCCTGTTGTTGGACAAGGAAATCACACATTGTTGAAACAATGTAAACTGATTTTTAATGTGCCTCCCCTCTTCTTTCCCAAGGTGTGGTCTTGTAAGTCATGTGTTGTCAAAGTATTTGTTCATTATCTAACCAGCTTCTGCTCTGATTGCTGTGGCTTCTGGCTGCATGTCATTCAGAAAGTCCAAATGCATGCATGCAGTTACATGAACATATGTGTGTGATGCGTTTTGAAATCTTCAGCACAGCTGCGGAAGTCAAATATAGTTACCATGAGTCATATGTCCTTTTGCAGCCTGTTACATGTTTTTCAGCCAGCCTTGTAACCTGGAATCCGGCCAACCCAGCTGGACAAACAGTGGTTAGTGGGCCTTGAACAATGCATGTGTAGATTGTTTGCTATGTGAATGCAATTACCACATGTGCTCCCTCTGGTTGCCCGTAGCCAAGGCAAGTAACATGCATTTAGCAGCTCTGTTTACCGAGTGGCAATGTGGTTAGCGTTAGGAGCTTACAAATTAACTGGCTTTGAAGCTGGCCCATTATTTGTGTGTTTTCAAGGGCAAACTATCCTTACCTTGTTCGTGATTGATGTCACGTAGCAGCCGGGCATACATGTCTGGTGTTCTTCGGGTCAGGTCAGAAAACCTTTTCCGGACCTGAACCTGAGTATGGCGCTTTCCATAGCGGCTGTTTACTTGGTCGGTAAGCCTGGATGTTGTGTTTTTGGGTCTTTCGGCCCCGGGGTGGCAGTTTCTGGTACTCCTCCTCGTGCATGAACAGCACCATGTCCCGTAGTTCTCGTTTGGAGAACTGGGCCTGGGTCCCCCGTCTTGGTGCAACATGCGGTGTAGTCGCCTCCACTGGATATTTAGAGATGGGAGAAAGGAGGAGCATATGTTGAAGACGTTGTCACTTTGCTAATCCGCAACTAACTAGTTGTCTTTGCCCACTTTTACAAGCACACATTGTCTGGAGTAGAATAAATGTGGCGGGCATGCCTACAGGATGTTGGTGGCTCACCCAACAATTGCAGGAATACTGTGGATGGTTTGGATACATCCGAATGTTCGCTCCCCGAGTGTCCCGACCCGAAGGTATGGTTTTGGACCTCACATGTGTGGTTTGTGTTGATGTGAACATGACTGTTGTATGTGTTGCTATTACTGAGCTGACAGCAGGGACAGACATCAGTCTGGTGTTGTGACGTTAACCAGGGCCCCCGAGTGTGTGTTCCTACTTTTTTGAAGCTAGACAATTGACCCATTCCACCCCAGATGCTCAAATTATACTTACCAGGAGAGCCAAGTGATGATGTGTATGTTGGTGAAGTAACTTTGCGAAACAAACAACCCTGCTGTGTGCCCACACACGTGACCCTGTGGAGGCCCATTGCAATTGGTTGGCCAAAACTGTGTGTTGGCGCCAAGGTGGTCCAGCTTTCCCAATGTCAGTGTGATTGTTGTTATGTTGCACATGTGTTACCTACCTACAGAGCTGTGTCCTGCTGCCTCCATGGTAGTAGTGTTGCCAACCGTTGGTGTTTGCTCCAAGCTTTGTGCAGATTCTCCTGGCAAACCATAAACAAAAGTGCGGGTTAACACTGGTTGAGACACTACTCCCTCAACGTATCAAATGAGTCCTTAGAGTTAGCACACAGTTGTTGTTTGACAGTGAGATAACTCCTGGAACTAGCATCCATGACGCCACAGATTTGCACCCTCAGGTGAAACTGGGCCTTCACATGCCTGTTACTAACACAGTTGTGCCGTTGTTGTCTTTGGCTCTATTGTAACCATTTTGCCATGCACTATATTTTGTCACGGTTGCAATGCTTGTGTCCTGTATTGTTTTCCCAATGTTTGGGTCAAGTGAGGTAATTGGTCACATACTTTGTGGTGCCACATGTCCGCCACACACTCCCAGCTGGGTCCTGCCTTTGCAAAGGGCTGGTGTGTTTTCCTAAAGGTTGTAGTTGTGCAGCGTGGCTAACATGTCTGCTTTGTTTTTTGCAAGCAGTGTCATTTGTGGGCCAGTCTGCACTTGAGTTCCTGTCTGTCTTCCAATTATTTTGACCGGTCAATCCCTGCTCTATAGTCCCTGGTCTACTGCGTTCATATTTGACCCAAGTCCCAGGTCGCTTCATAATGGGCCCTGTGTGTTGTGCTGTGACTCAATGTTGTGGCTCCCTTGTGTGTGTGTCACCAGCAGCGGGTGTGTGGCTAGGGTCACAATATGTCAATGTTGTCTGTTGTCACCCATAAGTGACATAGTACTTGTTGGTCCCTGTTCCCAGCCCCTGACCTTGTTAACATCTAGGGACCATGTCCATTATTGCTTGCCAAATATGCGCTCCACAGCAGGGACTTAGCAACTTGGTGGGGTATTATTTGGAGCACATTTGGCGTGGCAATATGGGCTGTGAAGCCAAGTTAGGGTTTGCCCCCCAAACCTTCATCCCTTTGATCTCTGCCCTGGCCTTTGACATAGTCCACTTACTTTGCAAGATGGCTGCCGTCTGGCTCCGTGTGATGTTATTTCCTGGTTTGTTTGGTGTGTAATTGTGATTGGCCCATGTCATGGCAGAGGGCCAGTCTGTAATGCGCATTTGAGCGCACACGCTGCGCCTGTAAAGAAAAGTATCTGCACCCTACATGTAACCTAATGCCGACAAAAGCCTGGTCGGGATGTGATAGGCGCATTGGGTGCTGGAGTGGGCGGCGCCGACGCAACGCGCGGATGCATGGGAATGCTCACACGTGGTATTGCGGAGCACTTTTAGACATGGATCTTGGGCCGTGTAGCCATGTGAAGGTTTGGACATGCGTCCAATACTCTGGGTCAAATGTGAAAGTGGCGCCGCGGAAGAGAGGAGCAGTTGCGCCTTTGAATCGTCGCAGTGCGCCGCCACTGCGTTCAACACTAGTGCTGACAGTTGAAAGTGGCACCGCGGAAGAGAGGAGCAGTTGCGCCTTTGAATCGTCGCAGTGCGCCGCCACTGCGTTCAACACTAGTGCTGACAGTTGAAAGTGGCGCCGCGGACGAGAGGCGCAGTTGCGCCTTTGAATCGTCACGTGCCGCCGCCCCTGCGTTCAACACTAGTGCTGATATTTGAAAGTGGCGCTGCGGACGACAGGCGCTACTGCGCCCCTCATTCTTCGTATGCGCCGCTTCTGCGTCCAATACTATTGGTGTGATTTGAAAGTGGTGCGGCGCGAGACAGGCGCTGTTACGCCCTTGATGCTTGTCATTGCGCCGCTCTAACGTCAAATACTGGATTTGTGGCCCTTGAACTGTGTGCCGTTAGCACAGTGAATCCGAAAGAATCTGCCTGGGCACCTTCCTCACAACTCTGCTACATCTGTAGTGTGGCACTGCTGTTAGTGCTGTGGCTGCTGCTCCTTTCTTTGCCTGGTGAAAGAACACAACATCCCACATTCCTTGAACATCGTGCAACCTTTTGGCCTGTCAAGGATAGTTTTGCATATCACATTGTCTGGGGTTGGAAGTCAAGTATTTGCCAATGTTTTGGGTTACCCCAAACCAGCTGACAACAACAAGTGGTTGATCACGACTGGCAGTTCGGTAGTTTGGCCCAATGATAGCACAGACTTTGACCTACATCTGTGTGTGATAGTGTTTGAAATGGAACGCTTTTCTTGGCCAGTAAACAATATTTGGAAAGTGTCACATGTCCTTGTTTGCCTGCAATGTTATGTTTACATGACTCTTCGAAACTGTTCGACTCCCCACCCAGGGGTGCAAACAGTGGACATTGTTAAATGGGCAATGTGTTTGGGAATTGCGTTCTGTGCTAATGTGGTTACTAGATGTCCTCTACGCAGTTCAAGGGAGGCAAGGGGGCTTAAATGCATGTATCATATGTCTTGGTATTCTTGCTATGTGTTTGGGTGAGCAAACATCAAAATTACCAGGCGCAAACAGCAACCATTACTTGGTGTCGTTGTTATGAAACATATCGGTCCCGTCTTCTCGGCAGACATGCCTGAGCAGACAGGGAAAGGGAGGGGAGTTTACAGTTTGGAGGGCTGCCGATCTTGTGGGGATTGGCATTGGGGGGGGTGCTGCCTCCCATACCTGCTCCTCAGGTCGACAGACAAACGCTCCCTGAAGGACCACTTTGGGAATGTTTTGGGCCGTGTTGACAAATGTTCGTCGTTTTGCCAACGCCATAGGCATAACATATAGAGGACCGGTGGTGGAAGAGGGCACGAGTCCAGAGCACCTCCCTAAACTCACCCCAAAATTGCAGAGAGAAATATCTCCAATTGGGTGACCCAAGTAGGGGCAGCAATGTTTGCATAGATCTTACACTCATTACACCAAACCTGTGAAGATATCCATGCATCCTCAAACAGCTGTTGGTAAACTACAACTCCCATCATTCCCACTGTTAGAGATTATATAAATGCATAATGGCAGTTGTAGTTTCCCAACAGCTGGAGGGCCGCAGTTTGAGGATGCCTGCTCTAGCCTGTCTGGATACAATCAATACACAAATCGGGAACCTTAAAACACACTAGGCAATACTGAACCTTCAAACAGACTGAACTAAGCTCCTTAATGTATGGTAAAGTGGACATCCAATAAGTCAGGGTTCGATATGCCAATCCGATTGTCTAATGTCCCATTGCAGAAATTGTTACACAAGTCATTCATGTGTTGTCACGTCTGTCTCCAAAGCTTGGGACTAATGACATCTGCCCAAGATCAAGAAATTTCTGTTCATTGTCACATTGGCTTCATGTTGTACGGCAGGCATATTTTCAAATTGGGTCATGATACATGTGTCAGGTTCAAAGTGCATTAGAGACCAAAATAAGGCTACCTTAGCACAGTCAATAGGCATGGACATTGTTGGATTCAAACCATTCACACTGTTTGGATCAACATTAGATACCACTGAACCAACCCGTCAAGCATCAACCATTTTACCCTCAGCCGTCAGTGGTGTGCTCCACATTCTGGCAAGCATCCAAAATTAATGCCTGATGAGGATGATGGGACGCACAAGTCACCACACACACAGGTTTCCCCTTTAAAGAAGCAAGCAACAAGCAGTTCAGTGTAATCTATTAGTTTTATGTAAAGGAACTAACCAAACAAACAGTAAATTGAAAAGGAATCATTTACAAAGGGGGCAGATTCAAATGAGTCATGATGGCCTGAACGTTCCGGTCAATATGCTCCACCATCTGTTTTAATTGGCGCCTCTCCTCACTCGAGTCGGTGTCGCCTGATGGCTGGGCTGGGCCTTGTGGCTCTTGGGGGACTGGCACCAAGTGAATGGTCACATATTCTTCCTGTGAGTGAAAGAGAATCAAAGGTCAGGATGGCGAGATGGCAACCCTAATCACAGCCATGTCACCCCCCTAGTTAGCATTTTCACATCATCAGCCCAGACTGTGTTGGACATGTCCTAAAAGTGTGTGTGTTTCAGACTGGCCTGTTTGGGATGAACAAGGAATGCTAGATTCACTTAACATTGGAAGATTGCATAACTAAGGAAATGGGTTGGCACATTGTTAGCTGGGTCGAGGACCCATGCTCTCACAATGCCTCATTTGTGGACCCACCACCATTGTTTGCCTCTCTTAAAGGGGTTGTCTCACTATGAAGATTATAGTTGAAAATGTGGGGACCAAAAATCTAAGGATGTACGTCCTTGGTTACTATTGGCAAAGTGCTACGGTTTTAGAGAATGGGCTGGTTTACATGTGCTTAGCACCGGTGTTTGTTTACTGGTCAGGGAAGCATTCTGTCCTGCCCAGGTCATGCACATGCAAAGGAAAGGCAGTTAAAGGAGTTTTGCCAGGAGGAGCCTTATCGGCTAAGAAGCTAATGTAAACAAATCACTGAGCGGAAAGAGAGAGAGACGCAAACAGCCAGAGCACGAGCTGCATAAGGGATCGTGTGACATGTTCACTAAAATAATCAAACTACAACTTGTGGATTCTATATACAAAAGACAACACCTTTTCTCCTCAGCAGCTTGAAAGCTCCTTCATGTTCTCTGTCATCAGATAAAGCAGGGATCTAATCACACTACAACTAGTTTATTCTGTATACAAAAGAAAACATATTGCTACCCGGTGCCTTGAAAAACTTCTGCAGCTCAGTCTCATCAGATAAGAGCTCTCTCTGCGCAAGCCCGTCCAGCAGCTCCTGTCAGGCCGTATCTAATACAAACTTTGAAGTAACCAAGGACATGTAAGGAAGGCTGTAGCTCTCTCAGACTGCATTTTTTGTAATCGCATATATTTAGAAAAGTGATTAAAAACCCATTTTGGAGGATCCCACGTCAACATTACATCGTGGCAAAACCCCTTTAAGAGGAGGGGCAGGGATGTGTGTATTGGCAGGCAAGGAGGAGAAGCAGTGAAGAGGATACAATACACACAACCCCCTGCATGTCCTCTCACTGCTTCTCATCCTTGCCTGTCAATACACACATTCCTGCCCCTCCTCTTAACTGCCTTTCCTTTGCATCTGCACGACCTTGGCAGGACAGAATGCTTCCCTGACCAGTAAACAAACACCGTTGCTAAGCACATGTAAACCAGCCTGTTTGCTACGGTTTTAGAGCTTTGCCAATAGTAACCAAGGACGTAAATCCTTAGATTTTTGGTCCCCACATTTTCAACTATGATCTTCACTTGCACTTACTACGTCTGGGTCCTGGCCTTCGACACCTTCCTCCACACTCCAATCCACCGGCAGTGTGGCACTGCTGGTGGTGCTTTGGCTGCTCGTCATGTCTTCGCCTGTTGAAAGATGAGAAAATCCACCACTCTGGTAACATAGTATCAAAATGTTTACCGTCAAGGATAGATTTCACCATGACATTGTCTCGTGTCATGTTTAATACCGTTTTTGGGTTACCCGCAAACCCCATGATACCAGAAAGGTGCTGTTCCGCAATGGTGGGTATGTAGTCTGGACCAATGACAGCACAGACTTTGCAAAACCTATGTGGCTGATATTCTTATAAAGGCCCCGCTTTGCTTGGGCCACAAAAAACTGTTTACAAGGGGACCATGCCTGTGTTGCCCGGCAATGTTATGGTTACCTCCCTCTTCCAAACTGTCCGACTGCCAACACCGGTGTCTAAACAGTGGACATTGTCCAATGGGGAACGTACTTGCAAATTGGCGGACTGGGACATATGATTAGGCCATGGCCTCAACGCAGTTTGACTGATAAAAGCGAGTTCTAAAGCATGGATCCTATCTCTTGGGATTCTTGCTAGGTGTTTTTCTTGGGCACCTGCCAAATGACAAGCCTTCCAACAGCACACCTTACTTGGTGGAGTTGTAGGGGAACCCATCCTTACCGTCTTCAGATCCGCATACCGCTTTCGGATCTGAAGCGCAGTGTGCTGGTTCCCATAGCGCCTCTGAAGATCCTGGGCCAAGCGCTGCATTATGGCCCCCTTGCGCACATTGCGCTGCCTCGGGGGCAAACAATCATAATTTTCCTGGCGCAGGAACCAGACCATATACAGCAGCTCCTCTGTGCTGAAGAGGGCCCGCGTCCGGCCTTGTGGCCTTCGTGCACTTGGCTGCACAGGAGCTGTAGGACTGTTACAAAGGAGGATGTTAGTTACATGGATTCTCTAGGTAGGTAATCATCAATTAACTAGGTGTCCTAGGTAATCTGTCCCAGCACAAATAGAATCGAGGCGAGCTAGTGTGTGTCCTGTATTGCTGATATTTCACCAAAATACAATCATGAATTGTGTGTGTGGTTAATCCAGACAGTACTGTAAGGTCCTATTGCTGCCAGACCCAAATGTTTGGGTTTCAGATCCTAAGTGGTAATGTGTTGAGGTGAAACTATTTGTTTTTAGGTACTTCTGTTAATGAGATGACACCAGGGCCAGACATCACAATGGTTGGTTGAAGGTCAACTTACCCCCAAAGTCAAGGGTACCTCACATGAAGGAAAGTTTGCATCATAGCAGAAAGATGGGGACATTCTGGGACACAGTGGAGCTAACTGATCCTGCGGTAGTTTGGCCACAAGGTCACAAACAAACACCACACTCATGTGTGTCACAGCTTGCATGTTCCACTGCACACCGGAGCCTGGGGACCCACAGTGCAATAGTTGGTTAGATAATGTGTTGTGTCTGCAAGGTGGTGAAGTGTTCTTGCTGTAAGTAGGATCTTGGTTCTTTGAGATGTGGGTGACCTATCAACACCACTTGGTCCTGCTGCCTCCATTTTGGTGTTTTGGGCTGGTAGTGGGGGGGTGTGGTTTCTCCAATGTTCGGGTTGCAACTTGAAAAAAAAAAGGCCAAGTCAGGTTCACCAATAGCTCATAGACAGACACATCAGCAGAAATACGGAGTGAGTTTTGTTAGCACACAGGCCTGGTTTCAAAGTGGGTGCAATCTTTGCCCTAGGGCCCATCCCTCACTAGCTAATTGCAGTCATGTTGCAATGTGACCAAACTTGTCATTCAACAAGGCAATGAAACCCTGCTTTTTGGGCCACTTCCTTGGAATGTGCCTTTGGGGCCATGTTGGCTTCTCAACTAGGAAAAATTAGGCCCTGTCTAGTGTCCCCAATGGCAGTGTCAAGAGAATGAAGTGGACAGATCATTCTTGGCATGTGATACGGGCCACTATTATGCGCTGTGTATGTCGCCTGAAATCCCGCTGGCCTCATCAAACTGAACGTTGACTGTGCACCCTCCCAATCAAAGTATGCGCTATTAAGCACGGAGTTGCAAAACAATGTACATATTGTTCCACATACTTGGCGCTTCGGCTATGTCTACACTGCCCTTAAAAACTTGTGTGCTTTCGGGGTTTGTGTGTTTCCAAAAACGCAGGAAAAGCAACAGTAAAGAGCTGGCATACACTTCAAACATAAACACGTCCTGCTGTCTACACTGAGGTAGTATTTTCTGCTCCTTGAGTTTACGAAGATTGTTTGGCAACATGTTCTTTAAACCCGAGATCCGGGTGGAACATTTACTACGGGAGTCTAGGGAAAGCGGCGGACGTCTTTGTCCGCCTTTTTCTGCCGCATGCTCTCGTCTTTTTTTGCCACTAATTTTCTAGTTAAACATGCCCAGTGGACCCACGGGCCACCGATCTTGGGCCTTATTTCAGGGGATACTTTATCAAAAATTTGGCCAAGTGTCTGATGTGTCCTTGTTGGTCCGTTTTGTCCAGAACTTATGATGCTTTGGTCGACCAACATTATTTGGCTATTCATATATGTTGACCTCCAGAAACGTTTGGTTGGTATTTGGGCGGAAAAAACTGGTTTGTTGCGGTTTAGTGGTTGAGAAACATTTGTGTCCACAAAGTTACGTCCCTCCTGAGGCAAAATATACGTTGCCTTATGGATTTTGGGCCCAGAGTTAGTTTATTACCCGAATTTTGCCCACAAATCCGGCGCTTTAATTGTAGAGCGGCAAACAAAGTTACGCAAAGTTGTTTTGGGCCCTAAACCATGCAACAAAGGAGGCTTGCTGGACCATCCCTTTAAACAGGTATTTGGCCTACCGAACGATAACTAAGTTGTGGTGGTGGCAAAATTCTAACCCCAACGACAACCGCACATATAAATGCCATTATGTGCTTTCAATCCCCTTTGGGAGTGTGGATTAAGATCCATTGGCGTCATTTATGGCCAAATCAAAATAACCGCTTAAAGACAAGACAAGAACGCAAGTGAAAAACATAACAAACAATGCTAAATGCGGACCAAAACGGCCATTTTCCACAATCAATGGACACAAAAATGAGTTAGAGAAACCTTTTCAGTAAGTCACTGTCTGGCCGGTTTGTCCCCACTGCAGTGTACACCTAGCCTTACTCATCCTGGCTGTGAACCAAAGGGACAGGTGGGGCGCAAATCAGGAATCAATTTGCCCTGGGCACTGCGCTTGGCCACACTCCACTTACTGTTCCAACTTTCTCCAATCTCTCACCTGGGTAGGTTGTTTGTGTGATTTATAGGGATTGAAGAGGGTCATGTGATGCACCGAACAATGGAAAGAATGAGGCGACAATCTAATTCCCAAACCAGCTGGGTCGGGCGCAACTGCGCCTACAGTGGGCGGCGCTGTGTCAACGCAAGCCTTCTGGGTAATGTTCTCCTTGCATATAAAGGCGCCCTTTGCAATGCGCCTTTCTACACATCTTGTGCTTTTGATCAGAGAGAAGATGTGGCGAAAGGACGCAACTGTAGTACTCGGTATGTTCCCACGGCCGGTTAGGCCGTGTCAACTTAAGTTTGCTTAATGCTTGTTAGACTCGGCCTCAACGGACACAGGCAAGCGTGAGTCAATTACTATGGTTTGCAACACACATTGCCAAACCATGGGTAATGATGGGACGCAGTAGCATGATTGCCTGGGCTGGGACGCACGTGCCACGGTTCGCCGGGGGAAGGGCGCATCTGCGCCTCTACTCTGGGGCGCCTGTTGAAGGGATGGGACGCACGAAGCACGCCTCGATGGAGGAGAAGGGCGCATCTGCGCCTCTACTCTGGGGCGCCAGTTGAAGGGATGGGACGCACGAAGCACGCATCGGCAGAGAAGGGCGCATCTGCACCTCTACTCTGGGGCGCATGTTGAAGGGATAGGACGCACGAAGCACGCCTCGGCGGAGGAGAAGGGCGCATATGCGCCTCTACTCTGGGGCGCCTGCTGAAGGGTTGGGACGCACGAGCCAGAATGGATGGGATGGAACACAGTAGCCAGAATAGCTGCCAGGGGATGGGACGCAGTGGCGGCTCAATGTGCCCTATTGTTCACACGGCTTCTTTGCGAACGGATTGGCCAGCGGATTTATGATGGTAAATCCGTTGAGAATTCACTTCCAAATAAGTAAGTGGCTGATTGACTTATATGGTCAGACAACACGTATTTTCTTTCGGGATTGCGGCAGCATATTGCTGACGCGAATCCGTGTGGCAACAAAATGTGCAGGTCACTTATTTTGGACGGATTCCACGCATATATGACTGGGGATGTCGAATCCATTGGGAATTCATAGCCAAATACGTGCCACACTTCGTGACACGTATTTCTTAATGATTTTCTAGTGTTTTTTGGACGGATTGACAATTGGAAATCCCACATAAATCAGTTCTGAAATAAGCCGTGTGAACTACTATTCTGGGGAGCAAGTACCAATGGCAAAAGGACACACATTGAACATTGTAAAACAACACAATATTACATGCCTCCAAAGAGTGTCACAGGTGTAAATTGGTCTCCCAAAATTACCTACGGATTCTGCGCAAAGAGCAACATTTCACACTTTACTGTGGGCAACACTCCTGGATAAGCTAACAACTACAGATGTAATATGTGGTGCCAACTAAAAAGGCCTTAATTTTTATTTTAGGACATGGAGATCGAGGCAATAGCCGCTGTTGTGGCTGTCATCCTGGATGAACCTGCTAGCCGCACCACCACGCGCAGGCGACGCCCACGAACCTCCAGGCAGCGTTTCATTTTGACAAACGTGCCCGACGTTGACATTACAGCCCAATTCCTCCTGAATATGGCTGCTATTCAGGAACTTTTTGAGAAGCTGCAACATTTGTGGGCCCACCAAAGCCAACGATCACAGGCTATCCCGCCCATGACCAAACTACTTAGTGTGTTGTAATACCTGGCATCGGGGTCTTTCCAGCGTTGTGTGGCAGACCGTTTTGGAATGACCCAATCCACTTTCAGTCGCATTTTACACCAAGTAATCAATAACATGGTGCCCTTGTGTCGCCATTACCTACATTTTCCCATGGACCAGGCTCAACAACAGCCAGTGAAAACGGCCTTTTACCAGCAAGCAGGCTTTCCCAACGTGATTGCCATAGGCGACTGCACCCATATCCGCTTAGTTCCCCCTGCCGATTCTGAGTTCATCTACTGAAACAGGAAAGGATTCCATTCCATCAATGTCCAAATGACCATCGATCATCAAGGACTGATCACAGATGTTGTTGCCAAATTTCCCGGGTCAACTCATGATTCCTTCATTTTGGAGAACAGCCAATTATATACCAGCATGAACACTGAGGCGATTTCCCCGGCCTCATATTGGGTAGGTAGTGACGTGCCTTGCCCTAGGCAACCTGGTTTGGTGTGTTTGTTATCATTACTAACTGTTTCTCTCTCCTTAGGAGACAACGGTTACAAACTGACCAGTTGGCTGACGACTCCATATCTGAACCCCCAAAACCCACAGGAGGAGCGATATAATATGGCCCACCGAGCTGTAAGGACGAGGGTCGAGCGGGTGTTTGGGGTTCTGAAGTCCCGTTTCCGGTGCTTGGACATCTCGGGTGGGGCATTATTGTACAAGCCCAAGATGTGCTGCAAAATAGTCCTGGCCTGTGCAATACTGCACAACATCTGCAGAAAGCACCAGCTGCCGGACCCGGAAATAGCCATCCAAGAGCCAGAAGGGATGGAGGAAACCCACACCCGAGCCCGGTCAAATCGTGAGGGTCGACAGGTGCGGAGGCAACTCACCCATGATTTTTTTTAAGGTCATGGGCAGACGGTGCTGGTATACAACTGGCTCGTCTCTGAAATGAAGGAATCAACAGTTGACCACGGGGAGTTGGTTAAAATACGTGGGATCAGTCCTTGAAGGTGCACGAGATGGACATTTCTGGAATGGCAAGCTTTCCTGTTTTGGGACATGAACTCGGAATGGGCTTTGGGAAGGGATCGGATATGGGCACAGTTGACTCAGACAATCACCGGAGGGAAGCTGCCTTGCTGGCCAAAGGCATGTTCCTCTGGCTGTTGGTCAGCCTGTTCTAAGGGGAAATGTAGGGTCTGGCGACCCAAGGGCACCTTGTTCTTGATAAGGTGTGAGTTCACTTTATGTGCATTGGATCATACCCAAACGCTCTGCCACACAACCCAGGAAGGACCCCAGGGACTACAGGACAGTAAGGAGTTTGGGCATTGCTGGGATAGCTTGTGATATTTCGCTTTGGTGGAGCCAATGTTGTGGCTTGTCAACCAGCTTCTGAAGACCAGGAGGATTCAGGTGGAATTGCAAGCTGATATCTGCTTGCCACCACAACAAACACTGCCTGAAGGTTCGTTGGTGTCAGTGTTATCTGGGGGCATGAGGTGTTGCCCAAAGCACACTAGTGTCCCCAAATGCCTGTGCTAGGAAAGTAACCAATGGTGCTTTCTGGTTTGTACCTCCAAACCCAGACAGCTTTTGGAGTGTTAACACAAAGTTGTTTTTTTTTTGGCAAACCCACTTTGTCACCCACATGTATTTGGATAATAAAACATCAAAAATACTTATTTGTTGTTGTGATTTTTACATTACATGTACTATTTTGCCAGGTATGTGCATTGGACAAAGTAGCGAACGAGAGGCCAAAACAGGGTTCCACACATTACACATTGTCAAACATTGGGTGTTGGTTGAACAAAGTTTTTTGGGGAGATAGCTGACAATCTGCTAACACAGTCAAGGACGCTCTATTTCCAAATGGTTCACTAACCTAATCCAAAACCCAACCATAGGTCAGCAGATTAGCTCAACCACGGTTTGGCTCACCACAAACAAACAAGGATGCACATTGTCACATACATGGGTGTGAAATGGATCGGGGTCTGCCTGGCCCAATTCAGCACCCAGCATTGTTTGAGTGGGACCCAAAGCTTGAGTTATTTTGGAAAGCTCCTATCTTGGCCACATCCAGTAAGGCTGTCCAACAGTTCAGACAGCGTAAAATTGGACGTATTACAGTCGGTACTTACGCGCCACAGTGCGATAATTACGGCTGAAATACGTCCGAGTCATTAGGGTAATCCACAGTTCTCTTAGGCAATGTTCACACGGCTTATTCAAGCCGTAATTGCGGGATGGATTTCGCCCGCAGTTACAGCTTGAATAAGGGGCGGGGGCGCGGCGGGGGAGCTGCCCGCCGGCCCCATAGAAAATGCATTATTTACGGCGCGTACGCGCCGTAAATAATGTGCATGTCCCTTTCTCCCCCCGCGGCGGATTCACCAAGCGGGGAGGAGCGACGGAATCCACAGTTCTCTATGAGAACTGTGGATTACCGTAGTTACTGGGACGGATTGGAGCCGTACTGCAGCGCAGCGCAAATACGGCGCGCAGTACGGCTCCAATCTGTCCCAGAATAAGCTGTGTGAACGAGGCCTTACAGAACAATGGATTACGTATCCTCACCCTGCTTGGCGAATACGCCACGGAGGGAGATTTGTGACATGTGAATTACCAGCGATGTATACGCGCCGCTGGGAATGCAAGTCTAGGGGCCGTCCAGGGGCCGGCTCCCCGCTCCTGCCCCTGCTCCCGCCCCCGTCCACACGGTGTCATTGCAGGGCGTAATTATGCCATGCACATAAGCCGTGTGAACATTAAAGAACTGAGGTGAGCACATATTAAATACCAGCTATCAATTGCCACAAGATAGTTGCCAGTGTGTCAAATGTGAACGCTGAGTCATTTTGAAAAGGGGAATAACAGGGAACACTAACCCATCCCAAGTATGGGTGACATCTATGAAAACTGACAGTCGCCAATTCCCTTTGTGGCGAATAGCAACCAATCAGGGCACCCATTTCATTTCACATAGTGCTTGGGACAACGGAGAGTGGCACTCGGATTGGTGGCTAGGGGCAACAAAGTGATTGATGGACTGAGTCAGGTTTCATACATGTCACCCACTAATTTGCCTCTGTAATGAAAAAATTACGGGGAATATTTGAACGTACGTCATCTTTTGTTACAAAAAACAAAACAGTTAAATGGTAACAGATTTTATTGCACAATTACATAGTAATATCCAAAGACACTTTGTTTAAAACACCAATCATGGCACCAGGAACGTCAAAGTGTGTAGTGGCCGAAATATGCTTGGAGTGTCACCCAAAATGTTTTGGCCGAAACAAAAAAGGGAAGTCCGTTGGATGTCGTAAAAAATTTTTTCCAAATCCCTTTAGGGTAACAGCTTGAAGGACCCAAAAACAGTGGCGATCACAGTTCAAACCAAGGGAAAAAAACACAAGTGAAAATTTTAACCCTCAAGTCAACTATGGGGGAGTTGGGCTATTTGTAGTAGGTAACATTTGAGGTGCTTGGCACACAGTTGAGCGGGAAACTGTGTGTGCCCATCTACCACGACAAGGTGACCTCTTTTCAGATGGGACCCTACACTAACCAAAATAAATACACCACCTGAGCCACTGGCACAAAAAAAAAATACATGCACCAGCATAGCTTCTGCTGGCACATGTTAGACATGGGTGCCTCATGTCTTGCAACGACGGCTTGGTTGTTGGGCCGGCACGCTCTTGGCCCTTCTTATACCTCCTTTCTTGGCACGTGTGGCCATGGGTGGAGGAACCTCAGCCACAGCCCCAGGTGACAGGCTCATCTCCTTCTCTACATCCACTGGCATGGGGGCTGACGAAGAAGTAGATGGAAGTGGCGAAGTGGGTGCCTGTTGGAGGAGCGGCACCGGCTCCATCTCAATGCTTAAATCTTCCCGCTGTGTAGCTACTGTGGATGTTTGAACCCGGGATGTAGTGGGGGCTACAGGCCCTGATCCAGAGGCATCCACAGCAACTGGCTGGCGGCTAGGATTTAAGTAATCGGAAATGTGCCCAAGCTCCAGAGCCACTCGCTCAGTTGGACGGACCATGCTAACCAGGACCTCCTTCAATTCTGGCCAAATGGCCTCCATGTGCTCTTCATTATTATTATTATTATTATTACTTATTTTAGAGCGCCATTAATTCCAGGGCGCTGTACATTTAAGGGGAATTACATACATAACAAATATTGAACAAATACAATGGTGACAAAAATGACTAGTAACTGAAACAGAGAGGAAAGAGGACCCTGCCTGCGAGGGCTTACAATCTACAAGGAAGAAGGGGAGAGACAGAAGGTGTGGGGCGGACATGCTTGCGGGCCAGTGTAGTGGTGGTGGGGTTAGTGTGGGTTGTAGGCTATCCTGAAGAGATGGGTTTTCAGGTTGCTTTTGAAACTGGTGAAAGTTGGGGAGAGTCTGATGTTTGGGTTAATGAGTTCCAGAGTGTGGGTGAAGCACGGGAGAAGTCTTGGAGACGGTTATGTGTGGAGCTGATGAGAGGGGAGCAGAGGAGAAGGTCCTGTGAGGAGCGGAGATTGCGTGAGGGGAGGTATCTGGAAATTAGGGCAGAGATGTATGGAGGGGAGAGGTTATGGAGAGCCTTGTAGTTCAGGGTTAGTAATTTGAACTGAATTCGTTGGGCAATGGGCAGCCAGTGAAGGGATTGGCAGAGGGGAGAGGCAAAGGAAGTAGCGAGGGAGAGGTGAATCAGACGGGCAGCAGAGTTTAGATGGATTGGAGGAGGAGGCGAGGGTGCTAACTGGGAGGCCACAGAGAAGGATGTTGCAGTAGTCAAGGCGGGAGATGACGAGGGCGTGGACTAGCGTTTTAATAGTGTCGGAGTTGAGGAATGGGCGGATGCGTGAAATATTTTTCAGGTGGAGGCGGCAGGCAGCGGTGAGGGCTTGGATGTGTGGTTTGAAGGATAAAGAGGAGTCAAAGGGTATCCCAAGGCAGCGGACTTGTGGAGCTGGTGAGAGGGTGTGGCCATTAACAGTGATAGAGAGATCAGGTGGAGGGGTAGAGAGGGACGGTGGAAAGATGATGAATTTTGTTTTATCTACATTTAGTTTTAAGCGACGGGAGGAGAAGAAGGAGGAAATGGGTGATAGGCATTTTGGGATTCGGGAGAGAAGGGAGTCAATGTCAGGACGTGTCGTCCGCGTACAGGTGGTAGTTAAAGCCATGCGAGGCTATGAGCTGACCCAGACCAAGAGTGTAGATAGAGAAGAGGAGTGGGCCCAGGACAGACCCCTGAGGGACACCAACAGAGAGCGGGTGGGAGGAGGAGGTGGTGCAGGAGTGAGAGACACTGAATGTCCGTTCAGAGAGGTATGAAGAGATCCAGGAGAGGGCCAGGTCCGTGATGCAGAGGGAGGAGAGGATTTGTAGCAGGATGGAGTGGTCGACAGTGTCAAAGGCAGAGGACAGGTCTAGGAGGAGAAGGACGGAGTAGTGGCGTGAGGCTTTAGCAGTTACTAGGTCGTTGGTGACCTTGGTTAGGGCAGTTTCAGTGGAGTGGTTGGGTCGGAAGCCTGATTGGAGTGGGTCAAGGAGAGAGTTGGAGGAGAGGTGGGAGGACAGCTGAAGATAGACGTGCTGCTCGAGGAGTTTGGATGCAAAAGGGAGCAGTGAGATGGGGCGATAGTTGGACAGTGAGGAGGGGTCGAGAGATGGTTTCTTAAGGATAGGTGTGATGGTCGCGTGTTTAAGAGAGGAAGGGAAGATGCCAGAGGTTAATGATAGATTGAAAAGATGGGTGAGGGCTGGGAAAATAACAGTGCTGAGGTCTGGGATGAGGTAGGATGGCAGTGGGTCAAGGTTACAGGTAGTGAGGTTGGATTTGGACACTAGAGAGGAGAGGTTAGTCATGATAACAGTGGGAAAGCAGGTTATGGAAGTGTTCACTGGGGACTGTGTCAGGGTGAGGGTGGGTGATGGCAATGGTAGGGGTATAGAGGTGGGTAGGGGGGACTGAGGGGTCAAGCTTTCTCTGATGAGGTTGATCTTATTTAAGAAATGCGTTGCAAAATCGGCCGCTGATACGAGAGCTGGGGGCGGAGGTGCTGGGGGGCAACGGAGAGAGTTGAAGGTGTTGAATAAATGTCTGGGGTTGTGAGACAAGGAGGCTATGAGAGTGGTGAAGTAATCTGTTTGGCGGTAGTGAGTGCAGACTTAAAATGCGTGTAGCGATTGTTTGTAAGAGGTGAAGTCGTCGGTGGAGTGGCTTTTCTTCCAGCGGCGTTTCAGCAATTCTGGAAGCTCGCCTCAGTTGTTTGGTGGAGGCTGTGTGCCGGGTTGTCTGTTGATGTTGCGGGTTCTGTTGTGTGTGAGAGGAGCGACTGAGTCAAGGGTGGTGGTGATTGTGTTGTTGTAGAAAGCAGCGGCTGTGTCTGGGTTGTCAAGTGAGGATATGGTAGAAAGAGGTGCAAGAGAGTCAGAGAGAGTGCGAGGGTTGAGGTTTTGTAGGTTCCTGCGTGGGTGTACTAGATATGAGACAGGAGGAGCAGGTGGAGTGGAGATGGTGGAGAAGGTAATCAGGTTGTGGTCAGATATGGGGTGAGGGAAGTTTGAGATGTCAGATAGGGGGCAGAGGCGGGTGAAGATGAGGTCCAGTGTGTGTCCATTTCTGTGGGTGGATCCAGAGGTCCACTGTGAGAGGCCAAAGGAAGAGCAGAGTGAGAGGAGTTTGCTGGCAGCAGGGAGGTGTGCATCAATTGGGATGTTAAAATCTCCCATGACAATAGTGGGGATGTCAGTGGAAAGAAAGTGGAGAAGCCACTCATCAAACTGAGAATGCGTTGCAGAAGATCTGCAGTCGAACTGGGAAGCTGGGCTGTTGGTTGAACGCTCAGGTAGCCAGCTTCCCCAGCACTGGACTCTTCAACAGGCTGCTCCGCAGATGCTGCTGAAGGTGAAGGCACTGGCTCTGCAATCATGGGTTTTCACACCACCAAGAAAGAAAGGAGAGGACATATATTAGCACTAAACATTCAGGGATATGATATAGCAGACAATTAGGCACATACATTATTCTTTTTTCTATTAGCTCAGCAAGGATCAAAGTATGTTGATGGACCAATGTACTATACAAGAAACACACCCAGGTCAGTATGCCCAAAACAACACAATTGGGATTAAAGGATGAAGGCAGCCTTCAACAATAAAGGGGGAATTTTTAATGAAACAATGGTTGAGGTGGCTGGGGAGGTGAATTCAGTTGACGGTCTGCAGATTCAACAAACACACTTCAACATGGACATGTTTGTTGGGCCAAGCCACAACCATATTTAACAGGTTTCAAGTTTGGATAAAATGTTTGAAAAGGGTGAAAGTGGGGGGAGGAGGTGACACATTAGCTGCAATGGTGTGGTGTGACACTCCATCTAGTTGAAACAACCTCAGGAGCCTTTTACACATGCTATTTGCCCCAAATCAGGAACTGCCCTCACATTAACCTGTATTTATTTCCAGCTACCTTCTTTCACAGGTCAAAGTTGTATGGGAGTGGATTTGCTGGCAAATCCACAATTCCAGAGTTGAACAGCTGAGATATTATGTACACAGACATGTTTGATTGGCTTAACAAACACTTTAGACAAGTGACCAACAACTGCAGGTCCAAACGGCAGTTAATATGTGGTCCCCGGAAAAAGTCTACAAACTGCACAGTGTGAAACACTTATGTACTTGGGGCAAACAGCTGGCGAAGGACAGGAAAGTAGTAAATGTACACATCAGGCATTCAGCAAACCATAAGTTTGGCAAATTCACCAATAACACATTTCGAAGTTAACAATCAGAGAGTCCGCCCCATTTGCAGACCATGTGGAAGTCTAATGACAGCAAGGAAAAAAGGTGTCTTACAATTTTAAAAAAGCAAAGATTCACAACAAAAGACAGCCTTAGTTGTGAAAAATCACATGCAGTAAGATGCCTTTTGTTACAAAGAGCAAGGCCAGTTCAAAATCAGGTCTCTCAAAGCACAGCCTAAACTGTAACAGGAGGACAAATACGTCACTATGCGCAACTAAGACATTATCACTGTGAGCCAGTTTACAGACATGGTGGCCCTTAGAATGTACCTGATGAGAGTGTGTTCACATAGAGGGAGCCAACCAGCACAACAGGCCATAGGATATGCTCCACTTGTGAGACCTATCAGTTCAAGATACACCCACCCTCCCCAACCAAGAACCTTCAAGCAGCCCTCCAGACAATTTCAACTTACCGGTCTGAAGACGCAGGCTATCGATGGCTCCTATCCCTTGGACCTGCTCAGGGGCGAAGGTGGCAGCCACCTGGCGATCCAAGGCATCAAAGCCGGGCTCAGCACCAGTCTGGGCAACCTCAGCCAGCCTCTTCTTGACGCGCCGCCGCACATCATACCAGCGCTTGCGGCACTGGTTGGCGGTGGGCCGCTCAACCCCCTCAGAGTTGACATGCTCCGCAATGGTGCGCCACAACCTGGTCTTCTCTGCCATGGGAACCTGCTCAGAGAGCTGGCCAAACAGTTGGGAATGATTGGCCAGAATCTGTGAAACAAAGAAAAAAATTGGTCAAGACAAGCACTTACACCCATGCAATTCAGTGCTATTAACTACAAAGAAACAGCCTTGGCAACAATGAGGCGGATAATGGCTAAGACATATATGCAAGCTAACAGCAGAGGCAGAACTGCAGTTCGTGGGCAAAGAACCACTACAAAGTATCAGGATTAGACTTCAGGGAAACTGCAACACTTCTTCAAAACACAACATCTCTTAAGGTCCTAAGAAAAGAAGGCACAGTGAATACACACCCACAATACTTCACACATAGCATAACCAAAAATGTGGGTGGAAGAAGTTAGGCCCCATCCCTATCTACTCAACATAGCTCAGTTTGAGACACAAATAGCTGATTGGAGCAACATTACCCAAAGCAGTCAGGATGTACCTATTGGAAACTCATTTGCAGCTGGACACATCACTTACCTCCTCAATCAAAATCTGATTATCCATGGAAGAAAAGTTGTGACTCTTGCTGCGCCCTGCCACTTGCGACTTGCCCACGGCCCCAGCAGAGCAACAGGGAGAAGCTTGGTGACGAGAGGCAGCAGATGTAGTAGAGTCGCCAGGGGGAGCAGAAGCAGCAGGTGGAAGAATGACTGAGGAGCCAGATGGCTGAGAGTCAGGTGGTGAGCGAGCATAGGAACAAGATGGCTTCGGATCACTGTGGTCAGTGTCCCCATTGGAAGCTGCAGATGGCGTATCAAGCCGCTTCCGATGCGTAAGCACCTCCATAACCTCATCCATCAAATGCATTGGAATGCTCAGGGACACGGAATCTTGGCTAGTAGGCTCCATGGCAGCTGGGAATCCTCCTATTGAATAGAAGGCAGCAACGGCAGATGAATATTCCGACCTATTTATATCCAGGTGAGGCGCATTACTAATGCGCCTAAGTCCCGCAATGCACCTCAAACACTGGCGAGGCACAGTGAAGTTTACAACACATGTATGACCGCACTTTGAGGGCGGGGAATGTTCCGACACATTTAAAAACAGGTGAGGTGCATTGCTTCTGCGCCTAACCTCCGCACTGCGCCCCACACACTGGCGAGGTGCAGCAGACTTTACATGGTATGTATGAGCGCGCCCCAGCTCCGACATAAATCAGGCACAAATTGCGCCGGAAAACTGGCAAAAAGGTGCGCCCCGACGTGGCGAGCTTCATACATGTGGCCCTAGGTGAGTAAATCAAGATGTTGTCTAGATACACGAAAACACACAAATACAAGAGGTCTGTGAGGATCTCATTAACAAATTCTTGAAAGAGGGCTGGAGCATTATAGAAGCTGAAAGGCATTATTAGATATTCAAAATGCCCGTCATGGTTATTAAAGGCAGTCCTCTATTCATCAGCTTCACAAATTTGAATCAATTTATAGGCCCCCTGCAATTCTAATTTCTGGCTCTGCAGACAGTCAAAGAGCTCAGATATCAGGGACAACGGATATCTTTCTTAACGGTAATCTTATTGACACCCCGATACTCAATGCAGGGGTGAAGAGAACCATCCTTTTTTTCCCACAAAGAAGAACCCAGCATTGACTGGAGAAGAGGACTTGTGGATGAACCATTTTAGTAGATTCTCTTTTATATGGGCCGCCATGGCCTGTGTCTTGGGCACAGACAGAGGGTAAACCCTGTCCTGAGGAGGGGTAGTTCCAGGCAGATCAATAGGACAATAATAGGCTCGATGTGGCGGAAGGGTCTCTGCCTGTTTCTCACAGAAGACATCAGTGAACTCCTGGGGAGTAAAGGCAGACCGGACAGGTAAGTGGAAGATGTCAGTGGAGAAGTATTATGTACAGGACAGGGTGCCATCAGACAGTGAGTGTGGCAGTCTTGTCCCCAATGTGTGACTTCGTCTGTTTGCCAATTAAGCACTGGAGCGTGATGCTGTAGCTACGGAAATACAAGAAGGACTGCATAGGAGGAACAGGGTAACACATAGAACACAACTTTCTTCTTGTGCAGCAGCCCCACTTGGAGACTCAGAGGTTCAGTATGGAGTCTCTCAGGAATTCACCCTTAATGGAAGAGATGACCAGAGACTTAACAAGATGGACCACCAGGAAACTATACTTAGAAGCCAGAGATGCGTCAATAAAATTCCCAGCTGATTTAAAATCCATGAAGGTGGAGGTTTGGAACATGACACATGACGAGGTGCCAAGTTGGATCGGCATGGTCAGACGTGGAGAGGTAGTATTCACAACTAGAGATGCTCCCCCCCACATATCCTAGACACGGGAGTTTCAGGACTAGCGCAGTACAGTAGAGACAAAGATTCTGCTGTGGTCAACGGACTCTATCCACATGCATAGGTTCTTCCAAAGTAGTCATTGGTGAATGCAGTGGAGGCCTTTGAAACACCTGAGCAAGATGGTGCAGGTGGCGTGGCCGGACCAGTACGTATTCTTGGCTGAGCTCCTTCTGTCTTTCTGTGAACCGAATGTCAGTGCGGTTGGCAAGGTGGATGAGGTCACTCAGAGTTGACTGGTCTCGACCGGTCAGCTCATCTTTAATTCTTTCTGCGAGGCTCTTTCAGAATGTGGCAACAAGGACTTTGTTATTCTATGACAGTTTTGAGGCAAGAGTACGAAATTCTATGGCATATTGCCCAACTGAGGAATCCCTTTGGCATAGATCTAGCAGAGCAGTCGCAATGGAAGACACTCGTGCGTCAAAAACACTGTGGAATTCATGCAGGAATGCATGGAGGTTAGCAGTCACATGATCTTGCCTGTCACAAAGGGGAGTAGCCCATGCCAGAGCTTCTCCAGTGAAGAGGTTGACCACAAATGCTACCTTTGAGTGTTCTGTGGAAAACTGGTTAGTCATGAATTCCACATGCAAAGTGTACTGTATAATGAAGCCACTACAGGCCTTAGGATTTCCGTCATACTTGGTTGGCAAGAAGAGATGCAGCTTGGGACTGACAGGTGCCATAGGAACTGTAGGTAGAGGAGATTTAGCTGGTGGTGATGATGATTGCTGGATCACAAGGCGTTGATGCATCATGGTTAGAGATGGGCGAATTTCTCAAAAATTTGTTTGACAAAATTCGTTTCGACCCGAATTTATTCACGGCGAATTGCGTTAAAAAACAGCTATTTCCTGGCTACAGAGAGCCTGTAGGGTGTTGTGGAACATTGTTCCATGCTCATAGGGAGTGTGGTTTGGTCTTCATACAATTCTGTGTTTTAGTATGACACGCACATGACAGCCGCCGCTCTTAGAATCAGTTTACTCTTCAATTACCTGGGCAATTACAAGGGCAAAACTTACCAAAAAATTTAAGTAGGAACACAGTGTAGCGGTGCGGCGCCGACAGACGTGCGCCGAAGCGCCGACCGCAGACATCCGGGTGTGGATCCTCTGTGATCACGCAGGCAAAGGTGGTAGCTGGAGGACCAGCCAGGGAGGGGGAGTCTAAGGGGCCCCTGGTTTTTCACCAGAGCCCGCCGCAAAGCGGGATGGAAATTTGGCTGCGGGACCCCAGGTCACTACCCCTGACGTGGCTACCTGCGGTGACAGCCGGGGTGCAAGACAGGAATCCAGGCGGTGGAGTACAGGAACACAGGAACATGCACAGCAGGATACAGGAGGGTTAAACGTACATATAGCACCACAGGATACGGCAGGAACTGGACGGGTAACACATCAGGTACAGACCAGGGAACACGGCAGGAACAGGAGAGCACTTTACAGGACAGGAACACGGCAGGATACAGGAGACACAGACACAACGGACGGACGGCCAGGAGCTCAGATGAACACAGACTGGACCAGCATCTCAGGGGTTAAAGGCTCCAACAGCGACCTGAGATGCTGGCAGGGCTCAAGATGGGAAGCAGCTGGACACAGCAACAGTCTACAATGAACTGACCCAGAGTAGAGACAGAACTTCCTCTTTTTAGCCGAGGTCAGGGGTGAAGAGGAAGGTGCACAGAACGGGAAACTATAAATAGGCGGGAAAGGGCTGCGCGCGACGCTTAGGAGGCACAGTGCACAGAAGGACCCAGGAAGCAACAAGACAGGACAGGACAGGAAAGTACATAGCAGAACACGGGGCTGCTGGGACCCCTGACAGGGAGCCCAGCAGGAGACATGGCAGGCACGGACAGGCCGACGGTCCAAGGCAGGGACGCGGCATGAACCGTGACAGTACCCCCCTCAAGCCCCCTCTCCCTCCGAATCACAGAATGGCATTCCAATAGGCCAGGGGCCGCAACTTCTAGGGGGCAACCCCAAAACCAAGTAAGCAAAGCGTATAGGGAAAACCTAGAAACGGAGGTGCATGGGAGGAACAAGGGGGGGCACTAGGCAAAAGGGGAGGGGAACCCAGGGCGGGCAGTCCCTAAAAGCCACCAGGGGGACTCATGAAGGCTCAGGGGGGACCGAAAGCCGGGACCAAGGGGGGGACCAGGGGGGCTCAGGGCCCGGGACCGTAAGCCACGGGGATCAGAAGGCCCCAGGGCGGGACCGTAAGCCAGGGGACTCAGAAGGCTCAGGGGGGGGACCGTAGCCGGGGATAAATCAGAGGGGGCCTCCGGGGCAGGGCGGGGGGCCGTAAGCCACGGGGACTCAGAAGGCTCAGGGCGGGACCGTAAGCCAGGGGACTCAGAAGGCTCAGGGGGCGGAAGGGACCGCTAAGGCCACGGGGACTCAGAAGGCTCAGGGCGGGGACACCTAGTTGGGGGGCCTTAGGCCAAAGTAAGCTCTGGGCTGGACTTGAGCTGGCCAAACGTAAAGCTCTGGGTGGACGTGAGCTAGGGCAAACGTAAGCTCTGGGCTGGCCCCGTGAGCTAGGCCAACGTAAGCTCTGGGCTGGACCGTGAGCTAGGCCAAACGTAAGCTCTGGGCTGGACCGTGAGCTAGGCCAAAGTAAGCTCTGGGCTGGACCGTGAGTAGGCCAAAGTAAGCTCTGGGTGGACATGAGCAAAGGGCAAACGTAAGTTTGGGGGCTGGCCCATGAGCTAGGGAAACGTAAGCTCTGGGCTGGACCATGAGCTAGGGAAAAAGTAAGCTCTGGGCTGGACCATGGCTAGGGCAAACGTAAGCTCTGGGCTGGGACCATGAGCTAGGCCAACGTAGCTTGGGCTGGACCATGAGCTAGGCCAAACGTAAGCTTGGGCTGGACCATGAGCTAGGCCAAACGTAAGCTTGGGCTGGACCATGAGCTAGGCCAAAGTAAGCTCTGGGCTGGACCATGAGCTAGGCAAACGTAAGCTCTGGGCTGGACATGAGCTAGGGCAAACGTAAGCTCTGGGCTGGATCATGAGCTAGGCCCAAAACGTAAGCTCTGGGCTGGGACCATGGCTAGGCCAAACGTAAGCTCTGGGCTGGCCATGAGCTAGGCCAAACGTAAGCTCTGGGCTGGACCATGAGCTGGGCCCAAACGTAAGCTCTGGGTGGCCCATGGTAGGCCAAACGTAAGCTTGGGCTGACCTGAGCTAGGCCCAAACGTAATCTCTGGGCTGGACCATGAGCTAGGCCACGGGTGCAGACACACTAGACGAGGGCAGGGTCACCCCGGCGGGATCCATGGTCAGTTCATACTGTAGCGGTGCGGCGCCGACAGACGTGCGCTGAAGCGCCGACCGCAGACAACCGGGTGTGGATCCTCTGTGATCACCGCGGCGAGGTGGTAGCTGGGGACCAGCCAGGGAGTGGAGTCAAAGGGGCCCCCTGGTCTTCACCAGAGCCCGCCGCAAAGCGGATGGACTTGGTGCGGGCCCCCCAGGTCATACCCTGACGTGGCTACCTGCGGTGACAGCCGGGGTGCAAGACAGGAATCCAGGCGGTGGGTACAGGAACACGGAACTTTGCACAGCAGGATCAGGAGGGTTAAACGTACTTTATAGCACCACAGGATACGGCAGGAACTGGACGGGTAACACATCAGGTACAGACCAGGGAACACGGCAGGAACAGGAGAGCACATGAGGACAGGAAAACGGCAGGTTTACAGGAGACACAGACACAACGGAGGGGACGGCCAAAGGAGTCAGATGACCAAGACACTGGACCAGCATCTCAGGGGTTAAAGGCTCCAACAGCAGACCTGAGATGCTGGCAGGAGCTCAAGATGGGGAAGCAGCTGGACACAGAAAACAGACTACAATGAACTCCCCCAGGTAGAGACAAGAACTTCCTCTTATAGCAGAGGTCAGGGGTGAAGGGGAAAGGTGACAGAACAGGAAACTATAAATAGGCAGGAAGCTGCCGGCGCGCACGCCTTAGGGGCACAGTGCCCCGACAGGACCCAGGAAGCAACAAGAACAGGACAGGACAGGCAAGTACTTTAGCAGAACACGGTGCTGGGCCCCCTGCACAGGGGGGCCCCAGCAGAGACATGGCAGGCACGGACAGGCCGACGGTCCAAGGCAGGGACCGCGGCATGAACCGTGACACACAGCCTGACAAAGTCATGTCAGCACAAGCTGGAAAGAAAGGAGCTGAGGGCTAAGATCCTACAATAGCGTCAAAGAACATAATACAGTAGTAGGTTCCTGGAGCCGGCACAGGTCGCAGCACAGTAAGGGGACATCACAGCAGGGGTCACCCCGCGAGGTCAAAGCATCCAGTGTTATCTAGCAGCTGTGTGTTGACCACCAAGCCAACGCTTCTCGAATGGTTGACTAGGCCATCCACTTTCTCCCAGATGACATTTTGACAACCCCAGCCAAGAGTCAGTGGGTTTGTCAGACACAACCATTAGTTGGCATGTCCCGGGAGCAGGTGAGGGGCCCTCACCTGTCCTCAACCCACCTCTGCCCCGTTTGCTTCCCACAGACAGAGAACTACTATGTGCTGTGGCCTCTGCACCACTATACAGTGAGGACGAACTATTTGAGGAGAGTGGGCAGCAAAGAGATAGGGAAGACATCCGCTGCTTTTGCAGAAGGGGCAAGTAGTGATTGGGAGGAGAGTGGCATTTGGGGGGGTTTTGTTGTGAGTGGTCAGGCTTGTTTCCAGCGGGCACCATTGAGGAGGACGGCGATGACAGGCAAACACTAATCGATGTAGCCGATCGCACTTGGGAGCCGGGTGAAGCAAGCAAGGCTGGGACAAGGTATCCTGGTGCCCTAGTTAAACAAGGCATAAAGTGCTCCCCAACTGGAAAATTCAGCCCTCCATGACTCCTTGCACCAGGTTTTACTGCCTGGGATGAAGTGGCGCCCTAGGCGGTCTCCTAACTTCGACAACGCACCGTCCCGGCCCCGGAAGCAAGGGCTTCATCATTATCATCACATCATCATCATCATCACCATCCCCCAGAAGAGAGCGGCAGCTTGCGTGTTAGGCAGTGGCGCAGCCGGCAAGTCGGTAGTGTGGCCAGGAGTCAGCAGGGTGGAAGCAGCGCGAGATTGCGAGCCAAACAGCAACGATTTAGATCACCCACTTTGCAGGTCCCAGAAAGTAGTGGCACAGGGGCTCACCAGGGCAGTGGCGGTAGCAGTCAGTCAGTGCGGAGCATTGGTGGTAAAATCACCTACTCGGTGGTGTGGCAGTTTTTTGACAAAACACCAGAGGAGGCGAACATGGCTATATGTAGAATCTGTGGGCAGAAAGTAAAGCGTGAACAGGGACCTAACGGCACCACAGCCCTGCATCAACATCATGCAGTGTCACCATACAGTGGCCTGGGAGAAACGTGTCTCAGATGTGGTTGTCCATCCTGTCGCAACAGCAACAGCACCCAGTGGCACGCCTCCCATTTCAGGCAGTCAAAAGCTTCACCACCTTGCAAAGACAACTCCCTGTCTTTACATCATCTACCGGTCCTGATACTCCTGCTCCTCGGCACTCATGGTGCCAGCAGTCGTTCACTGACACGATTGCCAAGAGACAGGAGTATGCGTCTAGCCATCCCAAAGTGCAGAAGCTGACCTTGCTCCTGTCTAAGTTGGTGGTACTGCTGTCCCTCCCTTTTCAAGTGGTGGACTATGCACAGTTCAGAGAACTTGACAGGAAACTTTGCATTCACTTTAGCCATTTCTACAGCGCCAAACACACCCTCCTTGAGCTAAACAGAACAGAGAAACTATAAACTTAAAAATTGATTAGCAGAGATAAATATATGAACAGGTATAAATTTATGAACAGGGATAAATTTATGAACAGGGAGAAATATATGAACAGGGGTAAATTGATGAACAGGGAGAAATTTATGAACAGGAATAAATTTATGAACAGGAATAAATATATGAACAGGGAGAAATGGATGAACAGGGAGAAATGGATGAACAGGAAGAAATGGATGAACAGGAAGAAATGGATGAACAAGGAGAAATTGATGAACAGGGAGAAATTGATGAACAGAGAAAGGCCATTAACGATTTTTGATGATCCCAGTGGACAGGAGTTCTCTCCTGTGTAATTTTGATTTCAGCCAGTGGCAGCTCATGCGTGACACCTGCCGTTTGCTCAGGCCCTTTGAGGAGGACACGTTATTTGTCAGTCGCCCCGGACTTTTGGGGGTGAATAACGTCTTTCCACTGCTTCATGTCCTGGAACAGATGCTGCAAAATCTGTCTGGTCATGGCACTGGAGACATGACGACTACATGTCACGGCCACATGAGTCCAGTGGGGGCTGAACTAGAGGAGGAGGAAGACATTGGAGCACAAGCAGTGTCTGGCGAAATGAGTGTTTTTTTTAATTCAAGTGACAGGAGAGGAGCAGGAGGGAACCGGAGGATTAGGAAGATGAGGAAGATGACCCAGACAAACCGTGGCAGTATACAGTGAATATGGAGCCAGGGAGTCGCTCAGAGTCACCTGCGCAGATGGCCTGCTGCATGCTGATTTGCCTGGCTAGTGACAGCTCATTTGTCACCATCTGGCAGAGGGATGACTTCTGGCTCTCCACCCTCTTGGACCCTCGTTACCGGTCCCAAATGGGGCATTTTTTCACCTACCAAGACAGAGGACAAACTACTATAGAGACATCCTATGTAGTCAGTTGGCCACGGCTGTTGTGGGAGGATGGGGGGTTAGGAGCAGTACCAGCTCCATCAGCAGAAACCTGAGTCTGGAGTTGTCGATGAGCAGTTTTCTTCACCTCCTAGTGATTAAGGTACCCACCAGCAGCAGCACCTTGAGCAGACCCTGAACCTGGATTTTTGGCTACCTGCCTCAGCTACTATTCTGTGCTGCCACTCGCCCGATTACACACATTCTTGCCAGTGCTCCTTCTACCACCCCCCATCTTTGCCAATGACTGGTATTGCCACCCACCTTCCCACTCTTCACTGGGCCATTATGTAGCCTTCTGATGTTGCTGCCACCTCACCACTCCTTATGCTGCTTCCAACTGAGCCCTCTCTCAGTCGAAACCCCTCTGGGTTTTATAATGTGTTCCACCCCCCCACATTCTATGACATTGCCACTATGTTTTGTTTTCCCCTTCTTTTAATCTGTGGAGTGGATACAAAACACAGAACACATGCAAATATTCCCTTTACTTATTTTTGGGTTCAACTCCTGTTTCTTTTTGGCTTTAGCAATGATGGATTATTGTCCAAATGAAAGCGGACACTGAAAGATCAAACGAATGGCAAATGATTGCGCAATGCAAATTATGATGACAAACCCCCCCTTTTTGGGGGGGGCTCTAATGTATCAGAATTTAACAGGAATCACCACAATAAATGAAAAAATACTGTTTGCCAAAATAGCAATATCCAATAGACTGGGTTGAGATGTATGTAGGGCTGAAATACACAAGCACTGGATTTGTCACAGTATTCTCCACAAAAAGTGAATAAATTAACTTGTTCACAGATTAAAATACCCCCACCGGTCTGAAGTTGATGGATTTCAGGCATGCATGTGGCAGAAATACACACACCCTGTATTTCTGTCACGGCGCATCCGTGTCCCCTTGCTGAGCGGTGCCGTGTCCCGCACATCGGGTCGCGGGCAGGCTCTTTCCCCTGCAGGTCGCGTGTCCCACTTACCCGGCCACACTCCCGCTGCGGCTGCTTCTGTCCCTCGGCGCGCACGGTCCCGTGATCCCTAATTTTGTCCCAGGGACCAACACATATGGAAGCGAGGCCGATATGAGAGTAACTAAACTCCCTGATGGTCCTTCTAGCCCGATGTCCCTCATCACGTGTTGGCAGAGCTGGAGTTTCCCGGGCCCACACGGCATCCGTCAACATGGCTGCATCAGCAGCTGATTGGTTGCCTGCTACGCCTGCATGGCTTCAGTATGAGCCTTCTGCTGCTGTTCTGTGGCTTGTCTCTGCGCCTGCATGGCTTCCTTATGAGCCTTCTGTTTCTGCGCTGTGGCTTGCTGCTGCTGCAGATTCGCCTGAGCCAGGTGCTTAATGAACTTCTCTATGTTAGCAGTTGAAGCTTGGCTCTGCACTGCTGTTTTGACGCAGGACATGGATGGCGTGTCTGTGCACGTGTCCTCCACCACTTGTGGGGATGTAGCTCAGTGGTAGCACAAACACACCGTTCTCAGTGTACGTTTTAGGGTCTCTTGGCCTTTATTCAGCCACAAATTATACAGCCAACGGAAAAAAAGGCATACAGGCTTAACTTCAGCCCAAAACAAAATACAAATACACAGTCCATGTAAATAACTCACAGTCTCTGTAAGTCCAGCAGTTCTTGGGTGCGTTCCCCACCCAGATCAGGGAATGTGGTATCCAGTGGACGGTAGGCTGCAGCTCAAACTTCCACGTCTTGTCCCAGTCAAGCAAACTCTGACTGAGAACCACCACACCCAGCCTCCAAACTTACCGTCTTAAGTAGGCCTCAAAACCAGGCTTGGATACTTGGGAGCAGTTCACCCACCCTGCTATTTGAACTGCTCCAGAAAAGCCTGACCCAGATCCACTGCTATTCCAGCAGTCATACTAACAAAACAAATGTCAATACCATATCGATACTGACGTATGGCTAACAGGCTTTACTTCACCGAGATCAGAAACCTCGGTGACATGTATCGGCCATCAACAATGGCACCTTGTGCCTTCTTACATGGGGTAAAAAAAACACTGTATTTTACTCCAAATAAACCCACTAACAACAGACTTAATTAACCCTTGGATACTAAATACCCTACATAAATGAACGGATGAAATTTAGGCATATATGGGGGTAAAAAAAACACTGTAGTTTACTCCAAATAAACCTACTAAGAACAGGCTTAATTAACCCTTGGATATTAAATACCCTACAAAAATGAACAGATGGAATTTAGTCGTATATGGGGGTAAAAAAAACTACTGTATTTAACTCCAAATAAACCTATTAACAACAGGCTTAATTAACCCTTGGATATTAAATACCCTACAAAAATGAACAGATGAAATTTAGGTGTGTATGGGGGTAAAAAACACTGTATTTTACTCCAAATAAACCCACTAACAACAGGCTTAAAGGGGTTTTTATCGTTACAAAGATCATGTCTCAGATTATGGGGACAGTAAAAATAAGCACTTTTGTAATTGGGTTGCATTACCTCAGTCACTTGGTTTAGCACATATGAGCTTTTCTGTAAATCTGTGTTCTATTTCTGTTGTTGCTGGTCGGACACGCCCCCTGGATGGTTCCCACCCCCTAGACACGCCCCCCTGCACTGGGATTGGCTGGCTAAAATTTCATTCAGCCTGTTGGGATACGCCCCTAGACAGGAAACTCCCTGGCCACGCCCCCTGTGCTGTGATTGGCTGCCCGCACACTCTGTATTTACTCCAAGAGGTTGATTCACCTCCTCACAGGTCCAGTCCTTAAGCTGCTACTTTGAAAAGAGGGTGTTCTGTTCCTCAGATCTAATGCAAGCTCTGCCTCCTTATGACTTCATCTGTAGTGTATAACATAAGGATTCAACACGGTGTTTGTACAAGATGTATGTGTAGCGTAGTGTAGTGCAGTGCTCATCTGCTCTGCAAGAGAGAGGTTAGGAGTTCAAGCCCCGTTGGAAGTTTTTTTTTAAATTTCTTTTATAGATTGTACACATATGTAAAGATATGAAAATATATGCGTCGAAATATATAATTTTATTTCTATACACACACAAAGCTCCCCTATATAGTGTCCCATCCTTGCAGTAGTCACACCAAGCACTTCCAAGATATGTGATACAATGCATATACTCTGGGGAATGAGACATGATATAGGGGAGCTCTGGCTGTGTATATATATCATTATATAGATTGACATATATATTTTAGGTCTCTCTACATATGTGTAGAATTTGAGGGGGGGGGGGGTGGAATACTGTGTGAGGGACTAGAACTCCAAACCTCTCCATTGTAAGAGCAAAGCTCTACCTCTGTACTACCAGCCCAAGTTATTTTACAGGTTAAAGAAAGGGTCTTCTCTCAAAGCTGATTGCTTCTCCCACCGTTGTTTTCACTCACATGTCACTGACAGCAAGCAGAGATCTTTACGTGAAGCTGACATTTGTCCTTGTAGTTGAGTAAAGATATCTGCCTGTTGTCAGTAAAAGCTGCTGGCTTTCAGTGTAATTTGTGTGTAAACTAAGAGATATAACAGGTGCTTGCTGGAGCTTGTGGAGCCTGAAGGCTGCAGACATAAGCATGCAGGAGGCTACACAGCTGTTATATCCAGACAACCTTCTGCATCCCCTGCTTTATACAAAATGATGATGTCAAAGTTCTTCAGTGAGGGGAGACACGCCTTCTGGGAGGGGAGACCGGCATGCTGACAGGAGAGACACACTCCTGGATTTCAAACTCAATCTGAGAGAATTAGCTAAAGAGCACGAACATTTCAAACGATAAAACTCCTTTAATTAACCCTTGGATATTAAATACCCTACAGAAAAGCAGATGAAATTGAGGCGTATATGGGGCAGAATTACACTCACCCTGGACTTTAGGGAGAATACCCCACAAACTAAAACAAAAGGATAACGCTGGTAGCGTTAAATGTGTACAACTGAACCAGTTGTGAAACTCTTTGGCCCCAGTCTCTGATAAAAGCAGTTTCTTTAAGAATGACTTCTATGGAGCAGCAGATACAGAACGCTGGGTGAACTACAGGTGGGCTACTGACAGACTTGTGGTGGTCTTTCCCCCCAATCGCTGATAAAAGCAGCTTGTTTTAGAATGAATAGAGCAGCAAAAGCAGTAGCTAGATGCTTATGCCAGGACAGACTGTGAGAAGTGTAAGGATTGAGGGCTTGGGAACACCCTCAGTGACATGTACAGACATGAAACCAATCAGCAGCCAGCGGGCTTCTGTAATGTCACAGCTCTATAAATATGTTGAAAAAGGTGCTAGCTTCTGTGACGTTACAGAAGCTAGCACATGTCACTGAGGGTGTTCCTTTCTTCCTCCCAGGGTTCTCTGCCCCATGTCACGCCATGTGCTAGCCGCCATTTTATCAATAAAAAAGACGCTTCGTTCCCGAGAATTACCAAGGGGCTTAAGAATTAAAAAACACTGCACTATGCAATATGCAATAGGGGCCATCTCTGACAAATTAGCGGATAAATTATTCGTCCAATTCCCTAAAATTTCTATACTGCACTCCCTCCCCAAAATTCACAAAGAGACCTTCCCTCCCCCTCTTCGTCCCATCATTAGTGGCATTGGATCCGTCACTGAACACCTAGGGGATTAGATTGACACGCTTCTCCAACCCATGGTACTGATGATACCTGGATATATAAAAGACACAAAGAGCCTAGTGACAATCATGTCTAAAGCACCTTGGAACCAGCATTTATCCTGGCTATCATGTGACGTGGTGGGACTTTACCCATCCATCCCCCTAGGCAAGGGAGTACAAATGTTAGAAAAATTCCTGGGAAAATTCAGTAAATACTCCAATGCCATCAATGAGTTTATTATCTTGAGTGTGGAATTTTTGCTCACCAACAACTATTTTTCATTCGACAAATCATTTTACATTCAAAAGCAGGGAGCATCCATGGGTTCCAAATGCTCACCTGCATTGGCCAATATTTATATGTGCATATGGGAAGAGCGTTATCTTTTGACTGACGATTGCTCCTTCTCCTCCCACATCAGGTGGTATGGAAGGTACATTGATGACCTCCTCCTGGTGTGGGAGGGGGATGGGCCATCGGCAGCTCTCTTCTGCGAATACCTTAATATCAATGACTTCAATTTAAAGTTTACCTGGCATTGGCATCCGGAAACTATTTCTTTCCTTGATGTCAATTTAACTGGAGTGGCAGATAAAGGGATCACCATTTCTCCATATAGAAAAAACACAGCCCAAAATTCAATATTAATGGCCAACTCCTTACACCCTAAACATGTCAGGGATAACATCCCTTTTGGGGAATTTATTCGCATTAAGAGGAATTCCACCTCAGATGCTATTTTTGTGGAACATTCCCAACAGGCCCTTGAAAGATTGAAATTAAGGGGGTATTCAAACAAGTTACTTAATAGGGCACTTTCAAAAGCTTCTCAAATACCCAGATATGAACTTCAATCTGGCAATTCCGGTATTAAACCAGACCAAGAATCCAGAATTACATTTACTACAACCTTTAGTTCCCAATATGATAAAATTGTTAATATTGTTAAAAAAATGTATCACTTTTGTTTATACAACCTAACATGAGGGAAATTATCAAAGACAAAATTAATTTTGTATCCCGAAGGGCACCATCCCTGGGCAGCATCCTTTCCCCAAGTCTTTTTACGACACAAACCAATTTTAAAAGTAATAATTGGCTATCGGTGCAAGGCTCCTTTTGTTGTGGCCATACTAGATGTATTACTTGCAAATACATGCAAGCAACTAAGGAGTTTACGGCAACAGCTACAGGTAATAAACATAAAATAAAAACATACATTAATTGTTGCACTCGCAATGTAATCTACCTTATTACATGCTGTATATGCTCACTCCAGTACGTTGGACAAATAGCCTCAAAACGCGGATCCACAGACACATCTCCGACATTCCTAGAGCTGAGTCCACACACGTCTCCATGGCATCGCGACACTTCCTTCAAATGTAACGGGATCGAGATAGTACATAACCCGTTGAGAGGGGGCGACATGAAAAGGAAACTCCTATCACGAGAGGCATGGTGGATCGTACAACTTAATACCCGTTTTCCCCATGGCCTCAACAAAAGGCAAGATATAATGTTTCACTATTAAGATGTATATATAACTTTGTTATTATATTTTCTTGCCTATTATATTTCCCCACTCTGACGTTTGTAAGGTGGTTCTGTTTCATATTTGAATTTGTTTTTATTTTTTCTGGCACATATGGGTTTAATTATGCTAATTCATGGGATTTAAAAGGAAGCTACGTACCCATTGCGTCACACCATGACTAAGGGAGGAGTCTCCCAAAACGCGTCGGTGTGCATCACCACCACAATGTCTTACTAAAAATTGGATTTTAAGATTGCCAAATAAAGCTACTATTTTTACATTTTTTCTACACATTTGAAACAAGTTGCTGGATTGCTTCTTTTTTTCATTGTATCGTTGTTCGTGGGAGTCTTGCTTCAGAACCCACAAGATCCGTGCAGCTGCACTACCATCTAGAGTCCAGGTGAGCTGAATTTGCATTGCACCTTTTTCAACATATTTATTGGGATGTGACGTTTAATTCTTAAGCCCCTGGGTAATTCTCGGGAACGAAGCGTCTTTTTTATTGATAAAATGGCGGCTAGCACATGGCGTGACATGGGGCAGAGAACCCTGGGAGGAAGAAAGGAACACCCTCAGTGACATGTGCTAGCTTCTGTAACGTCACAGAAGCTAGCACCTTTTTCAACATATTTATAGGGCTGTGACGTTACAGAAGCCCGCTGGCTGCTGATTGGTTTCATGTCTGTACATGTCACTGAGGGTGTTCCTTTCTTCCTCCCAGGGTTCTCTGCCCCATGTCACGCCATGTGCTAGCCGCCATTTTATCAATAAAAAAAACGCTTCGTTCCCAAGAATTACCCTAAACTTCGGCTTCGTGCACAACCGAAGTTTTCCAAAAATTCTAAATTAATTCCACTTCATTAGAATAGATTCACCCATCTCTAGTATTGATGACACCAAATGCTTGAGGATCTGTTTAGTAGCTAGAATCAGTTAGGTGTAACGGCCGGGATAGTGGATCCTCTGGACTTCTGCAAGCGATGGTGTAAGCCACGCCAGGGAACGGAGTCTAAGAAAGTCCCAGTTTTCACCAGAATTTGCCGCAAAGGGGGATGGACTTGCTGCAGTGGGATTCTTCCAGGTCGCTACCCCTGATGTAACTTGCTTGCGGTGGCAGCCGAGGTGTAGCGTGGTACAGAATCATGAGGCATAGACGTAGTCGGGGACAGGCGGCAAGGTCAGGGCAGGCGGCAGAGGTTCGTTGTCAATAGACATAGCAAGAGGGTCAAGGCAGGCGGCAAGGTTCAGAGTCGAGAAACGTAGGCAAGGGTCTGGAACACGGCAGAGACAAGAACAATGATAACACTTTCTCTAGGGCAAGAAGGCAACAAAGATCCAGCGAGGAGCGACAGGGCGGAGCCCAATATATAGGGTCAGTGTCCAGCGATTATCCAATCACCGCCGCGCTGGCCCTTTAAATCTACATGAACGGGCGCACGTGCGCCCTTGGGAGCGCGCATGCACGCTGCGGCCGGCAGGGGGAGCAGACGGAACAGGAGCGTGGTCAGGTGAGTAGAAGCCGCGAGTACACCCACGGCCGGTCCCTGATAGGGATCCAGAGGGACAAACACGGGTGCGCCCGCGGGCTGGACCGCGGCGCCACTCGTAACAGTACTACCCCCTTAGGGCCTCCCCTCCTTTTAGCCTGAATGAATCTGCGGACGAGGTAATGATCGAAAATATTAGACTCGGGTTCCCAGGATTTCTCCTCGGTTCCGTAGCCTTTCTAGTCGACCAGGAAAAAACGTTTACCCCTGATGGACTTCATGGCCAGGATGTCCTTCACTTCAAAGATGTCAGCGGAATCCGCTACCGGGGGAGGCGACACATTCCTCTGAGAGAACCGGTTCAGAACCAGAGGCTTAAGGAGCAAGACATGGAAAGAGTTTTGAATCCGGAGCGATGGGGGTAGGCAGAGCTTGTACGTCACCGGGTTGAGTTGCCGGAGCACCTTGAAGGGTCCCAGGAAACGAGGGCCCAACTTGTAACTGGGAACCTTCAGGAGTACGTACTTCGAGGAAAGCCAAACCCTGTCTCCTGGGAGGAATGTTGGGGCTGATCTTCTCCTTCTGTCCGCCTGAGACTTCATACGAGCGGAGGCCCGAAGTAGGGAACATCCACAGCGGGCACCTCAGAATTCATGGGCAGAGGAAGGGGGGGCGCGGGTGGCGGACATAGACCACAAAAAATGGAGAGATGCCAGATGCATCCGAGTCACGATGGTTGTAGGAGAACTCGGCCCAGGGGAGCAGCTCAGCCCAGTTGTCCTGACGTCCGGACACAAAATGACGTAAGTATTCTCCCAGAATCTGATTAACTCTCTCCATCTGTCCATTGGTCTGAGGGTGGTAGGCCGAGGAAAAATCTAGCCTGACTTGCAAACGGGAACACAGCGCACGACAAAATCGGGATACGAATTGCACTCCCCGATCGGAGACGATTTGCGAAGGTAACCCATGTAGACGGAAAATGTGCCGGAAGAAGTGACCGGCCAATTGTGGAACAGATGGAGGCCAGGAAGAGGCACGAAGTGGGACATCTTTGAGAATCGGTCCGTGACCACCCAGATGACTGACTTTCCTGAAGACATAGGTAGGTCCGTGATGAAATCCATGGCTATGTGTGTCCAAGGAGTTTCTGGAACGGGCAGCGGCAGTAAGAGACCAGCAGGCTTGTGGCGTGGGACCTAGTTTTTGGCACACGTGGACTTTGGAGAGGGTAAAGTCCTTGAGTCTTGGGCCAGTTGGCCCCCATGTAGGCAGAGAGATCGGGCCCCATAGGACTTCCTTTTTATCCAACCTTTTGGGAAAAAATAATGTGCTAGGGACAAGGTTCTTCCCAAAAACATCAGAGGCACGGGAGGGGAGCTTCGCCTTGACATTTTGCTCTGAAGGGCCGAAATTTGAAGGGGGGGAAAAGTAAAAACCCGTGAAAAAAAGGGGGGCCCAACCTGGCTTGGGGGGGGGAAAGGGTTTTTAGACGCGGGGCCTTCTGAAGATACAAGAAATTCTTGTGACCCTAAAGATGTCAATTGGGTGAGTTTTTTTTTAATTTTTGTTGACGCGTTTGGGCCCCTTGGCTACCCGAGATGGGTTTCGATAGTCGGCCGCTATCGAAAAGGGTTTTTTAAAAGTGAGAAATCGTTTATGGCAAATTGACCATTAAGTCATGGGGGGAGCAACAAACCTTAAATTATTACCCCCCAAAAAAAAGGGGGGAAAAAGCTGAAATTAACATCCACAAAGTCAAATGGATATGTGTACATCTTAGGAAAACCACTTAGGTTAAAAAAAAGTCACAGAAAAAAAGTCACAGCCAAATTTACTATCCTGTCTTTTTCCACAGCCTGCCCTTTAAAACCCTTTGCATCACCCACAAATTAAAAAGGGGGCCCAGAAGGAGTAGGGGATTTAAAAACCTCATTTTTCTTGAACGGGAAACTTTTGAATATCCCTTTTCCTGGAACCCCGCGGGACCCCCAAAAACCTGCAGACCCCCACTTTTAAAAAAATTTCCCCGAAAAAAGGAGTCTTTCAACCACCTTTTTAGTTAAAAGGGGACATTGACTATACCTGTCCTGGGCCACAGCATGAGCCCCCAAACCTGCATGCCCCCCACATTTAAAAAAGTCCCGGGAAAAAGGAGTCTTTCAACCAAACCATTTTAGTTTCACTGGACTTTGGGACTTTACCTGCCCTGGGCCACAGAAGGGCCCAAAAACCCTGATAAACCCCCACTTTTAAAAAAAAGTCCCGGGAAAAAAAGGAAAGGCTTTAAACCCCCATTTTGGGTTTTCATGGACTTTGCTAAACCGGGCCTTGGGCCCACGGGCATAAACCCCCAAAACCGGGCATGACCCCCACTTTTAAAAAAGTGACGGAAAAAGGAGTCTTTAAAACCCCATTTTTTGTTGAACTGGACATTGACAATACTGTCCGGGGGCCACACCCGGGGGCCAAAAAACCCGGCATGACCCCCCTTTTAAAAAAAGTCCCGGGAAAAAAAGGAGTCTTTCAACCACCATTTTAGTTAAAACGGGACATTGACTATACCTGTCCTGGGCCACAGCAGACCCCCCAAACCTGATGCCCCCCAACATTTAAAAAGTCCCGGAAAAAAAAGGGTCTTTCAACCCCAATTTTAGTTTCACTGGACATTGACTTTACCTGTCCGGGGGCCACAGCATGGGGCCCCAAACCTGATGCCCCCACTTTTAAAAAAAGTGCGGAAAAAGGAGTTTTTTACCCAAACCATTTTATTTTTCACTGGACATTGATTTAAACTGTCCTGGGCCCCCAGCATGACCCCCAAACCTGCATGCCCCCACATTTAAAAAGTCCCGGAAAAAAAGGAGTCTTTTAAAACACCTTTTTTATTTGAACTGGACTTTTGACTTTTCCTGTCCTGGGCCACAGCTTTTACCCGGGGCCGAGTTACAGTGGGTCCCCGGGGTGAAAGCCCAGGCTGGCGTCCCCCATCTATTAAAAAAGAGGTTAAAAATCCCCTGTTGATCCCGCAAGGGAAAAATTTTGTGCTGAAGAAAAGGGGGGGAAGGGGGAAGGGGGAAGAACCCCCGGGCCTTTCCCTCTGTACACATTTAATACCTGGGTAGCGTTTTCCCCCTCCGTATGATTGTGGAAAAAGGGGGCCCTTCATTGGAAATACTGGTGGTTTAACGTTCCTGTTACACCCAGGTCCCCTTTATTTTGGGGCATTCTTTTTTATTTTACTCAAGTGCTGGAGGAAATGGTCTCTGTACTTTTTTCCTGTCCGTGCCCCAAATACTCATGTCCTCTGAATGACCCTACACCCTGGTCAATTTTTTCCTGTACCCCCCTTTGTCCCTTTTCAGGGAATTTTTTTAAAGCTATTTTGTACAGGAAAGTTTTTTAGTATTTAATTCTAAAAAAACCACTTTTTTTTTAAAATAGGAGGGAAAAATCCCACCATGTCTTTTTTTCTCTTTTTTTCTTGAAATTAAATAGGTTTTTCTCAATACAGGGATTGATGGGCTATGTTAAAGATTTTAAAAAAAAACAAGTCTTTTTGGAATTTATGTGTCCTTTAAAAACAGTGCCCTCCCCATTCGTTCTGACGGGCACCATCACCCTTGACCATCTTGCCCAAATTGTGAAGAACAAGGGTCTGTTAGAAACAAACATTTTTTAAAAATAGGACCTGTGGGTATAGCTGCAGTCACCCCAAAATGCCCAAAAATTAAAGCATGCCCCTTGAGCCCTTTGGTCAATTGTGAAAAAAACAAATTTTCTGTTAGAAACAACTTTTTTTTTTTATAATAGGCCCTTTTAGTATTGCTGCATTTCAAAGCCCCCATGCCCCAAAAAAAATTTTAAAAAAAAATGTTTCAGCCACTGTTAAAAAATTGTGAGGGGAAATGCCATTTAAAAGCCACATTTCTTTTTACAAAGGCCCATGATTATTCCCTATTTTCCAGCAAACTTTGACCCCAAAAAAATTAAAATATGACTTCTCAGCCACTTTTAAAAAAATTTTGGGGAGAATGCCATTTTAGAACCCAACATTTTTTTCCCCAAAGGGGACCAAAAATTTTTTGCTGTTTTCAAAACCCAACAGGGCCCCCAAAAATTAAATTATGACTTCTCAGCCACTATTAAAAATTGTGAGGGGGAAAAGAAATGCCACTTAAAAAGACACATTTTTTTCCCAAAAGGGGACCTTAATTATACTTTTATCTCACGAAAACATGACCCCAAAAAAAATTAAATATGATTTCTCAGCCACAATTAAAATTTGTGGGGGAGAAAATGCCACTTAGAAAGCACATTTCGTTCCAAAGGCCCTTTGATTATTGCTTTTATTCACGCAACATGCCCCCTAAAAACCCTTTTGGGAAAGCGAAAATTTCAAAGATAAAGTGAGTAAAGGGAATACGGGGGGTTTTCATGTAAACCTTGAGTCTTTTACAGTTCCTCACGCAAAACCAGAAAAATAAAACGGGTTGGGGGAAAAGGGGGAATAAAAATTGCAGTAAGAAATATCATTTTAAAAAAATTTTTTAAAGGAGGACCATTTCTGTTTAAAAAGGAATTTTGAAGTGGGATGGAAACCCAAATTTCGGTGACCTCGGCAATTGGGGCCCAACAACATCATCGGATCCATGCCTAAATTCTTTTTTGATGAAAGTAAAACAAACCCCACATTATCTTGGAATCCCCGGATGCGTTTGTCTGTTTTGGGGCCCCTTTTCCAAAGCTGTGCTGAAGGGTGCTCAGTATGACGCTGGCTGGGGGAAAGGAACACACCTCTATGGCGTGCCCGGCCAGTGGGGGCCATTCGCCCCAATTTTGGGGATACCCAAAAAGTTTTTTGGGTTCCGGAAAAAATGAAAAACCATCGGTTTGAGGGGCAATAGTCGTTGCCCCATGTTTCTTAACCCTGACCCTGTGTGTTGGATTTTGTGCCCCCCATTGCATCCCCTTTGGTGAGGTGGTAAACCAAAAAATTTCCCCAGAGGTAAACCCTTTTGGTTTCGCCACCTTCCTGCTGTTTCCCCGCTACCCCCTACTTGGCCCTCTACTGCTGTACGTCGTTTGATGTTGTTCCCCGTGAAATTTGGGGAACTTTAAAGGGCAGACCCCAACAGATTTTTCTCCAGTTTGATCTTTTGGGCCAAGGCCCTCCTTTTCCCTGCATTTTACTCTCTATTTGGGGGGGGGGAAAGGGAAAAAATTGGGGATTTTTTTTTTTAAACCGGGGATCCGGGGGGGGCCACCCAGCCCTGTTGTTCTTTTTTGAGGGCCCCTTTAATGCGGGATCATGTTGGAGGAATGGAGCATCCCAAGGCACTCATGTGAGAGATGGACCCTTGTTTCCCCCAAGCCTCTGGATCGAGGGGCACTAGAAAAATGTTTCTTCCTCATTTCCTCCTCCCCCTCAAATTCGCGCCCCCTTTTTTCCAAAGGGGGCAGGGACGCCCGGAACACCCGGGGTGTCTGGGAAATACCTCCCTTCCTCCCCCTCCGCTGCCTCCGGGCACAGCTTCAACACAGCCCTGACTTCCCTTTGAGTGATGCACCCTGAGAGCTAAAGCGCCCCCTTTGGGCACTAGCTTTTGGCCCCCGAACCATGCCTAATAAAGGGACCGATAAAATTTGTAAAAAACGGGGGGCCCTTGTGGTTTTTGGACGGAGAAAAAAGGCTCCGTGCCCGCTTTTTGTGTCCGTCTCCCCCTTCCGTCGCTGGCGGGCCTGTTGTTTCGGGGTTTTGTCCAACGATCTTTCCCAGAACAAAGATCCCCCACAATGTCATGTGAAAAGGGGCATTGTCCACACGCCCCATTTTGGTGGCTTTTCCCAAAAATGGAAGGAGGGTTTGAAAGAGTTTTTTTCCCCTGCCCCCAAACCCCGGGTTTGGGTTCCCAACCCCCCCGGGTCCGTACCGCTGTTTGGTCAGGAAAATGTGTCACTTCAAACCTGGAAATTGGCATTGCGTGCTGCCACAATCCCCCGGGGACCCATGTGGAGGGGAAAAATTTCCCAGCGTGTTGCCCCCCTTTCAACATGAGACGGTTTGCGGGGGGCCGAGCTGACGCCCCCCGCAGGGAACGCCCAGGGGGGAAAGAAGCGGGGTTTCGAACGGGGAAAGGGTGCGAACTCAAAACCTGGGGCCCCCTTCTTCCAGCGGGGGAAGTCCAACCCGGGTTAGCCCCTTTAGAAATTTCTGGAGGGAAAAGGGTTTTCATACATTCCCCAGGAAAGGGGGATGTCCCTCCGGGCCCTTACCGATTTTTTGGGCCGGCCCAGCAGTTTTCCCCCCCGTTTCGCCCCACCATTTCCCTTGGCAAAAGGTTTCCTTGTCCCCCAAACCCCGGCTCGGTCTCGTTGTTTTGACCCCCCGTCCACGGCCCCTGCCTGTTTTGTGGGGGGGTCTCCAAGGCAGATTAATTTCAACAGGGCCTGGGGTCTCTGGGCAGTGATGCCCCAGGGGCCCCCCCCCCCCCGGGGGGGGAAAGAGCCCTCCCACCCCCCTGGGGGTTTTAAAAAGAGCGTGGGGCCCGAGCCTGGAGCCACCGTCACCCCCAAGAGACACCCCAACCCACTCCCCCCAGGAGCTGTCACAGAAAATATAGGGGCCCTTTGGGCCCCCGTGTTATTTGTCCATGTTTTCGGGGGGTGAAAATGGATTTTTCCCGGACACAGATGAGACAAGTGTTTAAAAATTTTAGTTGAACGTGGTTTGGCCCCAGGGCGGGGGAGGGTTTTTTTTGGGCCCAAAAAAAAATGCCTGCTTGGCTTTTGGTTTTGGGGGGAAAACGCGGGGGCCCCCATGACGTGGCGGCCCCTTTCTGTGTCCACCAGGGGAAAAAAAGGCAAAAAAAATTTTCCGGGCCCCAAAACCCTGGCAATCCCGGGACATTCGGGTTTTTTGGTTTTGGGGATGGTTTGGGTTAAAAGTGTTTCTTTGCCCCAAAAACCCTGGAAGACAGAAGGTGGATGTTTGGCCGGGCCCGGCTTTTCGGCGTGCAGGTCGCCCAAAACTGGGGGAAGGAAAAGGGGTTAGGAGGGGGTCTCGGGGTGGTGCGGGGTTGGTCTACGGGCGACGGTGGAGGCTGTGAAGCGGAGGCTGACCCCTGATCAGGGACTTGAGAGACATGGGCAGCTGAGGAAAGCTTGGTGGTTGGGGAGGAGGAGGTGGGGAGCCCGAAGGGGGTGCCGTGGTTGGAAAGGGCCCCGGGGTCGGTCGGCCTTTTTGGCCAAGTGTTCCCTCATTTTTAACTCTGCCCTTCGCTGCTTTTGAAATAGGGCCCTGTTGGGGGTGGTTAACCACTTAAGGTTCTTTCCTTACTTATGCGTTTACGGCAAAGGCGGCATTTTTTCAACGCTGGGTTTAAAACAGAGGTTTTCAAAGAAGGGCCCCGGCTTTTTGGGGGTCCTGGACCTTTTTGCGGCGATAAAAGGGGGAGCTGGGTTTGCGGGTGACCCCTGGCTGGCGGAAAAATTAGCGGGGTTCGCGAACCCCTCCTCCCTTTTTGTTTGGCCCGGGGCCCCTTTTTGACCCCTTTCCCCCTCGTCTTCCCCCGGGCCAAATGATTTAAAACGCTCGCAAGCAAATTTTTGCGGAAAAAAACCAGGATGGATCCCCCAATGTTGTTTATTCATAATTTTTCAACACAGGTTTACTTGGGCGTTTCCCGACTTTCTGCATCCAGAAAAATGCGGGTACAAGCAAGGGGGGAAAGCCCCCGGGGTTGCCCGGCCGCCCGGGGGTTTTTGCCGATTTACGGCTTCCCTTCACCTCCTCTGTTGGCATCAGTAAAATTTGGGGGTCAGAGCAAAACTTGATCATCCTTTTTGATTCTTTTTAACAAGCCCTTCGACCCCCCCCGCATTTTGTCATCCAAAGAGGTTTCAGGCACAATGGAAATTTTCCCCAGTGGTGGGGACAAAGAGTTGACATTTGGGCTGCTTCATGTTGGGGCCCCGGTGCTGATATGTGATACGGGCATTTGTGGCCCCTGACTGGAGGCGAGGGGTAAGATGCTAGGAAAGCAGGTTGCATTAACCATTTAAGGAAAGATTGGGGACGATGTTGTTATTAGATTTTTAAGGGCCCTGACCCAGCGAATGACAGCTGCGGTCCTGCAAAAAAACGATCCGCTGGCATGCGTGTTGTCCAGCATGGAAGGGGGCACCTTCTCTCGTACCTCACCCCCTTTTGCTACCCCCCCCTTTGCTTTGTTACCACCTGCATTTCGCTCCCTGTTTTAGAAAAAATAAAAATTTGAGAAGGTATGGAATAGTTTTTGGAAAAAATCTCTTATTTAAAAGACGGCAAAACCAGCTATTCTAAATCCCCCCTTTAATTTAAAACAAAATTTCTGGATTTTTAAATTTAACTGCAAGGTGTCTAAACAAAAAATCTGGACTGGGGAAAAATTTCCAAAAAAAAACGTATCGTTTGTTTTTGGTATAAAAAAACGGTATTTTTTTTCACCCTTTTAAATTTACCTGTGGGGGAATATTTAAAATTTCTGTTTTTAAAATTTACGTTTGGGTGTTTCGTTTAAAGAACAGTGCTGGGTGCGCAAAAAATAAAAAAAAAACTTAACATGTTATGTTTTGGGTATAATAAAAAGGGAATTTTTTTCACCTTTCAATTTTACCTGTGGTGAATTTAGAATTTTCTGTTTTAAAAATTTACGGGAGATGCGGGGTCAAAGAACAAAGCTGAAATGCGCAAAAGTCAAAAAACCCCGTAAAAATGTTATGTTTTGATATAATAAACGGTATTTTTTGCACCTTTCAATTTTAACCCGGTTTGGGGAATTTTAGAATTGCTGTTTTAAGATTTACGTAGATGCTGCGGGCAATGAACAGTGCTGGGTGGCGCAAAGTCAAAAAAACGTAATGTTTTTGTTTTTATATAATAAACGGGTTTTTTTTAAACCCTTTTAATTCACCTGTGGTTTAATTTGAATTGCTGTTTTAAGATTTAAGTAGATGCTGCGTCAATGAACAGTGTGGGGGCGCAAAAGTCAAAAAACCTTTTTGTTATGTTTTTATATAATAAACCGGGTTTTTTTTTCACCCCTTTTAATTAAATGTGGTGAAAAATAGAATTGCTGTTTTAAGATTTACGTAGATGCTGCGTCCCAAAGAACAGTTTCTGGGGCGCAAAAAATCAAAAAAAACCCCCATAAAATGTGATGTTTTCGTTTCGATTTCAGGTATTTTTGGACAACAAACAAAACCCGTGCCTGAAATACCCAAAAGTGGTTTTGTAATTTTTTAAATGCAAGGGGGGATATATCAACAGTCCAAAGGGTAAAAGGGTAAAATTTAAACCCCCTATCTGAAATGGTTTTACTGTTTAAAAAAAGTGGAGTTTTTTTGCTAAAAAAGAGACCCGCAGTTTTCTTGAAAAAGATGTTCTTTTAAAAATTTAAATTTTAGGCTGCCCAATATCCGAAATATTTTTAAAAGCAAAATGTTAATAATAAAAATATTCCCCCCCAAATTTTCTTACACAAAATCTTGGTGAACTTTATTTTAGTGTTCTTTATAGATAGAAATTGTCTGTGTTCACCCCCCGGGGCCCCCCCCCCGCTCCCACCCCCCGGGGATTTTTCAGCGGGGAGATGCTGCTTTTAAAAATTTTTTAGCTAAATACATAAAAAGTTCAAATCTCTAATCTAAATAAATTGGAAGGATCCCCGCTAAATAGTAGAGGTTTTTTGTGCGAAATAGACAAAATTTTGCCCGGCTGTTTTGGGCCCAGGCAGAGCGGGGGTCTATACCTATGAGACGCTGAGAGCACTGAGGGGGGGAAAAAGGAAACGGGTGTTCTATGTAAAAAAGAGGGTCCCTGTGATTTTTCCCCGCAATCACCATACACATCCCAGTCATGACGTCGCACCACAAACTCACCCTGTTATTTCTGTAATAATTTTTGGCCCCCCAAAATTACAGGAAGCCCCCGAAAAAAGGCGCGATCTTAAATTGATGATGCAAAGGGTTTTAACCTTAATTAAAGCAAAGATTGGAAAAATTTTGTTTACCCCTAAAAACCTTTCCGATTTTTTAAATTTGTCGTTAAAAAAACGGTCAACACTAGTGAAGAGCCCCCTCCAGCCCGATGTGCCCCTTCCCCCAAAAACCAAATTTATGGCCCAAAAACTCCCCCATCCCCAAAGGCAAATTTCGTCCGCGGCGGGGAAAAAGTTCCCGGTAAAAAACCCCCACGTGAGATTCTTTTCCTTTAGGACTTTTCTTGTGGGAGGCCCCCCCCTTCCCCCACAGAAGAGGCATCCCCCCAAGGAGAAAGGCTTCTCGGGATTGGCCGGGGCCAAGACAGGCGCCGGGAGAAAGGGGGGTCTTTTGTTTTGGTGAAAAAACCTTTTCCCGCCCCCGGAGGCCAGTGTCTCAGGTTTACATTCTTCCCGGTGAGGGCCCCCAAACCCGGGGCCCCCGGGTGGGGAAGTGAGGAATGAATTGACGATAATAATTTGGGGAAAACCCCCGAAAGGTTGTAAACGCCCGAAGGGGACAGGGCGGGGCCCTTGGAGAACCCCAGAGGGGTTTAGTGGATTCATCTGCAGATCCTTAGCAGGACTAATATTCCCCAGGGAAGGTTTTAAATGGGGCTATGGAATAAAAATTTCTTCCCGTTTGGCGTTTCAGCGGTTGTTTCGCCCGATGTCTCAGAACCTGGCGCCCCCTGTGTCCCGATGGGTCTGGAGGTCTGGGGAAAAGATCAGGGTTTTATTAGATTACTATTGGGGGAAAAAGTTTTACCAAAATTTTGGGTCCCCCGAAGGGGTCATTGACCAAAAATTTTTGAAAAAAAGGCCAGGGCGTTGCAAAGTCCAAAGGGGATCACCAAAAATATCAAAATGCCCTTCCAGTTTTGAAAGCCATTTTCCCCTTTTTTCCCCCCCCTGTTTCTGATGAGATTTTAGGGCCCCGCTTTTCCAATTTGGAGAAATTCCCTTTTGGCCCCCCCCAAGTCGATTGAAGAGCTCAGAGATCAAAAAGAAGTGGGGGAGCGATTCTTCACCATTTTCTTGTTTAGCCTTTATAATCAATGCACGGGCGGAAAGGGGGCTGGGCCCTTTTTTGCCAAAAAAGAACCCCGTCCAAACCCCGGGGGGAGGACTTTTCGAATGAAGCCCTCAAAAATTTTCCTGTATATTTGAGAATGGCCTGAGTCTCGGGAATTTGGGCAATGGATAAAACCCTTCCCGGGGGGGGGCATAGTTCCCGGGGGGAAGGGAAATTTGGGCAGTCGTAAAAGGGCCCAAAGGGGGGGGCAGGGCTTTAGCCCGTTTCTCCCAAAACACGTCCGCAAAATCCTTGGGACTCTGCTGGTAGGGCCCGGTAGAGGCTTGGGCGGGCAAAGCGGGGAGAAGCGGTAGTCAAACCGGCGTGGTGCCCCCAAACAAAAAATCCTGGCCCCTTTCCCTTCCCCAACGTAGAAAAATCTCTTGTCTTCCCGTCCAGGTAGGGGCATGAAAGTTTGCAGCCAGGGGAAACCCCAATAGGATTTGCGAGGAAGGGGCCCCAGGGCAATTCGTGGAAAAAAGATCTTTCTTGGGGCAGGACCCCAAAGCGGGGGACCCCCAGCTGGGTGATGAAAAAAAATGGGGTCACCAAGGAGCTCTCCATGGGTGAGGAAAAAAACCCAAAGGGGTTTTCCCGGTGAAGTACAGGGGAGGGCGATAAAAGGGAAAACCAAAAAGGCGGGGATAAAAAAATTCCCCGGAAAACCCCCAGTCCAAAGGAAAGGGGCACCCGGAAGAGAGGGCCAGCGTTAGAAGTGGGCCCCACTGGGATCATCAAAAAGTGGAGAGGAAAAAATTAGCACCTAGGAACGCCTCTCCCACAAAAACCAAAGGTACGGGGTTTCCCGCAGGCTGAGGTCCCCATCATGCAACTTTGCGAAAATGGTCCAGACTGGCACAGTAGAGACATAATTTCTCCACGCGACAGCGGGACAGCTCCTGTTCCGACAAGTGGGCCCACTCCACCGGCATGGGTTCCTCACTATAGGTCGGTGGTAGCGGCTGCAGCGACCTTTGGAGCCAGACGTGGTAGTCGGTGTGGGCGCGCAGAATCTCGTTCTTGACGGAGCTCCGCCTGTCTTTCCGCGAAGCGCACATCTGTGCAGGTAGCCAGGTGGATTATGTCACGGACGCTCCTGCAACCACTGTCCCGGGTCGCAGGCGTGCCCGTGCCCCTGATCCGCGTCCCGCACGTCGGGTTCGGAGTCCGCTTGTGCCCCGGTTCCCTGCGGCGTTCCATTTACCCCCGCCACGCTCCTGCTCAGCCTTTGTCCTCAGCTCCCGGTGCTTTGGCTCTGCCCCTAGGGCGGCGTGGGGCCCGGCTCTTTGAGATTTAAAAGGGGCAGTGCGCCGGTAATTGGCTCATTGCCGGGCACCTGCTCCTATTTAGGTCCGGCCTCTTCCTGCCGGCCTCGCCGGATCCATGGGTGATATTCCCATGGTTGAAAGTTGTTCCAGAGCGTTCCTGTCTTGCCTTACCATGTACCGACTCTCTGCTTACTTTTTACCGTCTACGAACCTTGCCGCCTGCCCTGACCTTCCTGCTTTTTCTACCGTCTACGAACCAGAGCCGCCTGTCCTGTACCTCCTGCCTGTCCACGACCAGGAGCCTGCCTCCCCGTTACTTTTACCTCGCACCTTGGCCGCCACCCAGGCAAGCCCGCCAAGTGGTAGTGACCTGGTGGATACCCGCCGCAGCAAGACCATCCCGCTTTGCGGCGGGATCTGGGAATACCGGGTTCCACTTAGTTTTCCACTCCCTGGTGTGGGCTTAGCCATCGCCTGCGGTTGGCCCAGGGGGATCCACCTCCAGACCGTAACAGTAGGATCCGGCCATGGATTCCGCCAAGGTGTCCTTGCCAAGTGTTGCCAACATCACCACCGTCGTGGTCAGCAATCACAACAGATCGCCAGCAAGCGCAGGGAGCTTGAGCAACTTTTTCCCCCATGGTGCAGCAGCTTATCACCGTCCAGCAGCAGCAACCGCCGCCGGCTCCTGTCGTTTGTTCCTGCCTCAATGGTTCCCACGGCGGGTGAGGGCCCCAAGCTTCGGCTGTCGCTCCCTCTAAGTATGACGGTGACCCAAAACTCTGCAGAGGGTCATCACCCAATGCTCTATGCACGTGGAGCTTATGACCGATCAGTTTCCTGTTGAACGTGCGAAGGTGGCGTTTCGTGGTCAGCCTCCTCTCCGGGAAGGCCCTGGCATGGGCTACGCCCCTATGGGACAGAGACGATCCAGTGACGGCGGATCTACAGTTATTCCTCGTGAGTTGCCGCAACGTCTTCGAGGAACCAGACCGTGCATCCTCGCTGAGCCAGCCCTCCTAACCTACGCCCATGGGTCCGCAACCTGTCTGTAGAGAGTAGCTGCGCACCGGGCTTACATTTCTGTACTCTCGGCATCTTGAACTGTTCATTGGAACGAGGCCGCTCTGTGCGCTACCTTCAAGATGAGACTCTCAAGTCCGAGTTGAAATAAACGTTAAGGCGTCTTAGCCGCTAGAGACCCTCCGTTCTTTCCCCTCTGCGACTTGTCCGGTTTATAGCAACCCTCATTGACGATTCTTCCTGAACGGGGAGGAGCTTCAGCAAGTGACGTCTGTAGCCCAACCTCGCTGGTTTCCTCGCTTGGCACTGGTTGTTCCAGGGCCTCCTGCGCCACAGTCGCCACACCCAACGACGGAAGCCCATGCAGATTGATCGGGGCCCCCCGTCTCTCTGAGCAAGAGTTGGCCAGCGTCGGCAAAGAAATTGTGCTCTACTGTGGCTACCAGAGCATTTCGGGAGAAATTGCCCCAAGCGTCCCAAGCATGCGGGGGAAACTTCCGCACCTAGGATCCGTAGGGAGAGGCAGGCATTCCCAGTTGGCAACCTCTCCTCTCACGGCCTGTTGATGCCTGTGCAGGTCGTGTCAGAGACTGGCAATCACGTTTCAAGTTCCGGGTTTACTGGACTCGGGCTACGCCGGGCAACTTCATACACCAGTCTCCCTATTGAAGCTGTATATAGGTCCCCCGGTGGGTACGTCTGGCGAAGGAGAAGCCGCTATTGTCATTCATCCGTCAAGCGGGGGGGCTACTTAGCGAAACCATCCAGTTAGGTCCAACCAAGCCACTGTCCCTCCTCGTGGGGGCGCTGCATAAGGAAGAAATCTCCCTTCTACGTGTTGCCTCGTCCTCGTCGGCGGGGTTTCTCCTCGGACTCCCATGGCTGTGTATCCACTCTCCTATCTGGACTGGTTCTACTGGAGAGGTGTGATTCGATTAGGGGCCCCCACCTGTCGCGGGCGCTGTTTGTGGCACCTCGCCCGGTGCTTTCCTGCTTCTCGCTCAATCCCTCCAGGAGCCCCGCTCTTGCACGGGCTGCCTGCCCGGATAATTCCCCAACACTCCGAATATCTGGACATCGCGATGGTGTTCTCTGAGATGACAAGCCGAGATGTCTGCCTCCGATCGCATACGATTGCCCTACGATCTTTTTGCCAGGTACCCAGTCCTCCCGAGGCCGAGTCTAACCCCACTGTTGGTTCCTGGGCACAAGCCATGTCAGATTACATCCTGGAGAATCTCAGGAATGGGGTTCATCGGGAAGTCCTCGTCCTAGGGGTGCGGGGTTTTTTTCATAAAGAAGAAGGACGGTTACCTTACGGCCCTGCTAGACTACCGGGGTTTGGGTTTGAATTAAGATCACGGTTGGGAGAAAAAAAAAAAAAATGGTTACCCACTACCGTGAACTGGGGAACTTGTGTTGACCGTCTGCAGGGCGCCAACCCAAAGATCTTCTAAGATTGGATTCTGAGCTGGGGCCTACAACTTGCGTACGAATTCGCCAAGGGTGCAAGATGAATGGGGAAGACCCCATCAACTACCAGGGGGACGGGCACTTTGAAGTACTGGTGATGAGTCCCCTACGGGACTGTTGCAATGCTACCGCCGTATGTTCAGGAGTTGTGAATGACGTCTTCAGGGACTTCCTCCACACTGCGTGCGTGGTCTACCTTGATGGCATCCTGGTGTTCTCACCTGACCTCGAGACCCACGACCATGTTCGTCAGGTTAAATGAGACGTCTCTCCGGGAGAACCACCTGTTCGCACAAGCTGGGACGGTGCCTCTCCATCAGAATAGCCTCCCGCGTTTCTGGGGTACAGTCATACCTCCGACCAAGGCCTTACGGTTGGATCAGCCTAAACAGTCCTCGCCGTGTTGCAGTGGCCCCATGGCCCGTCGGCGGGCCTACGGGCCCTATCCAGCGATTACTTGGCGCTTCCTGCAACTACTATCGCCAGAGTTCATCCCTCACTTCTCTCACGTGGTGGCCCCGATAGGAGCCCCTCACCAGGAAACAGGCATCCACGCAGCTGGCTGGTCGAGGGACGAGGAGGCGTTTGTTTTTTTTCGAAGTCCAATTCCGCCTTCTCTACGGCCTCGATCTTGCACGTACCGGGATTCCGCGAAAACCCTTCACACTGGGAGGTAGATGCCTCCTCTGTGGGGAAATGACGGAGCAGTTTCTTCTTAGCAGAAAGAAGAAGCAAGAGAGAGAAAGGGACCAAGGGTAAGACTTTGTAACGTGCGGTTTCTCCAAGACGTTCTCATTCGGCCGAGACCGTGAGGAAATTACACGATTGTGCGAACACCGGGAGCTACTAGCCATAAAATCTTGGCGCTGGGAGTGTGGCGTTTTCTGCTGGGGGGGCGCATACCCCGCCCCGTTTTAAACATACCGTATCGATCGGATACACAAGAACCTCCAATATCTGCGAAGGCTCTCAGCGACTTAACCCACGCCAGGCTAGGTGGTCGCTCTTTTCTTCTCCGGTTCGGATTTTCAGATCCACCTTCAGGCCAGCGGGAGAAGAAATGTGAGAGTGACGCCCCCTCTCCCGTTGCCTCCCAGGATGTGGGTGGGTGAGGATACTTTCTCTGGCAATAATCCTCAAGAGCGCCTCATCTCGGCAGTGGCCAGTGGACCTCGGGAAGGTTCCCCTGGGAAGGACTTATGTGCGAATGCTCTCCGGCAGACGTTTCTAAAATGGGGAATTGCTCATTGGTAGGCGGGCCATCCCCATGGCGGCCCGAAGAAAGAAAATTTCCACTGATATCCCAGTTCTATTGGTGGCCTGAGCTGGAGGAAAAGGACGTTAAGGACTTGTTTTGTATTGTGATCTCCTGTGCCCGCAAACAAATGACGCCGCGTCAAAAGCGGCAGGCCTTACTACAGCCCACTCACCATTCCAACCCATCTTGGTCCAACATTTCCATGGACTTCTTATCGGGACCTCCCTCCGTCGGCTGAGGGCAATCACCCCCCCCCAATCATTGGGTAATTACGGATCGACTTTTCCAAAAATGGTGCATTTCGTCACGTTGCCAGTCCTGCCATCAGCTCCCGCCTGGCGGGTTGTTCTTCCTACTTGTGTTTCGTATGCATGGACTCCCCCAGCAGAATTGTGTCGGGACCGGGGTGTTCAATGTGTCTCCAGGTTAGGTTTTGGCGGAGCCCTGTCTTTTGCAACAAAACTTCAGGTAAAAGCTTGCTTCTCTTACGCTACCACCCTGCAGACCAGACGAACGGCACAGCTTGAAGGGTTCAAACAAGTCTTGGGATGTTACTTCGCATTCATCTCGGCACGGTCTCAAGATATTGGTCCAACTTGCTGCCCATGGGCGGAGTTCTCGTATTAATCCTACTTGAGTCCGAGTCCGCGGGGCTCTCCCCATTCTACAAATGCTAGTATGGCTTGCATCCGCCCTCCTCTCCCTCTGGCCAACCTTCTCTGGAGGTTCCGGCGTGGCGGAGCACTGGTGCAAGACTTGAAGATAATCGGTCCTGTCCCCGGTCAGTCATTGGGCTCCGTGCTTGCCGAACGTATGAAGACTCAAGCAGATTAGAAGAAGGAATCAATCCCTACTGCGTCTTCTCCCAGGTGACAAGGTCTGAGGGCTTCTCGTCTAGATTCGTGTCCTAAGCGAAAATGCCTTCACTATAAATTGGGACCCCGTTTTCGGGGGACCCCTCTTCTGAGTCATCAGCCGCAATCATACCCAGGTGTCATACAAAACTACTGCTCCCATCCTACGAGAGAATCCCCAACTCGTTTCACGTCTCCTTTATGAAACCCCTGGTCCTTAATCGTTTTTCCCAGCAGGACCGTTCCTCCTCCATCTTTGGCTGATGCGCCAACCCAATGTCTTCGAGGTCAAAGAAATTCTCGGGCATGAGAAGAACTAGGGGAAAGCGGTTTACTTCCTGGTTGACTGGAACGGGTTGGCCCCGAGGAAGAGGTCCTGGGAGCCAGGAGGGGATGAATATTATGAACCCAAAAGACTTATCCAGAGATTAAACTGCAATCCAGTAAGAGAGGAGGGGCCCAAGGGGGGGGAGGGCCCCAAGGGCCGGGGGTACTGTCACGAGACGCTCCTGTGCACACTTCTGGGTCGACAGGCTCGCGCCCGTGCCCCTGCTCAAGCGGAAAAGCCATCCCGCACGTCGTGTTCGGGGTACTCTCGTGCCCTGGTCACTGCCGGCGTACCACTTACACGGGCCACGCTCCTGCTCAGACTTCGTCCTCCACTCCCGGTGCGTGGATCCGCCGTTAGTAGGCCGCGCGGCCCGGCTCTTTTGTGAGATTTTAAAGGGCAAGTTTGCGCCGGTAATTGCTTCATTTACCGGGCACTGCACCTTTTTAGGTCCTGCCTCTTTACTGCCCGGCCTCGAGCCGGAATCAATGGGTATATTCCCATGGTGAAAGTGTTCCAGAGGCGTTCCTGTCTTGTCCTTACCGTGTACCGACTCCTGCTTACGTTTACGTCTACGAACCTTGCCGCCCCCTCTCTGCCCTGACCTCCTGCTTGTCTACGTCTACGAAACCAGAGCGTCCTGTCCTGGACCTCATGCTTGTCACGACAAGGAGCCTGCCTTTTGCCGTTACTGTACCCTCGCACTTGGCCGCCACGGCAGGCAAGCCCAGCAGTGGTAGTGACCTGGTTGGACACCCGCGCAGCATGACCCATCCCGTTTTGCGGTGGGCATCTGGTGATACCGGGTTCCAATTAGATTCCACTTCCTGGTGTGGGCTTAAGCATCGCCTGCGGTGGCAGTGGATCAACTCCAGAAGGACCGTAACAGATTAATTCGCCAGGGAGATGGGAGGTCTCTTGCTGCGAGAGTGTCTTTTGACCTACTGGACAGGCCCTTCTTGAAGTTGGCGCAGAGAGCGACATCATTCCAGGAAAGTTCCGAAGCCAGGGTCCGGAAATCTATGTACAGCACATAATCGCACACGGAGGACGCCTGGATAGATTAAGTGCAGTATCGGCTGAAGATGCAACGCGCTGGCTCTTCAAAGATGCTGTGGAAACTCCTGGAGGAAGGCCTGCAGATCCATGGGTCATTTGTTCCCAGAGGGGAAGTGCCCAAGCCCAGAAGCCTGTTCCAAGATAGCAAAAAGGGCTATACCTACGTCCCCCGCCCCCCCCCCCCCCCCCCCCCCCCCCCCCCCCCCCCCCCCCCCCCCCCCCCCCCACCTGGCAATCCCATAAAGAAGCATTTTTGCTATCTATATTACATAGTGAAATAAATTTGAGACTCTCGGTTTCACATATTTTGATCAAAAGGGGGATTGTTTAAGCTGCCCACGACTTTCAACGGTGATTCTCAAAATCGGGTGCAGTCCTTGCTATCTCTTACCTCTCAATCGAACCAATCAGGCTCTCACAGGGTCAACGACCTCCATTATCAGAGAGAAAAAAATAAATAAAACACTCAACTGCAAGATGCCACTTTTATGACAGCCTGTGAGAGTGGGCGGGGGGGGGGACAGAAACTAAAAATGGAAGCACCCCTTCCTTCCCATATAGGTTAACAATCTATGTACACCCAAAGTAAACGTATGTTTCTGCACACAAAAACATTTATGAAAAAAAACAGTATGCAAAACCTGGTGCCACTGGCAGGGCTGCGGCTCACACATGTAATTATACATGTACACACACAGGAACGCCAACCAGCGGGCACATTACTGCAAAAAGGGGCCAATACCACTACATGGAAATCCCTAAAGAAGGGCATTTATGCTATTCTAGCATACATGAAAAAAAACTTTGGAGACTATCGGTTCACATATATTTGATTCAAAAGATGTTTAAGCTGCCCACGGACTTTCAAAGTGATCTCAAAATAGGCCAAGTCCTTTTGCCGATCATTACTATCTCAATCAGCCAATCGGCTCTCACTGGGGTCAACCGACCTCCATTATTCAGAGAGAAAAAATAAAAAAAAACACCCAACTGCAAGTGCCCTTCTTATGACAGGCTGGTGAGAGTGGGCGTGGGGGGACAGAAACCCAAAATGGAAGCACCCCTCCTTCCATATAGCGTTAAAAATCAATGTTACACCAAGTATAAACGTATGTTTCTGCACAACAAAAAAACATTTTCTGAAAAAATATGCAAACCTGGGGCCACTGGCAGGGCTGCGGACACATGTTTTTAATTTTCATGTACACACACAGCCCCGCCCGCGGACATTACTGCAAAAAGGGCAATACCTAGTGGAAATTTCCCCAAGAAAAATTTTTGCTTCTAAAATAACCTTTAAAAAACTTTGAGACTCTCGGTTCACCCTATTTTGATCAAAAAGGGTGTTTAAGTTTCCCCCGACTTTCAAAAATGATCTCAAAATTTAGGCAGCCTATGCTATCCCCTTTTCCCCTCAATCGAGCCCTTTAGGCCCCCTCACTGGGTCAAACCGACCCCCATTATTCAAGGAGAAAAAATAAAAAAACACCCAAAACCCGCAAGTGCCCCTTTTTATGGAAGCCTTTTGAGAAGGGGGGGGGGACAGAAACCCAAAAAAGGGGAAACACCCCCCTTTCCTTCCCCTATAGGTTTTAAAAAACAATGTACACCCCAAATATAAAAAAAGGATGTTTCTGCACACAAAAACATTTCTGAAAAAAAAAATATGCAAAAACCGGGGGCCACTGGGGAAGGGGGTTCGGCACACATGTAATTATTTCATGTAAAACACCAGACCTCCGGCCCCGCGGCAAATTACTGCAAAAAGGGCCAAAACCCCTAGTGGAAAAACCCCAAAGGGAAACCTTTTGTTCATCTTTCATGAAAAAAATTTGAGACTTCGGGGAAAAATGGAGGCGGTTGACCCCCCGAGGGCCTGATTGGCCCCGTTTTAGAGGTAAAGATAGCATAGGTTTTCCCGATTTTGGATCCCTTTTAAAGTCGGGGGCCCGCTTAAACATCTTTTTTATCAAAAAAATTTTGAACCCAGAGTCTCAAAAGTTTTTTCATGTATGATAGATGCAAAAATGTTCTTTAGGAAAATTTTCCCCGTAGTGTATTGCCCCTTTTTTTCAGTTAAAGTGCGGTTTGGGGGGCGGGGCTTGGTGTGTACAAGTTTTAATTAATGTGCCGCCCGCCCTGCCATGGCACCCCGGTTTGCATTCGTTTTTTTTTTTGAAATGTTTTTGTGTGCAGAAACTACGAAAACTTGGTGTTACATTGATTTTAAAACCCATATGGGAAGGGAAAGGGGGGCTTCCCTTTTGGGGTTTTTGTCCCCCCCCCTTCACAGGCTTTCATAAGAAGGGGCCCGCTTTTCAGGGTTTGGGGGGTTTTTTTTTTTTTCTTTGAAAATGGAGGTCGGTTTAAACCCCGGGTTTAGGGCTTTTATTGGCTTTGATTGAGAGGTTAAAAATAGCATAGGCTGCCCGATTTTTTTGGGTCACGTTGAAAGTCCCTGGGCAGCTTAAAAAAATTTTTGATAAAAAAATGTGAAGAAAAGTTCAAAGTTTTTTTCCCGATAGAGGCTCACAAAGAACGCGGGCCTTAACCCTTTTG